>CM029375.1:28277080-28431475 GCA_017165825.1 Hepsetus odoe
GTCCTTCAGTAGGACGCCGACGCTCTCAGAGTTTCATTTTGAGGGAAATGTTTCTCCAAGCCTTTCCTTCCTCAGATTGAAGAGAACAGTTTTCCATAAACACAACTTCCCTCCACCCACTCTACCTTCCTCCAGATCTTCATTAAGCTGGAGCAGACTTGTGGGTGTGCTTTACGACACAGTAGGATCTTACTATCGTGACATACATCAACTAAACCCCAGGACTGCTGCTCAGGCTGTTCTGAGATCAGATTCCTCTGTAAGTAGGACTGATTCTAGATCAGCTCCTGAGTTGAGTTGATGTTTGTAGAGACAGTAAGTCCTACAGTGTCCTAAACCACACCCACAAGTCTGATCCACCTTCATGAAGATCTGATACACCTTCTTGAAGATCTGATCCAACTTGATAAAGATTTGATGCACATTAATGACGATCTGAAGGAGGGTTGAGTGGGTGGAGAGAAGATTTTGGAGCTCAAAAGATCAGGGGGTCATCATGAGAAGTAAAAAAAAACTAATAATGATAACATTAAATTAATTTGTCCACTGGTCAATGATTTTGTTTTCTGTTTGATTCCAATAACTTATTTTTAGAGTCAAAATCGCTGAATTTGAGCTTTTCCGGTTCAAATGCAGGAGAGAACGAGCTGATTCTCACACACACTGTCCCTCACACACTGTCATATGGAGGTTTCATGGAAGAGGACATAGGAGGGCTGTCCAAGCAAGGGGACACGAGCGCTGACTGTGGAAGGGGACAGGAGTGCCGGCCATGGAAGGAGACACAGGATCGACAGCCATGGAAGGGGACGATGGTGGGCCGGCTCTGGAAAAGACACTGGAGTCAGAGTCGGCTGGTCCGTTGTGGACCACACCATGTGCCATCAACAGGCAGCTGTCGTTGCGAGGACAATCTGACCTCCACAGCATCTCCCTATTAAGTCTCCTCTGGAGGGAGAACCGCTGGATTTGCACCAGGACATCGGAAAAGTAATAGGCCAGCTCGGCTAATCTCCGGTTGCTAGACAACTGTAGGGCTAGCTCGAGCCGGTCGAGGTCAGAGTCATTTCCTCTCCACAGCCATGCTAACATTACCCCCTGACACAGGTCATGACTCGACTCAAAGGACAAACAAGGACTGACGCTCTGCCCTGACTCACTGCGCTCTACCGAGACTAACGAGACTAACGAGGCAGCAGGTGTGTGGGAAGCATGACTTCCTGTTACATATTTATTGACATTTCTTTTTATTTGATCTACATTTCTGGTATGGTTCCAACTTTACACACATATCTGCAAACACATTTACACATTTCTGTGTTTTTTAGTCAGTCAGTCAGTCAGTCATTTTCTTGGCCGCTTGTCCTAATCAGGGTTGCGGGGGGGAGTGCTGGAGTCCAACCCAGCTCACACAGGGTGAAGGACGGGGACACACACCCTGGACAGGTCGCCAGCCCATCGCAGGGAAGAGCGAACTGACGGGGACGGTACCTTGCTCAAGGGTACCTCAGGGCGACCCACCGGTAAGGCGTTCGAACCCACAACCTTCCGATCCGGGGCAACTCCCCAACCACCAGGCCACCGCTGCCCCTGTGTTTTTATATTTTGTATATTTTAGTACGTTTGTTTATTTTAGAATATACCTATTTATTGTTTGTGCAGTTTACATGTAGTTAGTTTTTTTTATTTATGTTTTTATTTTTCTAGATTTTTTAAATATCTTTATATATTTTTTATTTATTTAATTAATTTATTTTATTTTATTTTACTTTTTTGTGTTTTTTTTCATGCCATTGCACACTTTCAAGAGCCATTCGGGGATACGTTTCACAGCAGGCTGAAATAAAAGCACATTAGGAAGTTAAAAAGAGGAAAGAAAAGAAGAGATTAACAAGCACATCACACCGAAAAACTGAGGAAAGTTTGGTATTTTACATCAAAGCTCTGATCAGAGATGCTCAGGTTTCTCCAAAATATTCTGCCTGAGTAACGACGATGCTGCATCTCCAGTTAAAACACACGATCACATATTTCACTCTAATTAAACAGAACTCATTCGTCTCTCCTTTATCCTGCGTTCACTGTCCTCTCCAACACGGGGGGCGAACGGCGGGGAGCCCAAAATAATAAATCCCATTTCTTCCACAGATAATCTCGATTTGGCAACAAAACTGAGTGATCATACTACCGGATCTACTTTCATTTCAGCTGAGGAGTGTGTGTGTGTGTGTGTGTGTGTGTGTGTGTGTGTGTGAAGAGTGGCCTCTGAAGCAGAAAACACTCAATTTAATTCAAACTAATTTCTAATCCTGTCCATCCTCTCAACACCCAACGAATGTCTTTTCATCTCCGTCTCCAGCCCACATAACATAGCTGGTCTCACTACCATCTCCAATTTGTACAACATTGCTGGTCTCACCACTGTCTCCAACCTGTATAACAGCTGGTTTCACTACCGTCCTGTAAACCTTCCCTTTCACTCTTGCTGGTCCCCATCTGTAACAGGTCACTCCTTCATTCTTCTCCACCCATTCCAACCTGCCTTCACTCTCTTCTTCTCCTCTCTTCCACACTCGCCGTTTTTCTGAACTGTCCACCAGCTTCTCCTCCTCTACTCCCTCCATCCTCATCACTCCACTTTCCTCCCTTTCGTTCACACTCATGTATTCTGTCTTTGTCCTACTCACTTTCATTCCTCTCCTCTCTAGAGCTCCATCTCTCCAGGTTCTCCTCAAGCTGCTCCCTACTCTCACTACAGATCACAATATCATCAGAAACATCATCGTCCACGGAGACTCCTGTCTAACCTCGTCCCTCAACCTGTCCATTACTGCTGCAAACAAGAATGGGCTCAGTGCTGATCCTTGATGTAATCCAACCTCTACCTTAAATGCACCCGTCACTCCTACTGCAACTATATGTGTCAATATGTAATAATAATAATACGTCACATATGCGTCATATAATGATATGTCGTATACAGCACTGTGCAAAAGTTTTAGGCAGGTGTGAAAATGCTGTAAACAGAACGCTTTCAGAAATGGAAGTGTTCATCATTTATCTTCATCATTCAACAAAATGCAGTGAATGAACAAAAGAGAATCTAAATCAGATCAATATTTGGTGTGACCACCCTTCGCCTTCAAAACAGCATCAGTTCTTCTAGGTACACTCGTTCCAAACATGACTGTGTTTCTCCTCCGTGTGACGTTGATGATCATCAGTACCCGTTTGGTAAAACTGGTTGATCAGACACCGACTATAATCCTACAGAATCCCTGACTGTGTGCAAGTGTACCTAGAAGAACTGATGCTGCTTAGGGTTAGTGTGTGTGTGTGTGTGTGTGTGTGTGTGTGTGTGTGTGTGTGTGACACACACAGCTGTCACACACACACACCCACACACACACACACACACACACGCACCTGCATTGTGAGTACAGGGTACAGTAGACTTTAAAAGGATCCAAAGATGATGAGCGCCCCCTGTAGGCAAGACCAGGCATCACAACCACAAACCAAAAAAACAAGCTGAAACCAGAAGTTTATAAACTAAGACTTGTTTGTGAGACACCCAGTCAACTTCACTGTGATCGGGGAGCTGTAGGGCTACAGGTGGGGCTATAAAGTGGGTGGAGCTCAGACTCCAATCAATGTTATTATATAATTTGGTTAAAATAACTGATGCAAAGCAAACATTATCCTAAAAAGAAGCTTCGGAAAATAAAAAGCTCACCTAAGGGGCTCCCAGCGTAGCGAGTATTTCTTCCTGGGCTCAGATTCAGGGTCGTCTGAGCTGCTCCCCAGCCCTGCTGTAAAGCTCAGGGGTGTCACCATGGTAATAGGGGTTGTTATGGCGACGGGAGAAGCGCTGGTCTGGAACCACACGCTCGGGGCCGGAGTGACGGTGGAGTGCTCACAGCGATGACCATGAGATCCCGGACGACACTGGCAGATATTGGGCTGCCGGCACACTGCCCTGTTGTGGCATCGAGGGAGACACTTAGCTAAAAAAAGACATTCGAAAAATTTCATTAGATCAAAACAGTATTTCTGTCCCTTATTATGACAGAAACCATATCAGCAAGATTACATCACTGCTCCCAGGCATTTGAACAGAAAAAAAAAAGAATCACCAAAAGTTCACCAAAACTAATCTTCTTATTTCAGGGCTTGACCAGTCAATAATCACCCAAATCTTCTTCCCAAAACTTCTCTCCACCACTCAAACCCCCTTCTGATCTTCATCAAGGTGGAGCAGATCTTCATGAAGGTGGATCAGACTTGTAGGTGTGGTTTAGGACACAGTAAGACTTACTTTCTCTACAAACATCAACTAAACTCCAGCCTTTTTACACAACAGGGAGTGTTGTCCTCCCTCTGCCCATCACTCATCCTGAGTCCTAGTTAATGGAAATGTCTGTTTGTGATGAAATTGGACAGAAAATGAGGAAGTTGTGATGATTTAACTTGATTTGTGTGTTTTTTTTTACTTTAATTGGGATCAGCGCTGAGTCCATTCTTGTTTGCAGTAGTAATGGACAGGTTGAGGGACGAGGTTAGACAGGAGTCTCCGTGGACGATGATGTTTCTGATGATTTTGTGATCTGCAGTGAGAGTAGGGAGCAGCTTGAGGAGAACCTGGAGAGATGGAGCTCTAGAGAGGAGAGGAATGAAAGTGAGTATCTAGAGATGGAGCTCTAGAGAGGAGAGGAATGAAAGTGAGTAGGACAAAGACAGAATACATGAATGTGAATGAAAGGGAGGACAGTGGAGTGGTGAGGATGGAGGGAGTATAGGAGGTGAGGGTGGACGAGTTTAAATACTCTGGGTGGACAGTTCAGAGAACGGCAAGTGTGGAAGAGAGGAGAAGAAGAGAGTGCAGGCAGGTTGGAATGGGTGGAGAAGAGTGACAGGAGGGATCTGTGACAGACGGGGACCAGTGAAAGTAAAAAGAAGGTTTACAGGACAGTAGTGAGACCAGCTATGTTATATAGGTTGGAGATGGTGATGAAGAGACAGAAGATGGAGCTGGAGGTGTCAGAGTTAAAGATGCTGAGATGTTCGTTGGGTGTGACGAGGATGGACAGGATCAGAAATGAGTATATAAGAAGGACAGATAAGGTTAGAAGTTTTGGGGACAAAAGAAAAGAGGAAGGCCAAAGAGGAGGTTTATGGACAGGGTGAGAGAACATGCAGGTTGTCGGTGTGAAGGAAGAAGATGCAGAGAACCGGAAGAAATGGAAATGAATGATCCACTGTGGTGGTGAGCTTTTATGTTAGTGTGCTCGACGGCAGATGGAATCATGCTGGGATGTTTTTAAGCAGCTGGCCCTTTAAATCCCAGGGTCAAGCATGTGGCAATTAATTGGTTCAATCCAGCTAAAGACAGATTAGGAGAAAGTGTGGATTATGAGACAAAGTTGAGCCGCTAACACAGATATGGGTCAGTCTTATTGCTGGGGAGAGTGAGACGGGTGTCTTTCTTACACACGCTCAAAACAACAGATTGCACAAACATTTCCATCAGTTTACACAAAAACAAAAGTTTAAAACTGGTTCTAAAATGCATGCAGAAAGTACAGGAATGTACTAAGAGTATAAAGTAAAAGTACAGGAATGTACTGAGAGTGTAAAGCAAAAAGTACAGGAATGTACTGAGAGTGTAAAGCAAAAAGTACAGGAATGTACTGAGAGTGTAAAGTGAAAAGTACGGGAATGTACTGAAAGTGTAAAGTAAAAAGTACGGGAATGTACTGAGAGTGTAGAGTTAAAAGTACAGGAATGTACTGAGAGTGTAGAGTTAAAAGTACAGGAATGTACTGAGAGTGTAAAGTAAAAGTACAGGAATGTACTGAGAGTGTAAAGTAAAAAGTATGGGAATGTACTGAGAGTGTAAAGTAAAAGTACAGGAATGTACTGAGAGTGTTAAGTAAAAGTACAGTAATGTACTGAGAGTGTAAAGTAAAAGTACAGGAATATACTGAGAGTGTAAAGTAAAAAGTACAGGAATGTACTGAGAGTGTAAAGTAAAAAGTACGGGAATGTACTGAGAGTGTAAAGTAAAGTACAGGAATGTACTGAGAGTGTAAAGTAAAAAGTACGGGAATGTACTCAGAGTCCAAATGTCCCTTTAAGATCTTCCCTCCCTTCCGTTCCCCTGCTGGCAGGATGGACTCCAACTGTACTGAACATTTTGGTTTGTCCCGCAGTAAGACATGCACGGCTTTGCTCAAAAATGCTGGGAGGACTGAGGGGAAGCAGGGACTGGAGGTGTGGTCCGTTTGCGTCCTCAAATCACTCAACACTCATTTCTTATAAACAACAGGAGGCCTGAGCCAGGCGGTGCTGCCCTCTTCAGCCTGGTCCCTTATCTAAACCCATCTTATGTTTAATTCAGTCCTGCTCTCTGGGAACCATCAGCAGATGTTTACAGAGACGGCACTTTGTGGAGTCCAGAACCCATACCTACACTCCAGGAGACACCGGCCTACCTTTAACTGTCAGTTTAATGAGATTAATAAGTTCAAATGTGATTTTAGGGACTCACGTTTTGTACACTGCTTTGTCTTCAGCTGGACGATCCATCCTGGACAACATCTGGAGCCGCACACATTGGGCCTGGAGACAGAGGACAGCAGAGACAGTGTGAGTGTCTGCAGCAGCAGCTTCCATTCTCTTGCAGTTTTGTTAAGCTAAAATTCAGACCTCGCTCTGTTAAACGATGACTACCGTCAGTTTTAACACTCAGACCAACACACTTCAATGCCCCTGAAGTTAACACAAACATATGTCACTCACACACGCGACTCTGTGCTTGTTAGGCATCCATTTATCTATTCCTCTTAATGGCCACCATCTAGCATGCAGAGCAGGTGCCTGTAATGACCTCCACCTGCCACTAGATGGCAGAGTCGGGATGCAGAGTCAAAGAAGCGTTTTACTTTAATTTACCATCATTAAAAAATGGTGAATTCCATTTCTTATCAAAATACAATCACACTAAAGACTGTGTCCAAGTGGGAACAGTGTGTAGGCAGCAGGGTGGACATGTGTGAGGAACATCTAGTATGAAAAGTGCAGAAGAAGAGTTAAGAGGAACTTCACTAAGCAGTAAAATGGGCACAAGGGGAGGCTGCGTAATGCTAATATACATGTCCTTTATTGGACAAAAGTTTTGGGACACCAGGGCATTACATCTGCAGCAGCTTTTATGACGTCCCATATTGAATCCATAGTCATCAATATGGAGTCGGTCCCTCCTTCAGCTATAAAGGATCCCAGGCTTCTGGGCCTTTCCCCAAAATCTCGGCGTGGATCTGTGGGAATTTGGCCAGAAGAGTTTCTGTTGTTCCAAATCCCAAGCTTTTCAATGGTAGCGCTTACAGATGACCTTGGATGACCTTGGAATCTCTAGCAGAGAAGAAAGTTCATAAAATAACTTTTTTGTGAGGATGACGTCCCAGGACAGAACCACAGCTGAGTTCACTCAATCCAAACCCACTGATCATCGCATGTCTGGATGCTGGGTTTTATAAACCTTTAGCAATGGGTGGGGCTTAAGTACCTAAATCCAACAATTATGAGGAGTTTCCAAATATTTATTTCTGCTAATTCATCTATATGCTGCAATATCTTTATTGTATCAGTATTGCAGAACCCTGTCTAGTACCCCCAAATAAAAAAGGTGCTATGCAGGTACATTGTCGGCTCATGAAGTTACAACCAGTGTAAAGATACCCGCAATTTTTTGGGGGGGCAGCAGTGTTCTAGTGTTCAGGGACGAGGCCCCAGGATCAGAAGGTCGAGGGTTCAAATCCCAGATCAGTAGGTTGCCCTGAGGTACCCTTTAGCAAGGTACCGTCCCCATCACTGCTCCCTGGATGCTTTAAATAGCTGTCCTCTGCTGCACGGTGTGTGCATGGGATAAATGCAGAGGTTGTATTTCATTGTGTCCCACTGTGTGTTGTGCTGTGTTTTAGAATGACAAAAAACAGTCCCTTTCACTTTCACTTCAAAGGGTAAAACATGGTCTTTGAAATCAAACATTGTACCTTTTCCTAGAAAGTGTCACGAATAAGGTGTTTTGTGCACGATAGAGGGCGCTCTGTTCTGACTGAGCACACCTGAGCTAATGAAGGCACAGGTGTGCTTCATTGGGGCTGACTATTTAAGCCCCGATGAGTCAGAACAGAGCGCGGCTCATTAGTTAGGCTTAGCCTACACTCTGTGGTGGTTTTGTGTTTGGGAATCTGGTGTTCTTGGTTTAGGCTGCAGTTCTCTTGTTTCAGTTAAGACTGCAGTCCTTGTTTCTTGTTTTGGAAGTATAGTTAATAAAGTTACGTTTCGAACTCCTGGCTCAGCGTTGGCGTCCTCCCTGAACCCCGCCACCGTTACAGAATGAGCCGCCAGTACCTGGACGTCGCGAGTCAGGAGTGCGATCATGAGCGGGTGTTGCGCACGAATGCAGCCGTGATCAAGAAGACGTTAGAGTTTATTGGAACCTGGGAGACGAGGAAGCCGGCGTTCGTTGAGTCCGTGGACCTCCATGAGGAATTGGAGGGCGAGGATTGGGTACGACGGACGCCGGCGGCCACCGCCAGGGAACTCCAGAAACGTCTGACGCGGCTGACGTCAGATATCCCGCTCGTCAGCCGCCTGGGTCCCGAGGTAGGCGCGGATTGGTTCAACTTCCTGCTGCAGAAGCTGGTCGCTCTCGCCGCGAACACACAGCGCTACCTCGATACACTGGACCATGTGTTTTTTCCCTCACGCGACATGGAAGGCGGGGCTTCGTTGACGACGGGAGTCACGCAACGCGGAAGGACGACAGTCAACGAGCCCTACGTCATTCAAAGCGGAACGCTGATAGTGGAGCCGCCCTGTGTTATTCAACGCGGAGATTCAGCGCCGAAAGCGCCGCGCGACAATCATCACCGTGGATCCGCCGCCGGAGAACGCTCCGCGCAGCTGATAGGGAGGAGCCACGGTAAAGAACTTCCCCGCGCAGCTAATGGAGGCGTTGATGTGCATTCTCCTGTGCAGCTAATGAAGGCGTTACGGTAGCGATTCTCCCGCGCAGAGCTAATGGAGGCTGCCATGCAGCGATTCTCCCGCAGCTTAATGAAGGCGTACGGTAAAGGATTCCTCCCCGCGCAGCTACACGTGAGGCGCACGTAAAGGATTCCTCCCAGCAGCCAATGAAGGCGCACGGGTAAAGGATCTCCTGGCGCATTAATGGAGTGCGCACGCAAAGGATTCTCCTGTGCAGCCACGGAGGCGTTACGGTGAAAGGATCTCCCGCGCAGCCACCGGAGGCGTTACGTAGCGATTCTTTCCTGCGCAGCTAATGGAGGCGTTACGGTAAAGAATTCTTCCTGCGCAGCTAATGGAGGCGTTACGGTAAATGTGGCGCTCTGCGCAGCTCAACGTGAGAACACAGCAGTGAACACAGCCAGCGCGACAACAGCAAACGGTGGAATAATGCTTCAATCCTTAAACACAAGAGGAGGGCAAAGAAGGCCGCCCGCAACAAAAAAAGTGAGGCAGTGGCAAAGAAGGCCGTTCCTGACACAGAGAGCTGGAAGACGGCAGAGACCGATTCCTGGCATCGCGGTAACTGGGGGGAGGCTTCCATCACAGCTCCTTTCACAGCAAGGGAAAGGCATCAAGGAGCCGCACCCATAACCCAGCCCCACTAAGCCACCACACAGCAAAAACCGAGAAGGAGCAGCCCAGGTTATGGAAAGTTTAGAATGAAAGTTGTGCAGATGCAAATTGAACATGAGGCTGCAACTAATTCAGGCACACAGGTGAGGGGAAGCATTTGAGCAGGCATCACCTGAAGTCACTGTGGGCAGCCAGACTGTTCAGCCGACACACCGTAGGCCAATAAGATGATGAAGCAAGAAATGAAGTCTTTGAAGGAGAAAAAGATGGCTGCTAAGCTGTTCTGCAAGCCGTGATTCCGCAGGGATGAAGACCACAGACTCTGGATCAGGAAGCACCAGCTGCAACTGTGATACAACAAGCATAGGCCACTGTGCTCGGACATATATGTATGCATCAAACATGCTGCTGTTGTAATTCAGCTTTAGTATCGCCTCCACACTTGAAGCCAGAAAGCAGAGGGAGGAATTTCTGAAATTGCGCCTCATGCTATGTTCCCAAGCCTGCTTCAGAGGTCAGAGGGTCAGAAGGAGGTGATCCCTGCAACACTGTGCGCTTCCTGATTCAGGCTGGCGTCAGAGACACCGGAGGCAGTAAAGCACCAGGCCATGGGCGGTGTCAGCCATCATTCAAAGACATTATAGGTCCTACATCAAGGGTAAATTTGAAACATGAGAAATTCCAGGTTGGCAAAGGTCTGCACATGTGATTCAGGCAGCTTAGAGGTTATTCCGTCAAAGAATGTTGCTGCACTGCACAAAGCTGCTACCGTTATTCAGGCTGTAGTAAGAATGCACAAGCAAAGATCTGTTTTCAAGAAGCAGCGCTGGGCAGCAAGGGTTCTTCAGAGGAGTATGATCAAGAAGAGGAAGGAGCCTAAAGACATCAGCAATGACCTGTCTCAGTTCAAGAAAGCGAACCACAGCTTCTTTCTTCTGCACTGTAGATTCTGTGATGAGAGACGTGAAGAACAAGGATGGCAGGGTTGGAAACAGAGCTGGACTTTATGTGAGAGAGACTTCCTCTTGAACTCCTTTTAAGATCTGTAGGCTTAGCCTTTCAAGTTCCACCAAGGCGTAGGCGCTCCACTGAATCGGGCGATTCCTCCAGTGGCTCCTAGGGTCAAGCTTCAGGCAACAAAGCTAAAGAAGTGGACTGAACTTCTAGATTCTCACCACCTCCAGTGCTCTGACATGGCTGGTCAGGTCTTTGTATAGAACTTGTTTTGTGGATCTGACCATATGCCCCTAAAAGAGACTTTATAGTGTTTTTGTTCTTGACCCTCCCCCCAGGTGGGCTTATGTTTTAAGTGCTGAGCCGCTACCGCTTTGGGATTCTGTCACTAATAAGGTGTTTTGTGCACGAGGGAGTGGCGCTCTGTTTTGACCGAGCACACCTGAGCCAATGAAGGCACAGGTGCCATTGGGGCTGACTATTTAAGCCCCGATGAGTCAGGAACAGAGCTGCCTCACAAGTTAGCTTAGCCACTCTGTGGTGTTTTGTGTTTGGGAATCTGGTGTTCTGGTTTAGCTGCAGTTCTTGTTTCAGTTAAGACTGCAAGGTCCTTGTTTCTGTTTTGAAGTATAGTTAATAAAGTTACGTTTCGAACTCCTGGCTCAGCGTTGGCGTCCTCCCTGAACCCCGCCACCGTTACAGAAAGGATGATATCTATCTATATATATATATATATATAT
This sequence comes from Hepsetus odoe, assembly GCA_017165825.1. Taxonomy (NCBI): domain Eukaryota; kingdom Metazoa; phylum Chordata; class Actinopteri; order Characiformes; family Hepsetidae; genus Hepsetus; species Hepsetus odoe. The sequence continues at coordinate 28,288,444 of CM029375.1, forward strand.
ATATATCATCCTTTCTAGGAAAAGGTACAATGTTATATATATATATGTATACTATGTTATACGGGTTGGGGATGGTAGTGAGACCAGCTATGTTATACGGGTTGGAGACTGTAGTGACCAGCTATGTTATATGGGTTGGAGACGGTGATGAAAAGACAAGAGGTGGAACTGGAGGTGCCAGAGTTAAAGATGCTGAGATTTGCGTCAGGAGGGACGAGGATGGACAAGATTTGAAATTTGTATATTAGAGGGACAGCTCAGGTTGGACGGATTGGAGACAAAGTAAGAGAAGTGAGACTGCGTTGGCTTGGACATGTCCAGAGGAGAGACGAGGAGTATTTCAGGAGAAGGATGTTGAGGATGGATCTGTCATGAAACAGGAGAAGAGGAAGGACAAAGAGGAGGTTTATGGACATGGTGAGAGAGGACATGCAGGGGGACGGTGTGAAAATGTAAAAGGAAGGAAGATGTAAAAGATTGGAAGAAGTGGAAACGAATGACCTGCTGTGGAGATACCTGTGGAGGCAGCCAGAAGAAGAAACAGAAGGTGGAATTATGTTGCCTAAGAGAAGGTATTGAAGGTGTCCGCTTGAAGGAACCACCCAAGTAAATCATGCTCCACTGATGGAGAAGTTGAGATGATTCCATGTTTTTTTCAGTTTAGAAGTTGACGCTGCTGCCTGTGTCCAGCAGGGGGCTCCACTAACCTCCACTAACCTCTACAACCCTGTGAATTTCCATGGTGGCAAAGACTGATTGATGAGAAACCACACGATCAGATCTATTCATCTCACCAGCCTCACGCTTTAATCCTCAATGGGGAGATTTTTAGAGCTGTGAAAATGTTTAAGCCCCCCCAGGCTGAGAGAAAATACCCAAGACCCCTCACCCCAAGAAAGGCACCGATGAATAAGAATGAGGGGCCCCTTCCACAGGCCCCCACACTGCCTGAGTCCACACCAGAGACATTGTCCTTCACACAACAGCTCCTCCTCCTTGTGTGATTTAACAAATCTGGATTAAGGGTCCGAGTCTGGTCTGCTTGCCTAACGTCTGTTTGTCCAGTGGCTTCTTGGAGCAGAAGCAATTATCACTCATACTTCGGTCCCTCACTTTCAGCCCGTAAAACACCCTTTCTCCAGCTTCAGCAGGGATTTGCTAATTAGTTACAGTTTTAGGGCTTCATTGTGGCTGCAAAGACTCGGGATCAGGACTTGCCGGTGGCTCGAACACAGAAAGCGCTGGCCGTCAAAATAAGACCATGACCCCCAAACTCATTCAGCAAAGTGCAGAACTGCAGAATCTTCTGGAAACATTTGTTGTTTAAACAATAAAGGAAAGGCCTTGAAATGGACTATTTTCGCTCTTTTTGTACCAATAATCCCAATAAGGCTTCATTTCTTATGCTATTTTTAAATCCAATGTTCTATGATGGTCCCAACTGTGATAAAGTGAAAGTGACTATTCTTGTCATTGCGAGGTCACAGCACAGCACACAGTGAACCCCTGTACCTACTGGTTTGAACTCACAATCTTCCGATCCTGTGGCCAAACTCCCTAAACACTAGACCACCGCTGAAAGTGACTATTCTAGTCATTGTGAGTCCACATCACAGCACACAGTGATTCACAACGAAATTACACCTCTGCATTTTACCATGGGGGCAGCTATGAAAGCACCTGAGGAGCAGTGGCGGGGACAGTACCTTACTCAAGAGTATCTCAGGGCAACCTACTGGTCTGGGATTCAAACCCATGACCTTCTGATCCTGGGACCAACTCCCTAAACGCTACTTTACAAGCAATAAAATCAATAATGTGATGTAGATTCTTATAATCCTCATCATCTCAGCAGTGCCTTGTTTGTGAGGGCAGCGGTGTTCTAGTGGTGAGGGAGTCGCCCGGATCTGAAGATTGTGGGTTTGATTCCCTCACCAGTAGGTTGCCCTGAGGTACCCTTGAGCAAGGTACTGTCCCTGCCACTGCTCCCCAGGCGCTTTCAATAGCTTCCCCCTGCTGCACATGTGTGTGTGGGTGAAACGCAGAGGTTGAATTTCGTTGTTGTGCTGCGTTTCACAATGACAAGGGTAGTCACTTTCACTTTTCAGAAATGCACACTGAAAAGATATTTTTAGAATTCAAAAAATGTACTGAGAGTGTAAAGTAAAAAGTACAGGAATGTACTGAGAGTGTAAAGTAAAAAGTACAGGAATGAACTGAGAGTATAAAGTAAAAGTACAGGAATGTACTGAGAGTGTAAAGTAAAATGTACAGGAATGTACTGAGAGTGTAAAGTAAAAAGTACAGGAATGTACTGAGAGTACAAAGTAAAAGTACAGGAATGTACTGAGAGTGTAAAATAAAAAGTACAGGAATGTACTGAGAGTGTAAAGTAAAAGTACAGGAATGCACTGAGAGTGTAAAGTAAAAGTACAGGAATGTACTGAGAGTATAAAGTTAAGGTACTGGAATGTACTGAGAGTGTAAAGTAAAAGTACAGGAATGTACTGAGAGTATAAAGTAAAGGTACTGGAATGTACTGAGAGTGTAAAGTAAAAGTACAGGAATGTACTGAGAGTGTAAAGTAAAAGTACAGGAATGTACTAAGAGCGTAAAGTAAAAGTACAGGAATGTACTGAGAGTGTAATGTAAAAGTACAGGAATGTACTGAGAGTGTAAAGTAAAAGTACAGGAGTGTACTGAGAGTGTAAAGTAAAAGTACAGGAGTGTACTGAGAGTGTAGAGTGAGACGTGTCTCCTCTGAAGGACGTCTGGAGCGTCTGTCTGTGCTGAAAGTGAACTGAATCTCACTCCATATTAATAGAATTAAAGACTATTAAAGCCTCGAACTTCAACTCCAATAAAAACAATCTACTGAAAATAATCCACATGAACTTCACCGCTTCACTTTCATCACCGTCTCTACTAGTTCTCCATCACGGACACACACTCCACACACCCTGAACTCCACCGTCCACTCTCCCTGTCCTCTCTCTCACGGAAAGGTTTTGTGTTACTGTTCAGTTTGCAGCCGTATGAGGGAACTAACTAGGCTGTGATCCTCCAGTGAGATCTATTCCACCCAAACATAGAAGGTGCTACAAGTTGTGCTTAACATCAAGGTCCCAGAGTTTGCTTGATGGGATTCTAAAGTGGGGCTGACACCTGAACTACACATTCCAGATAAAACACACCGTTTACCCTCCTGGACGAGTCAGTCTAGAGAAGATTGTATTTACACTGCAAACTCTACAGCAGTTCACAAAGAGAAGATCTACTGAAAATGAACATTTTTCTTCTTCTTCTTCTCTGCTGTTCACATTTAGGTGTCTCCAGAACAGATTGTCCATCTCCATTTCTTCATGTTCTCAGCATCTTTGTCTTTCACACTGTCCCCCTGCATGTCCTCTCTCTCCACGTCCATAAACCTCCTCTTTGTCCTTCCTCTTCTCCTCTTTCCTGACAGCTCCATCTTCAACATCCTCCTCCTGATATACTCCTCGTCTCTCCTCTGGACGTGTCCAAATCAATGCAATTTCACTTCTCTGTTGTCTCCAATCTGTCCAACCTGTGCTGTCCCTACTAGTTCCTAATCCTGTCCGTCCTCGTCCCTCCCAACACAAATCTCAGCATCTTTAACTCCTCCATCTCTACCGCCTGTCTTTTCATTACCGTTAAACATAACACAACATAGCTGGTCTCACTACGGTCTCCAACCTGTATAACACAGCTGGTCTCACTACCATCTCCTAGTTAATTAGGAATTAGGAATTAATTAGGAAAATCAGTTCTTCCACCTCCATCCTTGATCCAGGACCTACTTCTCTGCTTAAATCCTGCTTGTCTGCCATCTCTGCCTCCATCTCCCATCTTATAAACTGTTCACTCTCCTCTGGTGTTGTGCCACTGGGCCTGAAAACTGCTGCTGTTACACCTATTTTGAAAAATAACACTTTGGATCCCAGCAATCTGAGCAGCTACAGACCTGTTTCTAATCTACCTTTTATTTCAAAGCTCCTTGAAAGGGTTGTAGCTGCTCAGCTGCAGGAACATCTAATAATTAACAATTTATATGAGCCGTTTCAGTCAGGTTTCCGTCCATTCCATAGCACCGAGACTGCCCTGCTAAGGGTCACCAACGACCTTTTACTCAGCGCTGACTCTGGTTCCCTCAGTGTCCTCCTTCTCTTGGATCTAAGCTCTGCCTTTGACACTGTCAATCATAAGATCCTTCTTTCCCGCCTTTCAGCCATTGGGCTCTCTGCTGCCGTTCTTTCTTGGTTCTCATCTTATCTCACTGACAGACAGCAATTCATCCACCTCCATAACAGCAGATCATCTCCTGCTCCAGTTAAACAGGGTGTCCCTCAGGGATCTGTCCTTGGACCCATGTTATTCATAATTTATATTCTCCCTCTCGGGCATATTATTAGAAACCATGGCCTCAGTTTTCACTGCTATGCTGACGATACCCAAATCTACATTACCACCTCCATTTCAGCCGCTCCGCCCCCTTCCCTCACAGCGTGCATTCATGACTTAAAACTATGGCTCACCTCTAACTTTCTCAAGCTCAACACTGACAAAACACAACTTTTATTAGTTGGCTACAAAACTACAAAATTTCAGTTTATCCATTGAAGATGCTCTTGTTACGCCCTCACCCACTGTCCGGAATTTAGGCGTTATATTCGATCCCACTCTGTCATTTGAATCTCACATTAATACAGTTGTGAAAAATGTTTTCTTTCCCTCAGAAACATCTCACGTCTCCGCTCATCTCTTTCGTTGAAGGATGCAGAAATACTTGTTCATGCTTTTATAACGTCCCGTCTCGATTACTGCAATGCTCTTCTCTTTGGTCTCCCAACTAGAACATTAGCCAGGCTCCAGTACGTGCAAAACTCTGCAGCTCGTGTTCTCACGTTCTCCAAAAAATCTGAACATATCACCCCCATTCTCCACAAACTTCACTGGCTGCCCATATCGTACCGTATTCAATACAAGCTGCTTCTCATCACATTTAAAGCCCTTCATGGATCTGCTCCTTCATACCTCACTGATTTACTCCATTCATACACTCCCACCTGCTCACTTCGCTCCTCTGGCACAGGGTTACTCTCAGTTCCTAAATTCAGGTTAGCCTCCATGGGGGGTAGATCATTTAGTGTTGCTGCCCCTAAACTCTGGAATTCCCTCCCTCAAACCCTGCGCCTCACGTCCTCTCTGTCCCTCTTTAAAACACAGTTAAAAACAGATCTATTCAGTTTGTGCTATTCCATTTCTCCCAGTTCTTAATTTCCTTATTCTGCTGTTTGTTTTCTGTCTTTGTGTTTGTATTAACTGGTTTTTTTTTTTCTCTTCAGTAAAGTGACCTTGAGTTTGAGAAAGGCGCTATATAAATAAAAATTATTATTATTATTATTATTATCTCCAATCACTATAACATAGCTGGTCTCACTACCATCTGCAACCAATATAACACATCTGGTCTCACTACGGTCTCCAATTTGTATAACATAGCTGGACTCACTACCATCTCCAACCCATATAATATACCTGGTCTCATTACCGTCTCCAATCCATATTACATAGGTGGTCTCTTTACTGTTTCAGACAACCCAGTAAAATATTGGTCAGACGGGGGATCAGTGGTGAAGCAGTCTTGGAGGTAAATTTGTTCTCTCTTTCTGTGCATTTTTGACCTCAAATGAACTTCACACATCAAAGAGACGGACGTTACAGTTGTTATCTGCATTAATACAGCTGGACGATACTGTTATCTGTATCATTGGACATAATCCTGTTATCCACTTCAGCCCACTTTTCTGCAAATCACAATCATGTGGACTGTGTCTAACAGCAGGTCCTTTACAGAAAACCGTAACTGAAAATGTAGAAACTATTGACTGAAACGGATTCGTTTAGATGAAAATATAAAATTGTGAGCCGTACAGGATACAGTGGGATTGTTGTGCTCAGAAAAAAAGCATCAGCACAAAAGTACGACACACAACACACCAGCTTTTGTACGCCACATATTAGACGTCTCTTCTTCCTGAATGCACTTTCTGTGCTTTTTTGACCTCAAATGAACTTTTCTCTGGTAGTAAAACGTGTTTTTCACACATCAAACAGGAGCTTTGCTTCACGACCGCTCACACCACAGTGTGTACCACACACACCAATCAGCCAGAACATTAAAACCACCTAGATAATGTAGCAAGCTCCCCAACAATCCCCAAAAACAGCTCTGACCCGACAAGGTCTGGAATCCACCTTCGCCCTGAAGGTGAGCTGTGGTTCTAGATCCTTTAAGACCTGTAGGTTGGAAGCTGGGTCCATGGATGGGACTAGTTTGTGAGTCTCTCTTCTCTTTCTTCTTGAGTGTTTCCTGAAATCCACCACCTGAGCTGACTGTTCTTAGATCACCAGACCATCATCTTCTTCCTGGACCAGACCAGATAAACCATCATGGATCACCTGCTTGAGCTTCTGTATCAAGCCAAGACTTTAAAAAGTGACCCAAATCATCTTCATAAAAATAGATACCCAAAACTTCTCTCTACCAACTCAACCCTCCTCCAGATCTTCATGAAGGTGGATCAGATTTGTGGGTGTGGTTTAGGACACAGTTGGACTTACTGTCAGATGCAAACGTTCAGACAAACCCCAGGACTGCTGTTCAAGCTGATCTGGGATCTGATTCCTCCACTTTTAGAACTGATTCTAGATCAGTTCCTGAAAACACTCCCTGTTGTGTAAAAAGTCTGGAGTTGAGTTGATGTTTTTAGAGACAGTAAGTCCTAAACCACACCCACAAGTCTGATCCACCTGCATGAAGATCTGCTCCATCTTATTAAAGATCTAGAAACACATTTACAAGTTGGACTGTTTTAGGAAAATTTGGATAAATACTGGAGAATAAGAATGTTTCGTGTCACTTCCAGGCCAAGCTAGCGCAACTAAACCCCTCAGCTACGTCCTCGCTGTCCACCGTCTCTGTTTGGCCCCCCAAATTCCCACCCAGGCAACCCCTCGGAGAGGCGGCGGAGGCTTTAAGGAGCGAGATCTTTCCAGAAGAGCAGCAAAGCGCCCAGTATGAACTCTCACACGGGTTCAGCGGACACTCGGCAGGCTCTCGTAATTGGTTTGAACAGGAGGGCAGAGTAATTTCCTGGATTTTTTTGGCCTCCATGAAGCCAGCAGTCAGTAGCGGTAGCGGAGAGACACTTCAGCGGCGGGATAATCAGGAATTCCTCTCATTGCTTGAAGGATCAACATTTCCGGTGTGAGTTTAGTGCAATATTTAAACGGATGTTGGGCTCTCTAATCCTGTCATGCTTGAGAAAACTGATACACACACACACACACACACACACACGTCCAGATCGTTCAGGGCCTGAAGAGTCCTGTTAGGACATGTTGACACACTTTTGCTCAGAGATGTGGGTGACGACAGTAAACCAAGCGTTAAATGTGATTTGTCTTATTTGACCAAGGCAGTGAACCCTGTTAAATATTTAATTTATAAATATATTATACTTACAACGTGCCTGTAATATCTACTGGTTATATATCATACATAACATATACATGCAGAGTATGAGAACATATCATACATACAGACAGTGAGTGTTTATATCATATATATAACATAATAATGGAATATATAATGTGTGTGTAATAAATCATTCATATATATATATATATATGTATAGGACTGTTCAGGGATCAGATTTCTCCATATTTAGGGCTGATTCTAGATCAGCTCCAGTAAACACATCCATCTTTATGTCTTCCTCTTTCACACCGTCCCCCTGCATGTCCTCTCTCACCACATTCATGAGCCTCCTCTTTGGTCTTCCTCTTCTCCTCTTTTCTCGCAGTTCCATCTTCAACATGCTCCTCCTGATATACTCATCGTCTCTTCTCTGGACATGTCCACACTAACAGTCTCACTTCTCTCACTTTGTCTCCAAACTGTCCAACCTGAGCTGTCCCTCTAATATACTCGTCCCTGATCCTGTCCACCCTCGTCTTGACGCAAGTCTCAGCATCTTTAACTCCAGCTGCATTGCCTGTCTTTTCACTACCGTCTCCAAACTGTATAACATACCTGGTCTCACAACCGTCTCCAAGTCGTATACTCTGAACTGTCTACCAAGTATTTAACCTCCTCCACTTTCACCACCGCTTCTCGCTGCGTCCTAACCACTCCACTGTCCTCCCGTTATATTTACTATAGTTTGTTCTATATATAAGAGAGTTTCTTTGTTTGATATCAACAAAAACAGCCACTTTTACATTCCAGCCTCTAATTATCCAATTCAATTAACTTATAACTTCAGTGAGAGTGGGCGGGGCTAGATCACAAAAAAAACAAAAACAATGATAAACAACCTGTAGCTCTAGCTTAGTGTCCATATAAAGACTCTGAGATGTATCAAATTCAACATTGTTCTTTTTCAGGATATGGGCTCTTTAATGCGACAATGTAAACTTTAAAAGTAGAATTTATTTAAATTTATTTAAGACTACAGCTGTAATTTAATGTGTAAATATGTCATTTAAATCAGTCTTATCAGTCTTAAGGACTGCAGTGACAGAAGCAGAGACTGTTTATGTCTGTTTGGTGCGTAAACCTGCACAGAAGTCCTAAGTTGACATTTAAAAAAGGAAAATGTACAATCTGTACTTCATTTAAGTATTTCTTTTTTTATTATTAATCCAAATATCTGTCCTTTCTTCCAGAACAGAATCCTTACTTTAAGAATTAATTAATTTAAGAATTTGAATTCTAGTAATATGGAGTGAGATTCAGTTCACTTTCAACATAGACAGACGCTCCAGACGTCCTTCAGAGGAGACACGTCTCACTCTACACTCTCAGTACACTCCTGTACTTTTACTTTCACTCTCTGTGAACATTCCTGTACTTTTACTATACTTTATACTGCAGGGCAGCGGTAGCCTAGTGGTTAGGAGTCGCCCGCATCGGAAGATTGTGGGTCTGGATTCTCACAAGTAGGTTGGCTCTGAGGTACCCTGAGCAAGGTACCGGCCCTTGGGCCATTGTACTCCCCGGGTGCTTCAACAGCTGCCCATCAGTTGCATGGTGTCAGTGCATGTGGGTTAAAAGCAGAGGTCCAATTTCTCGTTGTGGTTCATGCAGAGGTGCAGACTCGCAAATGACAAGGGCTGTCACTTCACTTTCACTTTTTAATTCTCAGTACATTCCTGTACTTTTACTTTTATGTTCTCAAGTACACTTCACTTTTACTTATAATTGTGCACATTCCTGTACTTTACTTACACTCCTGTGTACATTCCCACTTTTTCTTTACACTCAGTACATTCCTGTACTTTTACTTTACACTCTGTGTACATTCTGTACTTTTATTTATAATTTCCTGTAGTACATTCCTGTACTTTTATTTTTTACACTCAGTACATTCTTGTACTTTTACTATACTTGTGTACATTCTTGTACTTTTTACTTTACACTCTCAGTACATTCCTGTAATTTTTACTTTACACTCTCAGTATATTCCTGTACTTTTACTTATAATTTACATATTCCTGTACTTTTTCTTACACTCTCAGTACATTCCTGTACTTTTACTCTCAGTACATTCCTGTACTTTTTCTTTACACTCCCAGTACATTCCTGTACTTTTTAATCAGTACTTCTACTTTTACTTTAAAAAATGTACTTTAACTGAAGGAAGGAATGGGGAGGGGGTTGGCACTGCTGCAGCAACACCAGTTTAGTTTTAACCCTTTAAACCATAAACATTTCCAGCAAAGTTCCAGACGCGTGAACTGTCAGAAAACATCACTGAATCATAACTTAAAAAGAATCATCATCGACGTTGTTGTGCTGAGTTATTCTTCCGCAGTGAACAGAAGCGTCCTGAGAGGTTGATGGTGACCTGAGGAATGCGTTGAAGCGGTTAAGGTCATAAAATGAATAAAGAGCTTCTCCTTTTGAACCAGAAAGGCTCCAGAACAAAAAACGCCTTCGCTGTTCAGGGCAGAGGTTTTTGTTTTCTTTTGAACAGAAAAAGGCCTATAATCTAGAACTGACCACTATATTGTGTCCAACTTTCAGTGGCCAGCTGGCCTTTCTGTTCTTTTCCTCTTCTTCACCTTAAAAAAGGAGGTTTTGGAGTAAAGGCATAACCATGACAACCATCTGACTGTTTGAAGACCCCCATATCCTAAAATGTTCCCAGTGTTCCACTAATATTAGTATGAGTTAATGAACAGAAAACCTGACCCGTTTCCATCCTCACCGCCCCTTAGAACTAAAGACAGCATGCCTGTAAAACTGGAGTATGTAAATGAGATGTTTTCCGATTGGTTGCCAAATACAAAAATTTTTTTAGTGTTTAGAGAATAAACATTATAATTGTAATAGTTTGAATCCCACACCAGTAGGTCGCCCTGAGGTTCCACTGAGTAAGCTACCGTCCCCATCACTGCTCCCGGGGTGCTGGATGTCTGCCCCCTGCTGGACGGTGTGTGTGTGTGTTAAATACAGAGGATGTGTTTGGTTGTGCTTCAGTGTGTTCACAATGACTGATTTGTTTGACATCGAAGTATCACTACATCACAATATCACACTAAAATATCAGTTTTGAACAGAAAGTGTCCTGTTAGTGAGAACAGTTCTCCTCACAGAGAACCAGATGAAGATGGTTCTGATTTGGGGAAGAATGAGAGACAATCCCTCAAGTTAATAATGTTAATGAAGCTGCATTTAATACAGTTAATAAAGTTAATAAAGATAATGAAGCTGCAATTAATAAAGTTAATAAAGTTAATAAAGATAATGAAGCTGTAATTAATAAAGTTAATAAAGTTAATAAAGATAATGAAGCTGTAATTAATAAAGTTAATAAAGTTAATAAAGATAATGAAGCTGTAATTAATAAAGTTAATAAAGTTAATAAAGATAATGAAGCTGTAATTAATAAAGTTAATAAAGTTAATAAAGATAATGAAGCTGTAATTAATAAAGTTAATAAAGTTAATAAAGATAATGAAGCTGTAATTAATAAAGTTAATAAAGTTAATAAAGATAATGAAGCTGTAATTAATAAAGTTAATAAAGTTAATAAAGATAATGAAGCTGTAATTAATAAAGTTAATAAAGTTAATAAAGATAATGAAGCTGTAATTAATAAAGTTAATAAAGTTAATAAAGATAATGAAGCTGTAATTAATAAAGTTAATGAAGATGATTAAAGAAGATGTTCGGCTCACCCGTTCAGATCTAAGTGCACCCTGCTGATCCTGCTGGTTCTGTTGGCTCTGCTGATTCTGGCTGTGCCCTCCCCCTCCCCCTCTGTCCCCGCAGTTCTCTGGGCGCACAGGCAGAGCAGCGCGAGGACGGCGCCGAGCCGCGCGCTCCTGGGAGACATGCTGAGTCCTGGCTGAGACTCACCGAGCTGCTGAGGAGACACTGGGTCTCACAGGGACTCCATGATCAGGAGGAACCACGGAGATGCTCCGGGACCTGAGAACATCCAGAGTGGGCCGCTCAGAGCCGAGTCCACAGAACGGAGCACTTCTCCAGCCAATAGCGCGGCCACACTGGGAGGGACAGCCAATCATAACGCAGGGCGCCGGGAGGCCACGCCCCCAAACATTCCCTTCAGTATAATTCGGTCACAGAGTTTCAGTCTGTTTACACTGAGCTCGTGTTAGTGTTCATTTATTACAGTTTTAATGGAATTTAAATAATCCTTCCGCTCATGAATATTATATTTAATATTTGACATTTATATTCTAATCGCACTAAAATAACTTTTATTTTATTTCCTATATTTAAACTCATATTACTTAATAAATATGCTTAATATATTGTATGCTGATGGGTTACATATTTAAAATGATTCATTTTTTCATTTTCATTTTAATAAAATATTTGTTCTTTTCATGTGCAATAACTCGTTTCTCAGAAGTTCGTGAAATTGTCTGCTGATGCATTTCTATCTACATTTGTATTTAATTATTTATATTTATGTGTATAGTACTCACATGCTGCATTTACTCTTCATATATATTTTATACATATTTTTAATTATATTATTCAAAGGTTCATTAACTTTTTTATTTTATTTCTTTTTACGTGCAATGATGTTTCTGCTTTGAATTTATATTTAAAATGTATATTTATTGTTATTTTACTCCCAGGTTATATAGCATATAATACCAATTTTTAGTTAATATTGTAAATATTAATTTATTATGGTTATGAGTCAGTATACTATAGAACTGCATATTTTTATTTCATTTAAAATATTGTTATTTTTAAATTTTTTTTTATCTCTGCTTGTGTTGCTGTCCGTCTGCCTGTCTGTCTGTGCAGCTGTTAATGAAATGAAATGAATGAATTTTCCTTTAGATCAATTTTATCATTTTGTTATAAGATTTTACCCCCTTAATCTCTATTAATGGTGACGGTTTTAATCCCTCAGAAATGAAGTTCAATCAGAGATTAAAGTCTTTGTTTGAAAATTGTCCTGGATCTGCTTTAAAGGGAGATTTCACCCATTTTCCCAAATTTCACCATAATGTACAGTTTATCCAGACTGTGTTTGGGGTGAAATGGTTCTGATTCCTTTCCAGTGGTGCTAAACCGGACGCCGCAAATCTCCATTTCCTGTCCCCCAGTGAAGCTCCACGTGTCTCTGAGTGTCTCTGAGTGTCTCTGTGTGTCTCTGAGTGTCTCTGTGTGTCTCCGAGTGTCTCCGAGTGTCTCCGAGTGTCTCCGTGTGTCTCTGAGTGTCTCTGAGTGTCTCCGTGTGTCTCTGAGTGTCTCTGAGTGTCTCTGTGTGTCTCTGTGTGTCTCTGAGTGTCTCTGTGTGTCTCTGAGTGTCTCTGTGTGTCTCTGTGTGTCTCTGAGTGTCCCTGAGTGTCTCTGTGTGTCTCTGAGTGTCTCTGAGTGTCTCTGTGTGTCTCTGAGTGTCTCTGTGGGACGGTGATGATGGTAAAATAGTCCATCTGAACTAAATCTCTGTTCTTCGTGTCCCTCCACCATGAACGGGTTCAGTTTTGGTCCAGAATCTTCTCAGAACTAAAACACCGTCTCAGACACCAGACAGCGTCTCCACCACCAGCTCAGGAACACACTGGGGAACGGTTCTGAATCACACAGAACCCACTTTGTTTACATCTGAACTGCTGATCTGTGTCTGTACATCTAAGAGAGGAAATTTAAATGCTGTCAGAGCTTCTTGGCTGCTTTCCTCTGAGTTGTAATCCAGTTCAAGCTCTGATACAGATTTTCTTTTTTCAGTTCAGCTCCACCAGCACTGCAGCCCTTATTGTCTTTTCTTCTTGTCGTCTGTGAAACCAAACAAGGAGAAGAAGCCAGAAGAGCGACAATGATGTGCCAACTTCAGTACAAGTATGTCACTTCCTCTTGCAGGAGACAAAAGCTCAGCTAGAGGACAGTTCTCATGTTTGTGAGGACTGTCCTCCACCCAAATAAAAGTGAAATAGTTCAGAACTGTACTGAGAGTGTAAAGTACAAAGTACAGGAATGTACTGAGAGTATAAAGTACAAAGTACAGGAATGTACTGAGAGTATAAAGTACAAAGTACAGGAATGTACTGAGAGTATAAAGAGGACGTGAAATGACAAAAAAATACAACAAAATATTTAAATAAAATAAACGACAAGTAAATAATGTTTAAAAAATAGGGTAGCTGATACAGGTATAACAGAAAAGGAAGAACAGAAAAATTTGATTGATGAGAAAAGGAGGAAAGTGGGGAAAGTGTTAAGTGGTGTACAAGCAAGTGTGCTTCTTCTTCTTCTTTCAGCTGCTTCCGTTTAGGAGTCGCCACAGTGGATCAACCATCTCCATTTCTTCTGGTCCTCTGCATCTTCCACCTTCAAACTGATCACCTGCATGTCCTCTCTCATCACGTCCATAAACCTCCTCTTTGTCCTTCCTCTTCTCCTCTTTCCTGACAGCTTCATCCTCAACATCCTCCTCCTGATATAATCCTCGTCTGTCCTCTGGACATGTGAAAGTGCAAGTGACAACTCTTGTCATTGTGAAACACAGCATTACGAAATTCAACCTCTGCGTTTCACCCACACATGCAGCAGGGGGCAGCTATTGAAAGCACCCGGGGAGCAATGACAGGGACAGTACCTTGCTCAAGGGTACCTCAACTGGCAACCTACTGGTGAATTGAACCCACAATCTTCACAATCTCCAGACCCAACTCACTAATCGGAAACCAATGCAACCTTGCTTCTCTAACTTCCAAAACGTCCAACCTAATATACTCATTTCTAATCCTGTCCATCCTCAACACACCCAGCAAACATCTCAGCATCTTTAACTCTGACACCTCCAGCTCTACCTCCTGTCTTTTCATCAGTGCCACCATCTCCAACCCATACCACATAGCTGGTCTCACTACTGTCCTGTTAACCTTCCCTTTTACTCTTGCTGGTCTGCTTCTGTCACAGATCACTCCTCCCACTCTCCCACTCTTCTCCAGCCACTCCAACCTGCCTGAACTGCTGATCCAGAGTTTTTTAAACTCCTCCACCTTCACCTCCCTCACCACTCCACTTTCCTCCCTTTCATTCACACTCATGTATTCTGTCTTTGTACTCACTTTCATTCCTCTTCTCTCCTCTCCAGGGTCTCCTCAAGCTGCTCCCTATTCTTATTGCAGATCGAAATATCATCAGGAAACATCATCGTCCACGGATGTCTAACCTCGTCCGTCAACTTGTCCATTTACATTTACGACAATTATCCAGAGTGACTTCCATGTCCTAATTACAGGGACAGTCCCCCCTGGAGACACTCAGGGTTAAATGGTGGTAGTGCTGGAGGTGGGATTTGAACCTGGGACCTCTTGAGCCTTAGGTCCATATCCTACCACTAGACCACCCTGTCCATTACTTTTGCAAACAAGAATGGTCTCAGCGCTGATCCTTGATGTAATCCAGCCTCTACCTTAAAAGCATCCGTCACTCCTATTGCAGATCTCACCATTGTTACACTGCCATCATACATATCCTGAACTGCTCTCACATACTTCTCTGTAACACCAGACTTCCTCATACAAAACCACAACTCCTCTCTAGGCACCCTGTCATCTGCTTTCTCCAAGTCCACAAAGGCACAATGTAACTCCTTCTGACCTTCTCTGTACTTCTCCATCAACACCCTCAGAGCTAGCAAACCATACTGCTGTTCACTGATCATCACCTCTTTTCTTAACCTGCTTCCACTACTCTTTCCCAGAACTTCATGCTGTGGCTGATCAACTTTATCCCTCTATAGTTACTACAGCTCTGTTCATCACCCTTGTTCTTGAAAATCCTTCTCCTCCACTTCTCAGACTCTCTCACTTTCCAAGATTGTGTTAAACAATCTGGTCATAAACGTCACTGCCATCTCTCGTAAACACCTCCATGCTTCCACTGGTATGTCATCTGGACCAACAGTCTCTCCATTCTTCATCCTCTTCATCGCTGTTCTTACTTCCATCTTGTCTTTCCTTAATTTTCTTCTTTAGTAAATTCGAATAAATCTAAGATTTATACAATAAGGGTCATTAACCCTTCACTGTAGATCATTTTTTCTCATGAGAGCCGGAAGAACTGCCTGCTGTAATATTTCTCTGCAGTAAAGCACCCGATTAACTTTTGAAAGCGTCTTTAGTTGAGTTTAGTCGTATTAAAGCAGGGAGATACAGAGCTCCACAAGAATCCTGCAGAAATGTGTTTCCTTTGGTTCTGTTCCCAGATCTGCCTTTGGTTTGTTGTCTTTTGGCTTATTTTGCTTTTGATTTTTCACAGAAACATGCTGCAGTTTTCTGCTTGGTTTGAGTTTAATGTTTGCTGTCTTGTTCGTCTCGTTCTGGTTAACCCCTTCAGACATTCAAACCAAGCACTCGTAATAAAAGCACAGCTTCTCTGAAGTTATTACTCAATAATTTGCCATGATTTTAGCTTTATTTGCTTTATTTAGAGTTCGTTTAATGTTTACTCACAGTTCCTCAGTTCTGCAAAAATAAAAAAGTATGTTTGCTGATGATAATGTGATCTGTAGTGAGAGTAGGGAGCAGCTTGAGGAGAACCTGGAGAAATGGAGATCTTCTCTAGTGAGGTAGGAGAGTAGGACAAAGACAGAAAACATTGGAGACAATGGAGTGATGAGGATGGAGGGAGTAGAGGTAGTGAAGATGGAGGACAGTTTAGAGTAACAGGAAGTGTGGAAGAGAGGTGATCTGTGACAGATGGGGGCCAGCAAGAGTGAAAGGAAAGGTTTATAGCATGATAGTGAGACCAGCTTTGTTATATGGGCTGGAGACGGTAGTGAGACCAGCTATGTTGTATGGGTGGAGACAGTGGCATTGATGAAAAGACAGAAGGCGGAGCTGGAGGTGTCAGAGTTAAAGATGCTGAGATGTTTGTTGGGTGTGACGAGGATGGACAGGATTAGAAATGAGTATATTAGAGGAACAGATCAGGTTGGACATCTTGGAGACAAAGTTAGAGAAGCAAGGTTGTGTTGGTTTGGACGTGTCCAGAGGAGAGACGAGGAGTATATCAGGAGAAGGGTGTTGAAGATGGAGCTGCCAGGAAAGAGGAGAAGAGGAAGGACAAAGAAGAGGTTTATGGATGTGGAGAGAGAGGACATGCAGGTGGTCGGTTTGAAGGAGGAAGATGCAGAGGACAGGAAGAAATGGAGACAGTTGATCCGCTGTGGCAACTCCTAGATGGGAGCAGCTGAAAGAAGAAGATTTCAGTTAATTTTCAGGTTTAAGAAACACAATGCACCTCTCAGGAGCAGAAACAGGAACATTCTGGTCCTTCTAAACATTAGAACTGGGGAAAACAAAACCCTGAGAACACTGGGTCCTGAATATAGTTGATCCTTGAAATATAGGGCCCTAGAAACTTAGAACATTAGGACCATAAAAATGGAATGAAAATACTGGGCTCTGAGATCATTGGACCCTGAAAACACTGGAAAACTGGAAACATATAATAACATATAATAACACAGGACCCAGAACACATGGAACCTTGTGTATACTATAGAACCCAGGACCCAGGACCATACTAGGAGACAGAGGACACTAACTGCATAGTACACTGGGGAAATAGGACCCTGCAATCATAGGACATTGAAAATAAGAGCATAAGTAAGCAAAGTTTATTTATAAAGTGCTTTTCAAAGACAAGAGTCACAAAATCCTGAACAATAACAAGATAAACTAAAACTAAAAAGATCATCAAAAAATAAAACAGTCAGTCAGTCAGTCATTTTCTGCCGCTTGTCCCAGGCAGGGTCACGGGGGGGTGCTGGAGTCCATCCCAGCTCACACAGGGCGAGGACGGGACACACACCGCGGACAGGTCTCCAGCCCATCGCAAGGAGGAGCGTGACAGGGACGGAACCTTGTTCAAGGGTACCTCAGGGCAACCTATCAGGAAGGGGTTTGAACCCCCGATCCTCCGATCATGCGGCCAACGCCCGAACCACTAGAACACCACTGCCCCTAAAAATAAAACAATAACAATAAAATATACAGCTATTAAAATACACAATAAGTGAAAGTGACAACCCTTGTCATTGCGAGGTCACAGCACTGCACACCATGAACCACAACGAAATTGGACCTCTGCTTTTAACCCATGCACACAAACACCGTGCAGCAGTGGGCAGCTATTGAAAGCACGCGGGGAGCAGTGATGGGGACGGTACCTTGCTCAGGGGTACCTCAGGGCAACCTACTTGTGAGGGAATTGAACCCACAATCTTCCGATGCAGGACAACTCCCTAACCACTAGGCCACCGCTGCCCATAGGGCACAGGGCACTCTGAAAATAGAACACTTGGAACATGGGACACTGGACAAATAGGACACTTGGAGCCTTCTGTAGACATTCCATGATCATATCTGACTCCAATCCAGAAAATAATTCGATTTTTGTCACTGAGTTACACTTTTGAGCTTCTGTAGGTTCAGTTATTTACTGCTCTTCTCAAAAACAAATTTCCCTTCCTTAGTAAGCATTCAGCTATTATTAGAATTATTGTTTACATATTTTGTTTTTTAATGATTATTTTTGTACCAAGCAGCAGAAGACAGTGTTGCGATAAACTTTTACGATAAACTATTTTCCTCGTAAGCTTCAATAAATTCACTTATTGTTTGTCATGATATTAAACATGTAATAATGAATTGTGATGGGTGAAAATCTCTGATGTACAGGTCATATATTATATGGTCAAATAAATGATTATGCATTTAACAAATATATTTATTGTAAAAACTTTTATTTTGAAATTTTTGTGTTTTGGATTACTATTAAAAATGACCGACAAGTAAACCCCATGTGATAGTCATTAAAATTTAATACATACGTTATAACTTAAATACATACCTTTATTATTTTTAACTAACATTTTATACACTTTTATAGATTTAAACCCTGAGACGTTGTACTGGAACTTTAAACAGTCAGTTCACATCGTGAATCAGAGTGTCGACACTTTTCATGGAATGCTTCGACAGAAATAACCTTTAACATCAACAAATTAAAGCTCATATCCGAAAAAATGTTGCTTTTAATGTAAATACTTTTATCCTAAATAGTCTCGTCTAACTCTTTTTAACCTGCGCTTTTAAAATGTGTTTTAGTTTCGAAACTTTCAAAGAGTCGATGTGTTCGAAGGAACCGATTCATCAGAACTGAATCTGCTGAGCACGCATGCGCCGCAGTCGCGTTTGCCCACCTGACCGAGATGGTTTGTGGACACGGATGAGAAAATGACGGTTATTTCACGATTTTGCATCGAAAATAAAAAAGCGTAGGAGTGCAAAAATCGCTCATGGACACATCCAACGATTAATGATCGTAACAAGCGGGTAAGTTGCCGTGAAATGATTATTTTTGGGTGAATTACAGACTGCGTGTGCCGGTTTGGTGTTATTGCGACTCAATAATGTTGTTTACCTGGAGAGTCAGGTGTGTAACTTATAAAGTGTAAAATAAAGTGTATTTTTATGTTTTATTCTGCTGTGAACATACTCCAGCTTTCAAGAGAAGCTTGATGTTTACATGTTAATCCTCTGGGATTTGCCTGCTGTGGGTTAATAATGGCATTTAGACATAAAGTAGTTCTCTAAAGCTTCCGTTTTGTATTATTTTGCTTTAAAAAAAGATTTTTGAGACACAAATGCTCTCGGTGAGTAACCTCGACCAACTGTTCGAGCTTCAAGTTGGTCTTGTTCGAAATCACCTTTCCACCTTAAATGGTGCGGCTCTGGAGCCACATTTAAGGTGGAACGGCGGAATTCGACCAAGAAGCAAAACTTATGCCTCCCAAAGCTAAATAATTAAGAAAAAAAAAAGATTACTCATGTGTGTCGGAAAGACTTTATTAAGACTTTATTCACGTTTAAATTAGTGTTTTGTATTTAATACATAATTGTTTGACGTAATGAATGACTAAGTTCACGGACTTTTATTTTGAAATTTCGTTGTCGTGGGTTTTAAAGCCTGGTTTTAAAAGTGAAAATGACTGATCTCAGTGTAAGCTTTAATAAATGCACACTTCTCATTAGTAATTAAGAAATTTTGTCTTTTTTCAACGAGGAACTCTAAATTAATTTAATTGAGGTTTAAAGACTCTTACTTGCTGAGACTTCCGGTTTAATGCTACGCAATCAAGCGCATATATACCTTAATATAAATAAGGTTTTAGACTATTTACAAATTAGTGTTTTTAAATATACTAACTTTATTTTGGGTCAACGAGGAGGATTACGTTTTTTAGAACCATTCGCCGTTCCACCTTAAACAGGCACCGTTTAAGGTGGAACGGAGGATTCGGCCCGTAGGCCCAGTCCAGCCTCCTGCCAGGTGAGTTACCTGTGGGGATGAAGGCCAGAGCCGGTTTGACCTGCTTCCTCTCCCCGTGCCACGTGACCTGCTGCTGCCCCTCCTGTTCAGGTGTGCCGACACACCTGATTCAGTCGTTCAGGACAAAAACCCTTCGATCTTCAGGCCGGGCGAGTCCATGTTTCCTGTTTCAAACAAATAAATATTTACATCAGCACGAGACAAACAAACAAAGCTTACGGGCTCTTTTGATCCCTGTTCATAGTTTTCACGTGACGTCATTCCCTTAAAGCTCCGCCCACCTGAAGGTCAAGACAGATCTTTCACTTACCACCTAACCGCGCCGTTCCACGTTCTGCTCCATCCCACCGGGCCGTTCCACGTTCTGCTCCATCCCACCGGGCCGTTCCACGTTCTCCTGAATCATGTTCTGCATCATGTTCTACTGTGACAGTGTACCACTCTGTGTTCTACTGTGCCATATTGAAGAGTGTTGAACTGGG
The DNA here is from genome assembly GCA_017165825.1 of Hepsetus odoe. Taxonomy (NCBI): domain Eukaryota; kingdom Metazoa; phylum Chordata; class Actinopteri; order Characiformes; family Hepsetidae; genus Hepsetus; species Hepsetus odoe. The sequence goes on from CM029375.1 coordinate 28,308,853, forward strand.
TTCTCCTGAGAGTAGAACAGGTTTTTGTAATAAAAGAAAAAATACAAACTAAAATGAAACCTCAGGAAAGAGGAGAAGAGGAAGGACGAAGAGGCGGTTTATGGACGTGGTGCGAGAGGACATGCAGAGGGACGGTGTGAAAGAGGAAGATGCAGAGGACCGGAAGACATGGAGATGATCCACTGTGGAGACATCTAAAGGGAGCAGGTTTTCCAGCTCAGGATGCACTCGGTTCTCCTCCTGTAACTGTGTAAACACTTCTTCCTACTGTCGGTTCTGGAAGTTCAGTTCTGCGCCCGCTTTCTTTGAAGGTGGGAGATTTATCAGGGCTGGTGGACACGGTGTGGGACGGATCCATCAGACGGTGGAGTCGGTTCCCTCATTAGTGATTAAACGTTGATGGTTTCAGGTCTCTGTGGGTCAGTTCTCTGTCGCTTTGTTCTGCTTGGAACAGAAGAGTCAGTCTGATTAGGAGCTCAGGGCGGGTGATGGACCTTCAGATAATAAAAATAAACAACAACAATAAAATCCGTAATAATAGTCAAATACATAATACAATCAAAACTTAGCAATAATAAAAATAACAATAGAAATAATACAATCATAACAATAAAAATACGGGACGGTCTGTTTTTATCGTGATGTTGTTATTGTTATATTTCTAATCACTAAATAGTCAAAGTTGATACGTTTATTTATTTGAAGTGGAGGAGCTGCTCCTAATGAAATAATGATCGCACTAATATGATCATATCAGAATAGATGTACAGCGTTGCTGTTTTTGGTGAAAGGTACTGGTACCGTTGTTGTTTCTCGTGGGTTTGGCGCCCCCTTGTGGATTCGTAGAGAATGATGTGACTCGGGCGCTGATTACGCCAACAAAGGGATCTAATCTGACGATGTTAAAGGGGTGAACGTCCTGGAGTGACGGGGCGAGTGATCTGTCTGGGGTGTGAATGGGTAAGGAATGATTCCGGCGCTGCTGATTGGTCGATTGTGTTCCAGGTGTCGGTGTAACCATGCTGAAGTGGTTTTCTGCTGACGAGGCTGGATCGGCCCAGGGGGTGAGTACGGTTTACTGATGATTTGATCACGCAGCGTGTCGGCTCACGGGTGGAGCGCTGATCCACCGGTTCGGTTCGGTGGAGGGTCCACGGGCGGCTCACGGTTCGAGATCTTTATTCCTACTTAGAACCAAAAACGGCTGCTTCCACATGATTATCTGTTTAACTTCACCACATTTTAAAGTCTGACCAATCAGTTCAAAATAAATTTGTAATACGGGCTGGAGACGGTAGTGAGACCAGCTATGCTGTACGGGCTGGAGACGGTAGTGAGACCAGCTATGCTGTACGGGCTGAGACGGTAGTGAGACCAGCTATGCTGTACGGGCTGGAGACGGTAGCGAGACCAGCTATGCTGTACGGGCTGGAGAGGGTAGCGAGACCAGCTATGCTGTACGGGCTGGAGACGGTAGCGAGACCAGCTGGGTTGTACGGGCTGGAGACGGTAGCGAGACCAGCTGGGTTGTACGGGCTGGAGACGGTAGCGAGACCAGCTATGTTGTACGGGCTGGAGACGGTTGCGAGACCAGTTATGTTATATGGGCTGGAGACGGTTGCGAGATCAGCTATGTTATACGGGCTGGTGACGGTAGTGAGGCCAGCTATGTTATACGGGCTGGAGATGCTTTTCTTGTCCAACAGTTTGCATTGTCTTTCTCTCAGCACAAAATAAAGGACGAAATAAAGTCCCAGTGTGAACTGTGTCCATGTCTCAGGTGGTTTTATTACAGAGAGAATAATCGAATCCGTTCCAGACGTGCGCCGTGAGGGGATCTAGTTTGTCGATGTGTAAATGCTGGTCAGAATTGAAGGTTCTCCCTGCTATGTTGTCTTTCATATGGTTCTTTCGTTAATGTCTTTATGTCCAACGTTTAAGGGACATGTGGTTATTGGCTCACAGTAACCGAACACATTAAAGTCTGTTCAGGAGCCGGTGTTGTCCCCGTGTCTGTGTGTTTCCTCCCACCGTCCAAAGACCTGCAGGTGGACTGGAGCTGCTAAATTGTCCCCTAGGTATGTGTCGGTGTCCTGTCCAGGGTGTCCCTGCCTTTTGTCCTGTGAGAGCTGAAATAGACTCCAGGACCACCCGTGACCCTAATCAGGACAAGCGGCTCAGAAAATGAGTGAGAGATTACTTTAGAGGAACCTATCCATGTTACAGGACACATCACAGGTTCTGGAATATGGAAAGTGAAGAGACGTGATCATGTTTTGTCCCGCTTCCCTGCAGCGTTCGTGTTCTCGGGGTTATTTCAGGACGTTCTGCACAAAAGCAGTTCCAGGACTCGGTCTTTGGGTGATGTTAGTGACTGTCCGTGGTTTAAGGAGGGTTTCTGCTGAATCAGTTTTACACTGGGAACCCTGGTTTAGTATCTGTTGGTTCTGTAGGCCTGTGTGTCGGTGGGGAACCCTGGTTTAGTATCTGTTGGTTCTGTAGGCCTGTGTGTCGGTGGGGGAACCCTGGTTTAGTATCTTGTTGGTTCTGTAGGCTTGTGTGTCGTGGGGGAACCCTGTTTAGCGCTAATGCTGGTTCTGTAGGCCTGTGTGCCGTGGGGAACCCTATGTAGTATCTTGCTGGTTCTGTAGGCCTGTGTGTCGGTGGAGAACCCTGGTTTAGTTCACGCTTGTTCTGTAGGCCTGTGTGTCGGTGGGGAACCCTGGTTTAGTATCTGTTGGTTCTGTAGGCCTGTGTGTCGGTGGGGAACCCTGGTTTAGTATCTGTTGGTTCTGTAGGCCTGTGTGTCGGGTGGAGAACCCTGGTTTAGTTTGACGCTGGTTCTGTAGGCCTGTGTGTCGTGGGGAACCCTGGTTTAGTTCATGCTGGTTCTGGTAGGAGACCCATGGGCCGGGGGGTCAGTGGGCTGTGGTTTGAGGCGAGGCGATGAGACAGGGGGATTTTAAGTGTAGTATGGAGGGATTACAAAGATTGCTGAGTCACTGCTTTGGCTGAGCAAATGACCCAGTGCGAAGAACAACTACTTCCTGTTTCCTCTCCTGCTGTGGGTTTACACACAGAACTCCTGTTCTATCGCTCCACGCTTCATCAGTGATCATTCTATTACTGGGATTTAATTTGTAGCTTTAAAAACTAAACGCACGAATCTTAATTACATATTATTAAAGGTTACTATATGGTTCATACTGGAGGGAACAAATACACTTTCTCTCTGTCTCTGTCTGTCTGTCTGTCTGTCTGTCTGTCTCTCTCTCTGTCTCTCTCTCTCTCTCTCTCTCTCTTCTCTCTCTCTCTCTCTCTCTCTCTCTCTCTCTCTCTCTCTCTCAGGCCCCTGGGTTCCCCCCAGGCTGATGCCAGTGGTCCCCCTGTCTCTGAGGTGACTGATCGTTTGACTCAGATGGAACAGTTGGTGTCTCAGCTGAAGGACATGATCCGGGAGAAGGACGCAGCTCTTCTCAGTAAAGATGAGCAGCTGAAGGTAACTGGAGCCCTCAGGAGACTTTTTTAGGTTCTAAAATGATCCCGGGGTAACATGACACTTGTCTGAGGAGCTGGTTCTCCTGTGTCCAGCTGATAGTAAAGGTTCTGAGTCGGGGGTTTTGTTAATCCTGGGTGTTGTTGATCTCGGCCTGATGTTTTCTTGGACGTGGAGGTTGGATGGAATTCAGTGAGCAGCCACATGCTTCTGATTAACCAGTGAGGAGCAGCAAGTGGAACATTTTCGTCGTTCTGGAGCAAAGTACACACTGAACATGGACTCCATTCAGAGCAGCAACAATAGAGCTTCAGTTTCATCCACACATGGTTCCTTAGCAGGCGGTCAGTTCAACACTGCGAAACATTAACCAGACCTGGAGACACACACCTCAGAGTGGAGCTTTAGAGACTCCAACCATATTCCAGGCTTTATTCTGGGGGAAAAATGGACCTCAAACTGTCCTGAAATCTTTCATGACAAAGGACTATTTCACCCTTTTAGAACTTCCTGTCTCAGTTACTGTAACACTGTAATTTTTTTGGTGTCCAATCAGCAACATCCCCCAGGCTCCAGTACCTACAGAACTTTGCAGTTTGAGTGGCTGCTGCTTCTTTTTCTGCTTCTTCTTTCAGCTGCTTTTGTTTGGTGTCTCCACAGTGGCTCATCCATCTCCATGTCTTCCTGTCCTCTGTTTGTTCCTCTTTCACACCTCTCTCACAATGTCCATAAACATCCTCTTTGTCCTTTCTTTTTCCTCGCACCTCCATCCTCAACCTCCTTCTCCTGATATACTCCTCGTCTCTCCTCTGGACACGTCCAAACCAACACAGTCTCACTTCTCTCACTTTGTCTCCAAACTGTCCAACCTGAGCTTTCCCTCTAATATACCTATAATCATCCCTTAATCTGTCCATCCTCGTCCCTCCCAACACAAACCTCAGCATCTCTAGCTTTGACACCTCCAGCTCCACCACCTGTCTTTTCATCACTGTCTCCCACCCGTGTTGTTGTTGTTGTTGTTGTTGTTGTTGATGAGGCAGTAAACAGGACATGAGGAGAAACGACGTGAGAAGAATGTAATCAGACGTTTGTTCAGGTAATGTGTCGTATGAACTCCGTCTCCAGGCTGAGAAGGAGTCCTGTGAGGCCAGGCTGTCCAAAATGCGTCTCCAGAACAAGGCGAAGGTCACGTCCCTGAACGCTCAGCTGGAGGAACTGAGGAAACAGCAGGGGGAGCCGGCGAGCAAGGGGCAACCACCGCAGTTCAGACGGGTAAGATGATCATCAGTCTCTCTTTCATTAATGATCTCTTTATCGATTCAGAGCAACAGAACGACGCAGACGTGTTTTGTTCAGTTTTTGGAACAACAGCAACGTCATGGTTTAGGGACAAAGCAAAAGAAGTGAGACTTCGCTGGTTTGGACGCGTCCAGAGGAGAGACGAGGAGTATATCAGGAGAAGGATGTTGAGGATGGAGCTGCCAGGAAAGAGGAGAAGAGGAAGGACAAAGAGGAGGTTTATAGTGAAAGACGACATGTAGGGGGACGGTGTGAAAGAGGAAAGGAGGACATGGAGACGAAAAGAAGGAAGTAGTTGTAGTTCCAGGAAGTGTTTCCGGCTGCTATGTTTAGCCCCTCCTACTCATGTTGATGTTTTAGGGTGTATGAGCTGCTGTATCCAATCAGGAAAGAGATAATTTGCATATCAGTCACTGTAACAAATAGCCTGTTCAATTCTAAAGGAACGGACGGATTCAGAATATGAAGGAATGCTCAGCTGGTTCTGTGATTGGTCCCCTGTGATTGTCTATTCATTTGCATGTTGCAGCCTTCTATGATCTCGGCATCGCGATGACGATTAACGGACGATTGATTTAACGACGGTCGGTCTGTTTCCCTGCAGAGCGGCAGCGGAGAGGTGGGCGAATCGGAGCAGACCGGAGCGAGCCGGGGGAAGATCATCCTGCTGAAGAAGAAAGTGGAGGAGCTGGAGCAGCAGCTGGTCCAGCGAGAGCAGGAGCTGCAGCTGAAGGTCCGGCTGACCCGTCCATCAGTAACAGAACTTTCTTCTGCGTCTGTGCTGTAGCTGATCATCTAATGGTCTGCGAAGGAGCTCGATCAAGCTGGTCGAACCTCTTTGCTCCTTTCTTTATTGGCTTTTACAGAACCGTTCCAGATGTGTAGATACAGTCCTACGGTTGGTTGTTGATCATAAAAAAAGACATAAGACTTTAAAATCTCATCCAAACAAACAAAACGTGCAGGTTTTTCTTTTTTCCCCTCACATGATAAAAAAAGGAATACAGGAAGGGCCAAAATACATTTGGTTCGGTACCTGATTACTATGCAGATGTGACCCACATCCCATAATTCCTTACATTAAAGTGAAAGTGACCATTCTTGTGATTGTGAAACGCAGCCCAGCACAACGCAACGAAATTCAGCCTCTGAGTTTGACCCACACACACAGGCAGCAGGGGGCAGCTGTTGAAAGCACCCGGGGAGCAGTTAGGGGGCAGTACCTTGCTCAGGGCAACCTGCTGGTGAGGGAGTCGAACCCGCAATCTTCTGATCCGGGGCGACTGCCTAAACACTAGACCACCGCTGCACCTTTAGGAGATCTTTTGTTGAGATCATGAATCTGGGTGTAGATCTAAGAGGTTCCTTTAAGAGAAGAAAATCAGGACCTGTATAAACCAGGACACGGTGGTGGTGGTCTAGTGGTACTGTACTCGTCTATGGGCCGAGAGGTTACAGGTTACAGGTTCGACCCCCATCTCCAGCAACGAGTTCCTGAGTTGCTCCAGGGAAACTGTCCCCATGTTCAGGACATGGAAGCCGACATGCTTTTGCTTTTCTCTGAAGCTAAAAGAGCAGAGATGCTGAGAATTTACTCGTGTGACTGGGCTTTATAATGATCTCCCACCAGGAGAACACTCAGAGGAACATTTAGGATCACAGTCTGGAATGAAGAAACTGATGGGTCTTCAGTGATCTGATCCCAGATCTGCTGGTGCTAATGATCAAGTGGTTCATTAAAGCTGTATTTGACTACAATCATGTCTTCTCTAGCAACATACGACGCAGGGTAGAGATAATTGTTTATATTTGGAACTGCAGTGATTAAAACGAGATTTGAATTTCAAGTTTTATGGGGATGAATGAAAAATGAATGATTGTTTTTTTAACAATTTTCAACTTTCATTGCTTATTATTTTGGATTTATCCTGTTATGCCTTGTTGCATCATGAACTCCTGTTTCTGGTTCAGACAAAAGAGCTAGAAGCCCAGCGGGACCGAGGGGTGGAGATGGACGCCATGCTGGTGGAGAAGGACAAGCGTCTGGCCGAGAAGGAGGCTTACATCGTCCACCTGCAGACGGCCGTGTCCGGAGAACATCCGGCTAAAACGGAGGAGGTTCCTCAGGCAAGGAACTCGTACATCCTCTTACCTTTGGGTCAAACCTTCCTGTCACGTTCTTCATAATTGCCCTCGTCGTCTCTGAATGCAGGAGCGTTCGGTGGACGGTTCACTGCAGGAGCTGCAGATGCTGGTTCAGAGCCTCACCAAGAAAGTTGGAGACGGAGAGGAGAAGTACAGCCTGCTGAAGGAGCAGAGCGACAGCCTGAAGGAGCTGCTGGTGTCTGAGAAAGCTCAGTTCGAGGAGAAGGAGAACATGTACAAGCAAAATGTAAAGGAACTTTTTTTATTATTATTAGTTTGTTTAAGGGGTGTCCTGATCCACATTTTATTTATTTGTCATTATTACGAAAAAGAATATTGAAATGCACGTTCTTAAATTGATTCGAGACTTTGCAATGCAAATAATAAATAATGAATTTTCAGGCGATTGTAATACCAGGCTCTATAAACACTCTCCACAAGGGGGAGCTGTTTGTGCTGGAAACACATTCAGTCACTGAAAGGAAGGAAACCACTGTCCAGTGAAGAGTGTGTGTGTGTGTATATATAATATAAATATTAGGTTAATGATTGTGCTTTTTTTTGTTTTACTTTTTCATCTCCTGGAAGCTTTTTATTTATATATATATATATATATATATTTCACCTCAATGTACCTGCAGTCAACCCTCGTTGCTTATGTACCTGTCCCCGTACCTGTCCCCGTACCTGTTGTCTATTCCGGGTATTAAAGGCCGTGTCCACCAGGGGGCAGATCAGAGCCGGAATGTCCTCCATTGGGACGAGAACGTCTTTGATTTCTGCATCAGATTTTAGCAGCAAGGTCCACGTTGATTCCAGGCTGATGAACTTTTCGTGCTGGGGGTTCATGTTGTTGGTTCTGCCCCCTGTGGTTGTGTTGGAGTATTGCAGTCCTCTGACCTGGCAGCAACATTTATTTATTATTTTTATGGTTAATTGATAAATGATATTATTTTCAAATGATTAATTTTTTTTATTGTGTCCTGCTCAACCTAAACAAAGTTCTTCAGAATGATATGATGTCCAGCTCGGTGAAACTCAGACCCTCAGTGTGCCTCTGTTCACAGATCCAGACTTTTAAAGACATCATTTTACAGAAAGACAACAAATTAATGGAGATCAGCCGGCTTCACGAGCAGGAGCTCTTCAAACTCGCTGCCAAGTCAGACGCCAGTGCAGATCTGGAACAGGTGAGAGAGATTCACGAAGTAAACTGGGTTTATCACTGCTTTTGTTCTTTTTTGCCTAAACGGCAAAAAAAAAAAAAAAAGAATTTATTAATCCACAATTTATCAGACCGAAGGGAAACTGAACACAGTGACCACAGCCTGCGGCCTTTATCAGTAATTTAATAATCCCAGGTTTTCTTAATCCTTTGCAGAGTAAAATGTTTCAGATTATATTAATCCCATATGATAACACAAACCACAGTATTGTCAGGATATTATTATTTCCAGGCTATTAAACAATCCACAGAAACAACCCCAGGCTATATTAGTTCACTCTATAAAATAATCCCAGTATGTATTAATCCCACTCTATAAAATAATCCACAGAAATAACCCCAGTATGTATTAATCCCACTCTATAAAATAATCCACAGAAATAACTCCAGGTTATGTTAATCCCATGCTTTAAAATGGTTAATCTTGGGTTACATTAATCCCATCCTACAAGTGAGATGTTAAATTAATCCAACCTGAGAATATTGCACCCTCTTTTATAACAACTGATTAATTAAATCTGGGATTATTTCAAGTCTTGTCTTGTGTTTTGACCCAAAATACATTGCTGTTCTGTCCTCACTCAAACTCCTGACTTGAAATCATAAACAGTTTTAGGTTTGCGGTTTGAAGAGGTGATGCTGATTTATAAATCATTTAAATAATTATTTATAATAAATGATTAAATGCCTCCATTCTGAACAGCAGGGAAAACAGAGGCTTAATCTGGTGTTTCCACTTTATCCGCCCATGAATAAACAGATGTCCGTTTGTCCCTCGTGGAAAACTTGTCCCTCCACAGTTGACTTTACTTTCACTGATTGCTGGTAAAATTAGCATTATTTTTTTTCCTCTCAGCTCTTGAAGACCCTGAAACAGAAGCTGCATGAGAAGGAGGAGGTCTTGCTGGGAAAGGCTCAGGTGATTGACGTCCTGCAGGGGGAGGTGGACGGCAGGGACCAGCAGATAAAGGTGAGAAAGTAAACTGGTCCTCGGTAGGGCTGGAATAGGCAGTCAGTGAACAGTCAGTTCTTGAAGTGTGAGAATCTGAGGGACAAAATGATTGAGATGAACTGGGCCAGAACATCTGCAACACAGCAGGTCCTTACTTTGACACCTAACCGTCTCTGCAGACGAGGGTTCCCTCTTCGTGGTGAAGGTGTCCCCTAATGTCAGTGTCTTCTTTCAGCCGGACAACGAGGGTTCAAGGTGTTCCTCACAGCTCAGTCCTTTTCAGTCATTTTCAGGTTTGAGGTTTTTGGTCAGATCTTTATTCTGCAGATCTAAACACACCCCAGTATTCCAAAGCTCTTCAGAAACAAGGTCAAGGGTGTCTTCACAGGATAAACTCTTCTCACCCACTGATCCCTGATGATGGTTTCCATGAAAATGGTTTAGTCTTCAGATTCAAATCTCGTCTTTCTCCTTCTTTTCCTCCTCGTCCTCCCTTGCAGGACCTTGGCGAGCGTCTGAGGCTCCTGCACAGCGAGAAAGAGAACCTGCAGTCCAAGATGGAGGCGGAGAGACACATCATGCGCACTCAGGTCCGCGACCTGATGGAGAAGCACCGGGAGGAGCTGAAGAGGGTGGTGGAGAAACATGAGAGCGAGATGTCGGAGAAGGAGCAGGTCCTTCATGAGCAGCTGGAGGCTGTCAGGAAGTCCTCCGTTCCAGCTGCAGCACCTGGGGCCTCACCTGAAGACTCACCTGCGGAGCAGATGCTGATCCAGAGGCTGGCAGAGCTGGAAGGTAACTGTTTTGTGCAGATTGAATTATCTTGACAGTAAAATTTCATTTCAGCTGGTGTGTGTGGGTCCACTGGTCCACTTTCTAGCTGGAAAGACGGATGAGTGTGAGGCTCTGAGGGACAGATTGTGACGGTGAGATGAACTGGGTCAGAACAACATGGCAGGATCTTGTGGGGGAGCTTAGAAGCTCCAGACCTAAAAAAGAAATTTGCTTCATCAATGTCACAATTGATCAAAAAGAAATTCTCTTTTACTGTTAATTCAGTTCCCGGGGAGCAGTGATGAGGACGGTACCTCAGGTCAAACTACTGGTCAAGGATTCGAATCCATGACCTTCTGACACTAAACACTAGACCACTGCTGCCCCTGTTTAGCTGCAAACACTGTTCAGGAATAATCTGAGAGTCCAGATGTTCATCCGAATTCCCATCTCCATCCCATCCAGTCTGTCATTTTGACGGAACAATTTCTTGTTGGAGCTCCACTTCCATGGTGGTAAATACGACGAGATTTTAATTACTTTTTTTTTTTTTTTTTTTTTTTTTTTTGGCAACTAATTTTTTCATTCCAGTTGCCAGTGGCAACCGGCTCCCATAATCCAAAGAAAATTCAACTTAAAAGCCAAGGAGAGTTGCAGCTTTGAAACGTGTGCGGTCACTTTCAACCCACGTCTGACTTTCCTGCTGCTTCGTCACGCAATTAAAGCGTGGCTCAGTCCAGAGCAGGGTTGCCAGATTGGGCCATTTTGTGCTGCATTCCAATTCTGAGTCTCATAATGAAGGTCCTTCGTTCATTAGAACTCTGTTCTTGTTGCTGATGATGCCAAGAAAGTGGGTCCGATCCCAGTACGGGCAGCGGTGGCCTAGTGGTTAGGAACATCAGAAGGTTGTGGGTTAGAGGTACCCTTGGGCAAGGTACCGTCCCCATTACTGATCCACTGATGCTTGAATAGCTCTAAATATAGTTTAAATATAACCCCCTGTAGCACGTGTGTGGGTGAAACGCAGAGGAAGCATTTTGTTGTGGTTCACTGTGCTGTTTCATGATCAGTCACTTTCACTTTCAATTCCCTTTGTGTTATTGACATCCTTCCTCCTGATGTCACTGATCAGCCCAAGCCAAGCTAAAAACGGACGAAGCCAATAAATCGGAAGCGAAATTCCTGAAGATGAAAGCCTGGTCCAAGTCTCGCATCAGACAGCTTGAGGATGAGTTGAAGAAAGCTCAGGTGAGATTAAAAGAATTGAACAGAATTTGTGTATAAATTATGTACCTGAACGTCAAACATTGAAGTTCTCCTGTTTGACCCTCCAGTCTGGGAGTTTGACGCCGGACGTGACGTCCCTGCGCTGCCGAGTGAACGAGCTGGAGGAGGAGAGGGAGGAGATGCTCTGTAAACTGGAGCAGTACGACGAGCTGAAGGCCAAAAATGGTAAAAAAATAATACTGTTTCACTTCACAAAACAGATTCCCATTCTAATATCCCACCTTAAACTACAGACTCTATCAGCTTCAAACCTTTTAATGACCAACTACAGACTCTACTATCAGCTTCAAACCTTTTAATGACCAACTACAGACTCTACTATCAGCTTCAAACCTTTTAATGATCAACTACAGACTCTACTATCAGCTTCAAACCTTTTAATGATCAACTACAGACTCTACTATCAGCTTAGAACCTTTTAATGAACAACTACAGACTCTACTATCAGCTTCAAACCTTTTAATGAACTCCAACTACAGACTCTACTATCAGCTTAGAACCTACAGACAAAAGCTGGCCTTCTGAAAAGTGATCTGTTGCTCTTCAAATGTACCGTCTGATGTTCTTCTGCAGATGTTCTGGAGACGAAGCTGGTGGTTTATGAGGAGCAGCAGCGAAAACTGCAGGCAGACCTTGAGCAGGTCACCAAGAGAGCAGCATCCCAGGTCAGTGATCTCCGTGTCCTCTGTCCCGTTCCTGGATCAGCCCAGTAAGATCCATTAAGGGAACAGTTTGGTCAAACATCATGTGGAGGGCTGAGCAATACTTAGAATTTTCACGATTCACGATATTTCAGATTTAGATTTTGACATCTAATAAGCCTGAATGAAGAAAAAAAGAACCAGTCTTCCTCCTACACAGCAGATCGTCCATCTCCACGTCTTTCTGTTCTCTGTATCTTCCTCTTGTAAACCGTCCCCCTGCATGTCCTCTCTCACCACGTCCATAAACCTCCTCTTTGGTCTTCCTCTTCTCCTCTTTCCTGACGGCTCCATCTTCAGCATCCTCCTCCTGATATACTCCTCGTCTCTCCTCTGGACACGTCCAAACTAACACAGTCTCACTTTGTCTCCAAACTGTCCAACCTGAGATGTCCCTCTAATACATTTGTCCGTCTTCGTCCCTCCCGACACAAATCTCTGAATCTTTAACTCTGACACCTCCAGCTCCGCCTCCTGTCTTTTCATCACTGTCTCCAACCTGTATAACACAGCTGGTCTCACTATCGTCTCCCACCCGTATAGCATCACTGATCTCACTGCTGTCTCCAGCACGTATAACACAGCTGGTCTCACAAACATCGCCAACATACAACCTCCAACCTGCCTGCACTCTCTTCTTCTACACTCCCTGTTGACCAAAAGTATTTAGACTCCTCCAGTGCTACATAAATATCAGCACACTGATTAACACTGTAGCTCCAGGGTTACGGTTAGGGTTACAGTGTGTTCTCTGTACAGAACCACAGAACCATGAAGCTTTTCTTTCATTCTTCAGATCATCTAAAGAATATTGAGTCTCGATATTAAAGCCCTAACCTTATCCTGTCCTCATCATGACTCTCTCCGTGTGACGGGGCTCAGTAATCTCTAACGGACTGGCTGAAGGGGTTTCTGAATCTGTACGACAGGAGCTGTGCTTCCAGCTCCAGAATAAAAGTCCTTCCTAGTGCAGCGAACAGCTGAGCTGCTTCTTAAATTAAAAAAAAAAAAAAAATTATAAAGTGTCCTGAAAACAGTTTGGCTTCTTTTTTATTGTGCAGTCCTGCCACAGGATTAGGGCTGTGTTTATGTCCGAGGATTGAAATTCTCTGACATAAGCTGATGAAAACAGCTCTAATTGACAGATCTACGTCCAGCCTTTCAAATTAAAAGTCCTGCAAATGACCCATCATGACATTTAACATGAGACAATGCAACCCCACCCATCTCTGACCTGGCAACAATTTGAAATACATGGCAACCGCCCCTCCCAGGTCCTTACTGCAAACAAATCCGGCCTGTTTTTTCTCCTCCGGGATGGAGAGGTGCATCTCTTCATCGGGACGTCTCGGTTTAGTGCGATTATTTCATGCAAGCACGAAGGGAGTGTAAGGACGTCCCTTTTGTAAGGACGTCCCTTTTGGACGAGTGTATAGAGTTTTAAAAGGCCTGCTTTTCAGTGTTTGCAGAAAAAGGAGGCGAGATAATGTAGCCTTTGTAGAAGGAAATTGCACAAAAATCCCCTTTCTGATGGGAGACTCGTCTACAGACCAAGAGATCACAGGTTCCACTCCCACCACCGCTGGGTTCCTGAACGAAACCCTGAATCCCGAGTTCTCCAGGGGGGACTGTCCCTGTAATCAGTGGAAGTCGCTCTGGATAAGAGCATCTGCTAAACGCCACAAATGTGAAATATAATCAAAATCAAATCGGGTCCTTATCACTGCATTCGGGGGAATCCAGAGAAGCAGGAAGTTGCATCGCCGTTAAAACATATTAAGTCCGTTTGATGGAAACGAGCTGCGCGCCACCTTTTGCATTTCATCCTTCGCCCACTAAAGTGTCCAACGAAGGAAAAGGAAAAAAATGAAAGTGTGAGCTGTGTCCAGACTTGTGCTCGTGTCAGTAGGTAGCGGTGGGTCGTACAGTATCAGGAACTACTTCAGTGAGATGTAGAAGTTTCTCTTGAAACGTTCAGACCCGAAAAAGAACCCGCGTGTTTGCAAATGAGAAAACGAATTGATGTGTTCTAGAAACCCTGTGGTAGACCCTGCTCTAGAACCGCTGTGGTAGACCGTGTTCTCCTCTTCTGTGTGATGCAGGCGAGTGAATCCGGCAGCGTGGACGACGCCCAGAGTCAGGTGCTGGAGTGGCAGGACATGGTTACCATGGTAGCGGAGGCTGAGGCTTCGCGGGACCAGGCTCGAGAGGAGAAGAACGCGCTGGTGCTCCGGATGAGCCACATCGAGGAGGAGAGAGAGGGTGAGGAGAGGGAACGGGGTTAGAGATCTTCCTGCCTGCTGAAGACCCGACAGACGTCGGGTTTGATTCTGTATACGCTGCTTTCACAGTCAGGACTGCAGGACACACCGCACCACGTCTCACCATCCGTCCAGCCGTTTATCGTTCTGTTGAACTCCTGGCACTAAACACGTTCTGAGTTTGAGTCGAGTTCTTTTAGTTTTTACAAAGTTTCAGAAGAAATGAGCGTTTTAGGCGCAACAGAGTTTCCTCGGACGACCTCCAGAACTTCAAACATTTGATTATAAAGTTATTGCTGCTTTCATAACGTTTACAGCGGCTCACCGTAGTTTAAAGTGATTAAACTCCTGTTTCTTTATTTACCCTCGACTGAGAACAGAACACATCCGTGAAAGAAGAAACACAAGATAAACATCCTGCTTTTCCAGAGCGGAACCCAAATTCTGCTGCGTTTGGTTCACAAGGCGGTAAAATTAGGAGAAAAACTCAAATCTGGTAGAAGGAGTCTGGATGTGAGACTCTGTTGGTTCTTTTTGGGTTCCAACAGGTATTTTAAGCTGTAGTGTTTAATGTAACAGTGCTGTGGATCTTCAGTCACTCCTCGCCGTTAGAACACACTCCATTAAACACACCGGACGCTTTTCCTTCTTTATTCACTTCATTGTTTTGTTTGTCTCGGTTTACAAACGTCTGGGGATTCACTTTCGTTTATGGGTCCCTTCACTGATCTCCATTCATCCTCAGCCAAGCTCATCAGACGCCCGTCCCATCAGACACCCGTCATATCAGGCGCCCGTCCCATCAGACACCCGTCATATCAGGCGCCCTTCCCATCAGGCGCCCTTCCCATCAGGCGCCCGTCCCATCAGGCGCCCGTCTGTGAAGCAGAGATCAGAAACAGCTCAGCTTTTGAGTTTAACCGAACATTCATGTCCCAAATCCATTAAAACCATTTCAGATTATCACACAGCCCAGTTCCACACCCATCAGCCGTAACATTAAGACCGCTCACTTCCTGAAAAACATGCAATGTTAATGTTACATTACAGACGGGCCATCGTAAACTTTACTTTTGTTTATTTGTTGCCATGCCCCGCTGCAAGGGCTGTCCGGTTTCAGCATGACCATCTTTTTTCGTTTTTTTCTTTCCTTTCTTCCATCGGTGAGCTGAGCCTAAGCCCCTCCCTCCTGTTGTCCTGCTCTTTGTGATTGGTGCAGCCACAGAGAACAGTTTCCCGTCAGTTTTGTGCATGCAGGTTCCCCTCCAGCGCACGCCTACCTGCTGTACTCCCTGCCGTTTCCCCACAATCCTTTGCTCGCCACCTTGTGGAAACTGCTGGCAGCACAGCGGAGGCGGCGTCCTGGTGCATCTCACTCTTTTTATTTATGTATTATTTTTTTTTATACCCCTCTGTTTCTGTTTCCCTCCATTTCCACTGTTTTTAATGTATTTCCTAGAGCTGGTGAGCTCCACACAGGGTCCAGCTCTGAGCTGCATTAACCCCGTCAGTGTCCCGGTCTGTGGTGTTGGGTGTTTAATACGCTGGCCTAATATTCAAGCCTTAAAGCCATTATTTGATGGACAATTTCCCAAATTTCCTCGCTCAGCCGAGACCAGTTTAGTCCTCTTTAGTTTTGGTTTTAATATTATGAGACTAACGCAGGATAAGCCCGCATGATCTGTTGAACATCTTTGACCTTATAGACCACTTCTCATGCGTTTAGACGTGGCGTTATATTCAGCAATGAATTAAACCGTTACACTTTAATAAACTACACTAGGAAAATTAAGACTTCTCAAAATCTGGAAAATCTATATAAAAGAATCAAAGTTTTAATGTAAAGAAAATTAAAACATGATGGACTTGATTGTGGTTTCTGATGCTGGACGACACCCTTAACCGTAAATGTGGGAATGAAAAATCTACAAGAGGAATAGAGGAAGATTTTATGGAAGCTAATACTCGGGGTTTGGGGAAAAAATCTGTATCACAAGATAATAATTCGGGGATATTTTACATTTTAAAGAACACCCAAGAATCAATATCGTTTCATCTCATTCTGAAACTTTAAAAAAATAGTAATAATTACTGTAACGTGTGTTTTTATCCCAAAATAGGACGTGTTATATTTCCTGATATTTGTTATATATATATATATATATATATATATATATATATATATATATATATAATAACTAAAAATGAATACAAACATGTATTTTTTTTTCCATTTTAATATTTTGAGAAGAACAGATTCTTTTAGTTTGTTTTTACACACACTCCCTGTCCACATGTCCCTGTGAGACCTTTTAAATCTCAGGGTGAAATGCAAACTTTACAATCTCAATATCAACGTTAATTCTAAACGTTAATTCCGTTCTGAAACGGCCGTTTCTTTTGCACCCAGTTGTGTTTTTTAAGCAGAAAAGCCCAGTGGGACGGTTTCCCCTACCGCCCAAGTTTACACACATTTAAGATTTTTAACTCCTTTTTGCACTTTTTAACGCACTTTAACTGTTAATTTTTAAATATTTGAGGGATGCAAATGTGATTAAAAAAAAAAAAATTATTGATTTGTTTATTTTTAAATGGTTCAGTTTCCTAATATTGAAGTTAATATATAATCTTTTTATATATTCAGTATTAGGAAATGTAACTTGTTAAATTTAACTTTTTGTTTTATGCTCCGTTTTTGAGTATACGTGTTCTATTTAGAGAATTATTATCTGTTAAGTTCTATTTTATGTCTGTAAAAGTAGAACTGCGTGAACTAAATGAGTAAACATTTATATAAAATAATAGAAAATCAGAGTAATGTAAAAAAGCTAAAACAACCACACAACCTTTCGGCACCGGTACCGGTCAGGCACAGACGGGATAAGTTGGTAAATTGGCTGAAAATAGTTGATCAGCTGTTGTAGATCTTTAGCAGGTCACTAGAATGAAGACCAGCGGGCAGCTAAAAGCTGTAAATGAACAAAACGCAGGCTGCTGCTGGTTTTCAGATTTTTGGAAAATGGTTTTTAATGTAATTATTTTCTTTAAATCTCGCAAAACTGACCTAAATTCTAGATCCAAATATGAACCACACACAGGTTTACGGACATAATTCTAGAGAATAAAAACTAAATCGGAGGTGTACGGTGTCCTGCGGCACCAGAAACCACAAAAAGGAAGTCCACGGTTTGGGTGTGGAGGTGTAACGGGCGGCCTTGTAGCTGCAGCGCAGAAGCAAGCAGGAAGTCTCCGCTGCTTTAGCCGCAAAAAGAGTCCGATTTGACATCAAAGTGTGGCTTTAACACTCATCTTTAGACTTTTAAAGCTGTTAGGGTCCTAACCAGCGCTGTTTCTCTGACCTCACACGCTAAACTAAAACAAAGCTGCACTAAAGGCGGGTGTTTTAAAGAAGATCGCTCCGGTCTGGTTCGGGGGCGTGAACCTTGTTCCTGGAGGGTCACGTTAACCTTTGGGTCGGGTTCATGAGAAGGTGAACGTCCCGTCCAGCTCAGGGTTCATGTTGAACACAAACCGTCCTGCAAAAGCATCGATTTAACTCCGATCCATGCACTGATTCCAGCACGCGCTCGGACGCAGGCCGGACAAGAACGAGGCTTTCAATACACCGAGGACTTTATTATTATTTATTATACAGAGGACTTTTCTGCAGATGTGATCACGCGAGTCGGAGCTGCAAGCGTTTATTTAACCCTGAGATTCATTCAGCTTAATCATGTAGTAAAATCATGTTTCAGTTCTTAAACTGTATTGTAGTCTAATCAGTTCACTAAGGAGTTTAGAAATAGAGAATATTATTTACTCCAGTTTGTTCTGGTGCTGAAACAAAGACGTCAGAATGAAAGATAAAATTACTACACAAGTCGCTTCATGAAAATGAAACCGAGCCCCCTGCCTAGAAGAAAACCCCATTTTTTTAATTTTTTTTTTTTTTAAACTAAAAAAAACTAAAGTAACTAAAAAGATGTGCCTTAAAATGAATTGTCAGGAAAAAAGAAATGGGTTTTTGTTGATCCTAGACGACAAAAACTAGACGATAACAATGTGCGATGGAAAACGTCTGGAGGAACTTTAATTTTAAATATTTTTAGTTTTTTTTTAAAATTTTTTTATTTGGATACTTTTAACTGCTCTCCGTCTCATCATGCCATTGTTTTAACCTTAAGAAGTCAGTCTTAAAAAATAAAATAATCAAGTTCTGTCTCAACCTTGTAGCATTCTACACATGAAAACATCTCAAATTCACGTTACGTTTTACGTTAAAATTAAGTGCTTTTTTTTTTCTTTATAAAAGCTTTTATTAATTCTCCTTGCTGTGAATTATGTCACCGGTATTCTTTAGAAATATAGGCTGGTTAATTATTTTTCATGAGTAAATAATAAAAATAATTAAAAATATATACATTTTTGTAAATCTAGTTTTTCCATTTTTGGATGAATAACGTGTTGCTTTAATACCTCATTTTCTAAAAAGGTCTGCAGTAAGACTAAAAATACCTAAAAATCTGATTCACTTTTATTATATTATACAGCACTGTGTAAAAGTTTTAGTCAGGTGTGTAAAACGCTGTAAACAGAACGCTTTCAGAAATGGAAGTGTTGATCATTTATTCTCATCAATCAACAAAATGCAGTGAATGAACAAAAGAGAATCTAAATCAGATCAATATTTGCTGTGACCACCCTTCGCCTTCAAAACAGCATCAGTTCTTCTAGGTACACCTGCACACGGTTTCTGAAGGAACTCGGCCGGTCGGTCGTTCCAAACATGACTGTGTTTCTCCTCCGTGTGACGTTGATGATCACCAGTACCTGTTTGGTAAAACTGGTTGATCAGACACCGACTATAATCCTACAGAATCCCTGACTGTGTGCGAGTGTTCCTAGAAGAACTGATGCTGCTGTGAAGGTAAAAGGTAGAAACACCAGATATTGATCTGATTCAGATTTTTCTTTTGTTCGCTCACTTTGCATTTTGTAAACTGATCAAAATAAACAATCATTATTGATATTTCTGAAAGCGTTCTGTTTACAGCATTTTCTCAAACCTGCCTAAAACTTTTGCACAGTGCTGTACATTTTAGGAATCTGTTTTTAAAAAAAAAAAAAAATCTTTAAATCTCTTTTTTGAGACTTGGCACATCTTATACCAGAAAACACCTTTGAAGGTTGATTATAAATTTTTTTTATTAAATTTTTCTGAATCATTTATTTTTGCTTTTAAATCAGTATATCATAAATGAAAGGATACTCAAGCCTTTGTTTTTGTTTATTTTGTTTTTTTGTTTCTTTTTGCTCTTTTGCATTTTTTTTTTTTTGCATTTTTCTCCAGAATGACATGATCTGGGACAGAAAAGAATATAATTATCAGCAGATGCTTTTATGACTTCTAAGGGTTAAAAAAAATATAAAATATTTTGGTGAAAATCCTTCAAATCGCCGTAATCTTCACGGAAAAGTCCTCCTTGCATTAAATAGCCCCGGGCGGGGAAGCCCAGTCGCTGTTTTAATTGTGCTTTTCTTCCTGTGGGACGTCTCTGAGTGTCCAGATCGCTGGTGACGGAAAACTTCACGAGAAATTTAAAGCTAAAGCTTGATTTTTCTACTTTATTCCCTCATTTTTAATGGACTTTAAATACATTTCTAGGCGCCCTCTCCAACGTTCCCTTCAAGTTTTCATTCTTCACCTCGTTAATCTGTCCAATCAGAGCAGGCGGATCCTTTCAGAGTAAAGGTTCGGCTTCATTGATCATAACTTGTGCTGGGTGATGTTCTAATTGTATATTAAAATGGGAAATAATGATATAAAACAAATATATATTAAATTTGACATACCAAAGCATGGCTAATTTCAGTGTGTCATATAAATAAATTAGTCAATAATGTACATTTATAGATTTGTACATTTTATTGATAATCTTTATTAGTTCACTAAGGAAGGTTACCTTTTATTGAGCAAAAAATCGTAAATGTTTCAAAATCAAATGATGGCAAATCATATAAATATAATTTATATAATGTGTAATATATTAAAATGTTAATAATAAAAACGAATATCTCAATATTGAAAATGGAATTATTATTATTATTTATTATTTTCATTTTCAATCTCTGGATATTCATTTGTAGTATTAACATTTTAATTATATTAATATAATGATTCGCCATCATTTGATATTGAAACATTATTGCAATTTTTTGTTGTTAATAATAATATTTATTATTGTTATATTTTAGTCTAGAGTAGAGGCACTCTAGAAAAATGAGCTCATTAATGCTGTAAGTACTAACCTCAATATTTCCTGAGAGTAATACATTTGTAAAATGGTGATAATGTGGTTTATCAGCATCGTCCAGCCGTTTCTCAGCTGCATCAGTCTTTTCTGTCTTTCTTCCATTAGATTCTTTCATTAATCCTCCACTGTTCACCTGCCCTTCCTGGTGCCACAAAACAGATGGGAATATGTTTTGTGCTGATTATTTGTGCTGATCATATTCATAAGGCACGTTTCACTGATTAGATCCTCAGATGATTGTATTTTCTCAGCTTCACCTTGCCGTCCAGCACCCAGAACCATCAGCTTTGCCCTTTCACAAAGCAGTGACTCGCTCTCCTCAGGTTCAGAGCAGATCAAAGCTCCTCCTTCTGCAAGTTGGTTTTTTGTTTATTTGAGAAAGCTGCATCCCGCTCCTGCCTTTCTAGTTTCCTTGGGTGTAAAAATTCAGCACATCCTTGCTCAGCCAGCTGTTAGCGCAGGGTCGCCTCTCAGCCAGCTGTTAGCTCAGGGTTGCCGCTCAGCCAGCTGTTAGCACAGGGTCCACTCTCAGCCAGCTGTTAGCGCAGGGTCCACTCTCAGCCAGCTGTTAGCGCAAGGTCCACTCTCAGCCAGCTGTTAGCGCAAGGTCCACTCTCAGCCAGCTGTTAGCGCGGGGTCGCCTCTCAGCCAGCTGTTAGCGCGGGGTCGCCTCTCAGCCAGCTGTTAGCCCGGGGTCCACTCTCAGCCAGCTGTTAGCCCGGGGTCGCCTCTCTGCCAGCTGTTAGCCCCGGGTCGCCTCTCTGCCAGCTGTTAGCCCCGGGTCCACTCTCTGCCAGCTGTTAGCCCGGGGTCCACTCTCTGCCAGCTGTTAGCCCGGGGTCCTCTCTGCCAGCTGTTAGCCCCGGTCGCCTCTCTGCCAGCTGTTAGCCCGGGGTCCACTCTCTGCCAGCTGTTAGCCCCGGTCGCCTCTCTGCCAGCTGTTAGCCCGGGGTCCACTCTCTGCCAGTTGTTAGTCTGGCCGCTTTCTCTCTGCAGCTGTTAGTCTGGTCCACTCTCACCCAGTTGTTAGCCCGGTCGCGACCCAGCCAGTTGTTAGTTCGGTCGCCACTCAGCCAGTTGTTAGCCCGGTCGCCAGCCAGCTGTTAGTTCGGGTCGCCTCAGCTAGCTATAGTTCAACGCCTCTCGCCAGTTGTTAGCCCGTCCACTCAGCCAGCTGTTAGCCCGGGTCGCCTGCCAGCTGTTAGCCCGGGGTCCACTTCAGCCAGTTGCAGTTAGCCCGGGTCGCCACCAGCCAGCTGTTAGCCCGGGTCGCCTTCTCTGCGTGCTGTTAGCCCGGGGTCCACTTCAGCTACGCTGTTAGCCCGGGTCGCCTCTTCTGCCAGCTGTTAGTCTGGACGCTTCTCTGCTAGCTACAGTCTGGCCGCCTTCGCCAGCTGTTAGCCCGGTCGCTCTCAGCCAGCTGTTAGCCCGGGCCGCCCAGCCAGCTGTTAGCCCGGGTCGCTTTCAGCTAGTTGAAAGAAGGCCCGTCGCCTTCAGCCAGCTGTTAGCCTGGTCGCTTCTTCTCAGTTGTGCTGTTAGCCCGGTCGCTTTCTGCCAGTTGTTAGCTCGTCGCCATCTGCTAGCTGTGCCAGCCCGGGTCCACTTCAGCCAGTTGTTAGCCTGGTCGCACTCAGCTAGCAAAGAAGTCTGTCGCTTTCAGCGCTGTTAGCCCGTCCACTCAGCCAGCTGTTAGCCCGGGTCGCTCTCAGCCGCTGTTAGTCTGGCCGCTTTCCTCAGCCAGCTGTTAGCCCGGGCCGCTCAGCCAGCTGGTGCCAGGCCTGGTCGCTCAGCCAGCTGTTAGCCCCGGTCGCCTTCTCTGCCAGCTGTTAGCCCGGGTCGCTTTCTGCCAGCTGTTAGCCTGGTCGCCTGCAGCTGTTAGCCCGTCGCTCTCTGCCAGCTGTTAGCTCCCGGTCGCCTCTTTCAGCTGTTAGCCTGGGTCTACTTCTCTGCCAGCTACAGCCCGTCCACTTTCTGCCAGCTGTTATTCGGTCCTTCTGCCAGCTGTTAGCCCTGGTCGCTTCTCTTCTCT
Source organism: Hepsetus odoe (assembly GCA_017165825.1). Taxonomy (NCBI): domain Eukaryota; kingdom Metazoa; phylum Chordata; class Actinopteri; order Characiformes; family Hepsetidae; genus Hepsetus; species Hepsetus odoe. Next base: position 28,331,339 of record CM029375.1, read on the forward strand.
GCCAGCTGTTATCTGGGTCCACGGTTAGCTGTGGTTAGCCCCGTCGCTCTCTGCCAGCTGTTAGTCTGGGTCCACTTCTCTGCCAGCTGTTAGCCCCCGCCGCCTCTCTTCTGCTAGCTGTTGTAGTCTGGGTCTGCTACATTAGTTTGTGTTTCGTGCATTGGCTCAGAGTTGGCTTTTACTCACGGCTAGTAGCCTGTTTACTCATTACTAGCGTATTGGACCATGGCGTTCTAAAGCACTGTTGTGTAAACTCTATCTGTGCTGCTTAGTGAGCGTTAGTTTAGCTGTTGGTGGGATAGAATAGAACAGAATAATCCTTTATTATTCCACAAATGAGAAATTTGGGTGTTGCAGGGCTCTTTAACAAGAAAGAGAGAGAGAATATATAACAGCACAAGGAAAGATTTCCATATACATATTTACAGGCAATTAGCAAGAAAATATGAAAACAGGAAAGATAACCTTATACACAGAGAGCATATAATAACAATAATAATAAATTATAAAAAAATATTACATGTATATTTATTTATTTATAATGTTGTTATTAATAATAAGAGAGTAATAAGAAGTAATGCTAGGTTGAGTTGTGGAGTCAGATGGCTGCAGGTAAGAATGAGCGTAGCTCCTTGTGTGATTACAGGGACACTTTATCGTGGGATAAGCGGAGATTATAGCTAATGTGTTTGACCGCAGCTAACACATCAGTTTGTAGCTAGTGAGTTAGCTCAGGGCTAAAACTAGCTAGAGCGTCAGGTTTGGGCAAGAGCGGCCGGTGAGGGCTAAAGCGTTTCCTGAGTGGAAATGTACGGCTAGGGCTGGAGCGGGCTGGGCTGGCCGGCTGGAGGCTGGCAATGGCCAGGCTGAGCGCTGGGTCGCTGGCGAGCGCTGGGTCGGGCTGGGGTTGGTGCCGTGGGGTTGGGCTGGCTGGCTGGGGGCTGAGCGCTTGGGCCGGGCTGGGGGCTGGGTCAGCCAGCGCTGGAGCGCTGGGTCGGGGTGGGGGGTGGAGCGCTGGGGTTCTGGGTCGCTGGGGAGTTGGCCGGGCTGGGGGCTGGGTCGGTTGGCCGGTGTTGGGGCGCTGAGCGTGCTGTGCTGGAGCGCTAGTTCTGGTCGGTGCCGGGCGCTGGGTCGGTGCCGCGCTGGTCGGTGCTGGGCGCTGGGTCGTGCCGGGAGCTGGGTCAGGCCGGGTCCTGGTCGGTGCCGCGCTGGGTCGTGGGGCACTGGGGGGTGGTGTTGGAGCGCTGCGCTGGGGCGGTGTTGGAGCGCTGCGCTGGGGCGGTGCTGCAGCGCTGGGGCGGGGCGGTGTTGGTGCGCTGGGGCGGGGCGGTGCTGGAGCACTGGGCTGGGGCGGGGTGGTGCTGGAGCGCTGGGGTGATGCTGGGGCGGGGTGGTGTTGGAGCGCTGGGGTGATGCTGGGGCGGGGCGGCGCTGGAGTGTTTATGCAGTGGTAAAGTGTCAGGTCAGCTTTTGTTCCCAATGTTTGTGCTGCTGAGAAAGCAGTGAGAACAGATCAGACGATCAAAAAATAAAGAAACGGTTTTATAAGGAGAGCATGACTAACATTTTCACTTGTGATATTTGATCGCTGAGTTGGAGTGTGTGTAGATTTTTTACACCCCTGGTGTTGAGCCTGGTTTGAACCTGAGCCTGACTGTGATGAAGGAATGTGCATGGCTTTAAAAAAATGCAGGAACACACTCGACACACCCAGCCATTACATTTAATTCTGTCACACGCGTGTGAGAGTGAGAGTAGAGAGTGAGAGTATGAGTGTGGATGTGTGTTTTGTGTCCCCTTTGCCCTCCTTTAGTTCTTTGGCCCCTTTCCCTTTCCCTTTCGTTTTGTCCCTCCTCCCCCTCCTGTTTTTGTGTCCTGGCTGAGCCTGTCCTCAGTCTAAATATTTTTGACCCCTCGTACCTTCCTGTGGCACAAAACTGATTGAGGATGACTGGTTCTTTCCTGGCTGCTCCGATCCAGCACTAGCCAATCGGCAGCAGGAGTTGGAGGAGGAGGAGCTTATCCAGGCCAGAGGGCTCCGCCTGCCAAAGGGAAAGAAGCCAGAAGTCTCCGCCCCCCGCAGCCTGCAGGTACTAATCAGCATGTTTATTGGATCATTTTCCCTACATCTGTCTGTCCATCCCTTTCTATCCATCCTTACATGAGCCTCCATCCCCGTCTGTGTGTGTCCACCCCCCTTTTCTTGTCTCTCTATTTATTAGCCCCTTTCCACCCATTCCCATATCTGCTGTCTTTTCCATTCACTTCCATCCTCCCCATCCTCCCTCCCTCCCTTCCTTTACATCCATCCATCAATCCCTATGTCTGCCTTTTTTTTTTTTTCATCCTTCCATGTCCATGCCTTCCTTTGCATCCATCCATCCTTCCATCTAACCCCCCACCCATCTCCGCATCCCTCCCTTTGCATCTTTTTATCTAACCATTCAACCATCTGTGCATCTGTCCTCTTTTCTCTATCCATTCATCTTCTGGTCTGTCCACCTCTTCGTTGCTTGCAATCTTCTGTCCCTCCATCGTTGCTGTTCTGTTCATACTGTGTAATTCTCTTTTTTCTCTCAGGAGGATTTTGATTTTGACCGAAGCTCGTCTTTTCCGGACCCCCGGAGTCCCTCTGGTAGCACCACCCCCATGGAAGGGGAGAATATGGGAGGTTGGTGGCCCGAGTTCAGTGCCCCAGACACAGGTGTGAGACCCACTAGACAGTTGAGCCTGGCATGCACACTGTTCATGTCCCCCATTTTGAACGATTCTTTTCTTTTGTTCACTTGATTTTTAACGCCTCACTCAGCCTCATTTACGAAGGGGGTGTTTTTATTTGCCCTAACCCGTCAACCCAGCGTGCCCATCACTTTTGGTTGACCTGTATTTTTTTTTGTAGTCTGCTTTTTTCGTAGAGCTCAGCCCGTTCGGAGCATGTGCGTGCTGGATGAACTGCCTAGTCTTGGTTCAGTAGGCTGTAGTCCATGTTGAATGCGTTGAACTTTGATTTTTGTTGCGTGTGTAATGACGTAGGTGTGCAGTGTCTTCACCTGTGGTAAGTGCTTCCATTTGTGTTTATGAAGTGTATGTCGTGAAATATTAAGGGTCTTTTATATTCGACAACTCAAAAACGGTGAACAGTATCAAGAGTTCAGCATTTCAGATGCTTTTTTTAAAATATACATCTTATACATAGAATTTCTAATTCATGAGAACGTCCTGAGTTGATCCCTTGGGTTCTGGGCCTTAAAAAAAAACAAAAGGGTGGAGGGCTTTCACAGTCAAGTAATCTAGCAGTTATTTTGTTGATTAATTGAGGAATGAGTTTGAAAATGAGTTGATAAAGCCATTAAAATGGGCATAAATAACATCCAGTTTCATTATCAGAGAGTCTGAGAGAGTCTCCAGCTTCACTTCAATGAACTAAACTCCAAACCTCAGGGCTGCCGTTCACACTGGCCTGGGATCAGCAGCGCTGCCGTTCACACTGGCCTGGGATCAGATTCCTCCATATTTAGGACTGATTGTAGATCAGCTTAATTGATGATTGTAGAGACAGTCTTACAGCAATCTCTGAAAAAGATCCATTTGGATCCAAACATGATCGAGTGCGCCTCAGATCAGTGGGAAGGTGTAGAAACATTTTCTTTTTGCTGAACTGTCCCTTTAAGGGATTTTTCGTTTAACTCCATTCACCTTTTTAGGAGAAACGAACACATTTGTATTTTAAGCAAACATTCTGTTTAAATTAAAACCTATAGCTTCACCACTCACGGAAGATCCTCAGAGGACCAGTTCGTATCCTGATAGATGCGGATTTTTAACCTGAATTATGGATCAATATCTGCAGATTCTCATTATTTAGCTCGCAGGGATGTGCTGCCGTTTCCCTTTGCTCTCATTAAAGAGCTTTTATTAAGAACATTGTTTGTAATATGTTCAGTGCTGCTTCACACTTCGCTTGAATCTCTATCGATATGTTTAATATTTATATCTTTATTTATTTCTTTATTTCTCCACCATATATACGCATTGTTCTGTAGTTAACAGCCTCCAAGATCAAGCTGCAAAATAAAAGTCCTTTTAATGGCTGATAAAAGAGCTCTGATTGGAGGGTTCCTGATACTGGATCAGTTTAACAGTTGATCATTTTATACTGAAATCAAAAGAACTGCAGTTGAACTGACCCTGGTCCTATTTTGCAGGTCATTAATGACCTATTATGTGTACGTTAATTACCAGCCCTGCACTTTACATTTCTAGCCTTAGCAAAAAATACACTTTTATTTTTTTGGTCAATAAAAGTTCCTGGATAATGAATGCATGTAAATTGTGAGTGTAGATATCATTTTTAAAGTTAAAATAATCTCAATTGGATTTGAATTGTTCAGCCCTGTTGGGACGTCTGTTATTTATAATATAAAAGCCCTTAATCTTGCATGCAGCTGAAAGTGTTCCACTCTGCTGGTTTATGTATTTTATGTACTTTTATCGCCTGTCGTGCTCGTGTTTGGTGGTTCTGGGTCAGAGCTCCTGCCGAATGGCTGAATATGAAGCGGCTCGTGTTGCAGATGGTGTTTTGACTGTACGTTTCGGGTCTTTTAGGAGGTTTGCGCTCGGTTGTGGAAGAACTGGAGCTGGAGAGGAATCAGCTGCAGGAACAGATTCTGGGTCTGGAGGAACGATGCCAGGATCTGGAGGATCGGCTGCAGCTGCAGGCCCGAATCGAGTCGCTGCAGGTACTCGGCTCCTCGTTTATACATCCCGTTTACACCCAGACCCGAGAGCCCGAATACACCGGCGCTCTCAACCCTGCAGCTTCTCACACTCCGGCTCACGCTAGCCTGACTCGTTCTAGAGGACACAGGAGGGACCATCGACGTCTTCAGTGGACTCTCAGTGGTGTAGCTACAGATAGGACATGCAGGGATGCAATTCATGGATAGGTTTAAAGTCACTGTCTTTCTGAACACAGTGAACGAAAAACAAATGTTTTAGAGCTCATAGCTGAAAAGTATCTAAAGTTCTAGATAAAGGGGTTCCACCCACTAAATGTTCAGCATCAGCAGTAACTGAATCACCTGATCATCTGGAATTATCTGCATCATCAGTTTCTTCACTACTTCATGTCTTAAGTTAGACGCTAGTTGTTCTGCGTGAAGGTTCAGATGTAGATCACTGAATGAGGTTCTCATCTCTTGATGGATGTGTCGTAATTTGCATGTGTTCTTTCCAGGAACTGTAGGATTTTTTTAACGCACCCCTCTAACACAGGTGACCTTCGATGTAGGTGAAGAAGGTCATCCATTTTGGGGTTCTCAGGTGTGTGTGTGTGTGTGTGTGTGCTTCAGAGACTATAAAGGTGGTTTCTGATCTCATGGCTTGTCTGGTTGTGTTGAACTCACTGTCCGGCGTCTCTGGTTTGAGTTTGTTGGTGTTCAAACTGCTTCACAGGGTGTGTATATAAATAAAAAATAAACACAAGTAAACCCGTGTTTTCTGAACTGGACGTGTCCTCTGACTCCTGCAGACGGAATCCGAGAGACTGCAGTCCCAGCTGTCCACCTTGCGGTCCCAGCAGAGCAGGGACGCTGAGAAACACCAGCTCCTCGTCTCGAGTCTGAACGAACAGCTGAAAGGGTAAAGTCTCGCTCGCTGCTCCTCCTGCTTCAGTTTGGTCTCGTTGCTTCATCTTCAAGGAGCTGAATGTAACGCCAGCACGACTAAAGTTCTTCTCCTGAAAGTAAACTGAACTGATTAGGGATAAAAACTTTAAAATCTTTAACACACCTTCAAATCAACTTAACTTTCAGAACATGTGGAACAAAATCAGACCTGTATGTACCTGGTTTTAATGCAGAAATGATCAACCATAATCAGGATACACTGTCAATTTCCATTATCGGCTTTAATTAGCCTTAATTCATTCTGAATTCTACTGTATCTATCAAGAATGATCCACTATGAGTGATTCAGCATCCACTATGAATGATTCGGTATCCAGTATGAATGATTCAGTATCCAGTATCCAGTATGAATGATTCAGTATCCAGTATGAATGATTCGGTATCCACTATGAATGATTGATTCAGTTTTCAGTATCCAGTATGAATGATTCAGCATCTGCTATGAATTCTTAAATATTGAGTATTTGCTCGAGTGGCTTTAGGAGCACATTGTTTCGTTAATGAGCTGCTGGATCTGTGAAGCAGGTTAAGCAGCACACAGGAGTGTCTGGAGTCCTCACTCCTGGAGAAAGAGCACACTTTGGCCCAAACTTCGGAGAAGCTGGAGCTCATTGACAGTCTCAGAGACGCCCTGAGGGAGAAGGAGGACCAGCACAAAGAGGTCTCTGACCGACTGCTCCAGACCGAACATAACGTGAGTCACAGCGCCGCTGAGACGGAACTGTTCGTTGGTGATGTTTGCATTTACGTTTGTTTTTCTTCCTCCAGCTGGCGGAGGTGACCAGGAAGTGCAGCACCTTCGAGAAGCAGTGCTCCGAACTGAAAACCTCTGCTGGAGAATTAACACAGAAACTGACTTCGGTGAAGGAGAAGGTGAGCGTTTCTCTGTTTTCAGTTTACAGTCGAGCTCCTGCATGTTCTGTGGTGTTCTGTTGTAAATTCAGGGATGCATTGAGAGAAGGAAACCCCAACACGCTGAAGAATCCAAATGCTGAATGATGTGCTGTTTTATGAAATAGAATTGCTATATTAATAAACAATCTCAAATATCGTGACCTCAGTGGCCGTTCCAGTGTATTGTTGGGTTTTTAATTAAAAAAATATAATTTTTCATCAAATCTTTTTAGAAATTAAATATATAATCATTAAAATGATTACATCTTGCAGATTTCAGAACGTTGCGAATATAAATGGAACAAAAAAAGGTTTCTTTCTACTTTCAGCTGCTCCTGTTAGGTGTCTCCTTAGCAGATCGTCTGTCTCCATGTCTTCCTGTCCTCTGCATCTTCCTCTTTCACACTGTCCTCGTGCATGTCCTCTCTCTCCACATCCACCTCCTCTTTGTCCTTCCTCTTCTCCTCTTTCCTGGCAGCTCCATCCTCAACATCCTCCTCCTGATATAATCCTCGTCTCTCCTCTGGACACGTCCAAACCAGCACAGTCTCACTTTGTCTCCAAACCGTAGCATCCTCCCTAATCCTTTCCATCCTCGTCAGACCTAACATAAATCTCAGCATCTGTAACTCAAATCCAGAAAGTTTGAGTCACAAAGAATTTTTTTTTTTTCTTTTGGTCCAGTGCTAAGATTGTAATTTAGTGGAAGTTAAAATGTAAGGACCCACTGATTCATTATCTAAAGAACTGATTAACAGCTTCACTGCTTTTACCTTCTCAGATGCAGAAACAAGAAGCCACGATAGAATCTCTGCAGAGCGATTTGGATCAAACCAACGACGAGCTGGACAAGCTGAACACCACGCATTTAGAAGAAAGAGCTCAGCTCATCCATGATCTCCAGAGCTGTGAACGAGAGATTGACAACCTCAAAGACATGCTCACAGAAAAGGACAAGGAGATTTCTGCTCTTTCTGGGAACATGGTGGAATATGCTGATCAAATCCATGAGCTTAAACAGGAAATGAAGCAGAAGGAGGAGGAGCTTGTTCGCACCGAGAGCGCCCTGAGCAAAGCTGAGCAGGAAGCCAGAGTCATTCGGGAATCGCAGTCTTCTGACCAGGGTGCCCTCAATGTGAAGATTGCTGAGCTAATGGACCAACTGAGGGTCGCTGAGAGCGAACTCGGTGAGACCAGAAGAGAGAGAGAGTCAAAGATGGACGAGATGAAGGACCTGGTGAGGCAGGTGGAGGAGGACAAATCCACCATACGAGATCTTCGCACGGAAATACAGAAGCTAAATACGAATCAACGCAACCACCTTTCCGAGTGTGAAACTCAGATTTCCTCGTTAAAGGAGCAAATGCTCTTCACCACTCAAAAAGAGAAGGAGTCTGAAGATGTGCTCTCGCAGCTGAAGGAGACAAGGAGTTCAAACGAGAAGCTCAAAGAACAGATGCTGGACGTGGAGCAAAATTACGAAAAGGAACTGAAGTCTCTGAAGGAGGAACGGAATAAACTTCTGTCGGATGTGGAGAAATACAGCAGTGAGCTTCAGTCTCTGTCCTGTCAGCTTCAGGCACAGGTCCAGTGCCAAGAACAGGTGAAACGAGGGGTCCAGGAGAAACTCGAGACCATGAAGTCCCTGGAAAACAGACTAAAGAGTGTCGAAAGAGAAAAACAGGCACTGAGTGCAGAACTCAAGGTCAGAGATGACTGGAAAGACAAAGTGGAAAAAGAACTGTGTGAAAAAACAGAGAACGTTTCAGAGTTGGAACGTTGTTTGCAATCGCTCAAGAGCGAACGCTCAGGCCTTCAAGAAGCTCTTGCGGAAAATTCAAAGGAAGTGGAGACTCTTAAGCAGCTTTTGCTTGAAGTTCAGGAAAAGTCGGACATCGTACAGAATGAGAACAGCGGGTTGCAGTCTCGGGCGAAGAGTCTCGCCGATGAGAATCAAGCTTTTAAACGAGAAATTGAGGACAAAGTTCAGGCTTTGGCGCATATTTCGGAGGAAAAGAGCTTATTGCTGAGTAAAATATCTGGCCTTGAAATTCAGCAGGTAGAATATTGCAGAACGAATGAGGAACTAACGAAAGATAAGGAGGAGCTGAACGCAAGAACATCTGAGCTTACAAACTTCCTGGAACAAAGCAAGCAATCCATTTCTGAAAGCCTCTTGGAGAAGACCAGCGAATGCTCAAATCTCGGAAAACAGCTTGAGGAAAGCGAAGGAACAGTCACACGTTTACAAAGCCAGATAGAAGCCTTAATGACTCAGGTTGACCAGCTAAACTGTAGAGTGTCCGAAAAAGAGAAAACCGTACAAGAACAAAGAGCACAAACAGACGTCCAGCAGAGCCAGCTTGTTCAACTCCAGGACACTTTGACTCTTCTTCAGGAGCAAGAAACTGCTCTGAACTCTGGACTGATGGAAAAAGACGCACTTTTACAAGAGCAGATTTCTCAGTTCGCTTCATTACAAAGTGAACTGGCACAGCAAAAAGATCTTTTCTCTGAAATTCTTGGCGAGCGGGACTCGCTTCGAGAAGAATGTACCCGACTTGGTCAGAGCCTTCGAGAAAGAGAAGCAGCCCTCAGTGAGAAGACTCGCGAGAGCCAGGTGTACTTCCATGAACTCGGCGAGAAGAACGAGTCTGTTGCTTCACTCAGAAGCCAGCTGGAAAAAGCCGGTGAGCTGAAGGTCAGCCTGGAGACTGAAAACACTAGTTTGAAGAAGTCCCTGGAAGACCTGCTGACCAATAACAGCAGACTTGCAGAGGAAGTTTCTCAGAGACAAGCGGATATCGTTGGCCTTCACAGCCATATTCAGGCGCTGACTGGGCAGAATCAACAAATAAGAGCTATGTATGAACTTAAAGAGAGAGAACTTGATGAAGTGAGGCAGGTAGTGTCTGAAATGGATAAGAAGGTGGCAGCAACACTAGAAAAGAATGAAAACCTTGCTTTGCAAGTATCTGCCCTTACTGAGCAAACTGATCATCTCCAAAAAGAAAAAACAGATCTGGTGAAATCACTTTCGGAGTTAACGGAGGAAAAGAGCTCGTTATTTGAGAAAGTGTCTGGGCTCGAGATGCAGCACGCAGAAAACCGCAAAATCATAGACGCCTTGCTGAAGGATAAAGATGGGCTGTCTTTGGAACTAGAAGAGCTGGGCAAACTAGGCGAACAGAGTCGTCAGTCTTTAGAAGAAAGCTTTCTTGAAAAGACCACTGAATGTGCATCGCTCACAAAACAGCTCAGCGAGAGCGAGAAGGTGGTGAGGCTTCTAAAGGAAGAAGCAGAAACCTTGAAGTCTCAGTTTAATGATCGCCTGGCTGAAAAAGACCAGTCCGTTTCAGAGCAGGGCAAGCAGATCGAGGGTTATCAGGATCAGCTCGCTCAGCTCCAAGAAACCCTGTCGTTGCTTCAGGAGCAGGGTAGTGCTCTCAAATCAGGACTTATGGAGAAAGATGCTCTTCTACAGCAGCAGCTGAAGGAATGTACATCTTTGCAAAGTGAACTGGACCATCAGAAAGAGCTTTGCACAAACCTCCAGAAAGAGAATGAGACCCTGAGAGGGGAATGTTCGAGATTGCACCAGGTTCTGGAAGAGAAGGTTCTTGAATGTCAGAATCACACAGAAGAACTTGGCAAGAGAAACGAGTCTGTTGTTTCGCTTAGTAGTCAGTTGGGTACCATGAATGAGAACATCGTGAGACTCGAGTCAGAGCATGCACGTTTGAAAGGTTCTTTGGAGAGTCACTTGGCAGAAAGTGTCACACTGAGAGAGGAACTGGCTCGGAGACAGGTCGAGATTGTGAATTTTCAAGACGACATTCAGGCGCTCAATGAGGCGAACGATAAAATGAAAGCGGAGCTGTCGAAGAGGCACGAGCAGGTGGCTGCGCTTCAGAGCGAGTTGTCGAACAGGGACTCAAAAATTGTGTCTTTGACGGAACTGTTAACAGCAGAGAGCGCAAAAACAGAAAGTTTACAACTTGAGTTGCAGCAACAAGAGGAATCCTTTAGGCAACAGGAGGTGTTCTTGAATCAACTGCAGGTCAGATCTGCTGAAGGTGAAGGTCAGATCAGCCAGAAAATGGAAGCCATTGCAGAGTTACAGAAGGAGGCTCAAAATCTACAGAAGGCACTGCAAGAAAAAGATCTGTTGTTGCTCAAAAAAGAGCAAGAGATAAATCTGCTCAGTGAAAAGATCACAGCAGAATCGGAGACCTCTAAAGCTAGAATGAGCTCCGACATGGATGTTATCTCGAAATTGCAAGGAGAACTGGAGATATTGCTCGAAAAGAGTGACGGTTTTACTCATTCGGTTGCTGAAAAGGATGCTCTGTTGAAGGAGGAAGTAGATAAGGGTCTAATCATGAGGACCAATGCAGCCAAACTTGAAGAATCAGTCTCTCAGCTGAATTGTGAAGTTCAGAAGTTATCTTCAGAGAACACACAACTCAGGGCAGCACTGAGTGAGAAAGAGCAAATCTTACTTGATGTTAGGAATACGTCCTTGGTGGAGACCACCAGCATGAATGAAACCTTGAAAGCCAAAGATTTAGAGAACGAAGACTTAAAACAGGAGTTGACAGATCTCAAGGAATCTGTTTCAATCTTGAACAGCAGCCTAAGTGCCCAGTCTGCAGAAGAAACAAAACTGAAAGCAGCTCTGGAGGAAAGCAGGCAAACCTTGGGTGACCAGGGCAAAGTTCTCCAGGACCTTCAGAGGAAGTCGGACGAGGCTGCTTTGTTCAAGGACCAGTTTGTAGAAAGTACAGAGCTGGTGTCTCGGCTACAGAGCCAGATTCTGGAGCTGGGAGAGGAATCTGCCAGGCTTTCAACCACAGTAGAGGAAAAGCAAAGTGCCTTAACAAACCTTCAGGATAAATTTGCCTCCCACGTGGAAGAACTTCAGGAAACAAAGACTTTGCTCTGCCAGAAAAGTGACGAAATTTCTAATCTTAAGAAGGTTATTGTTGAGCGTGATGAAGGGATTGGAGCTGCAGAGGATAAGATAAGGGCTCTTAAGGAGAAGTCGTCGATGTTGCAGGATGAGATCCAACAACTGCGAGTGTTGAATACTGACATCTCAAAGCAGAAGGACGAGGCTTTAGATGCTCATCAAAGAAATACGGATTTGCTTACTGTTGAGATTGAGAGACTTAAAGCGCAGCACCTTCAGGTCGCTGCCCAGGTTAATTCTCTGACCGAGAACCTTGAGCAGAGAGAATTGGCTCTACATGCTATTAACAGTCAGTACACAGTGCAGGTAAGACAAACCGAGCATGTAGTTTCAGAGATGCAGAAGCTGAATGAGTTGTACAAGAACCTTCATGAGGAGAATAAGTTGACCAAGCAGGAGTTAGATAAAGTCACCACAGAAAAATCACTAAAGGAGGAGGAAGTCGCCAAATTGGTTCTGGAAAAAGAAGAGCTTGGTAGGAATTTCGACTGCCAGTTTCACAGGGTGCAAGAACAGCTCCAGGCCAGTAGCATGCAAGAAGTGGTGGAGAAGGTCAAGGCAGAGACGGAGCAGCTCCAGGTCCAGGTTAGTGCCAAAGATGAAATAATCAACGGACTGAGATCCGAAGTTCAGAGAATTGAACAAACTCTTCAGGAGTCTGAAAAAGAGTGGCTGTCGGTTCTGGATAGGGAAACGCAGGCGAAAAAGGTTCTTGCTGAGCAGCTCCAAGGAATTGAGAATGAACTTACCACCAAAGATACTAAAGTGCATTCACTGAAACAGGATCTAGATAACTTGAGTGAAAAATTAGCGGACGCTACGCTGGCTATTCAGCAAGGCTCAGAGAAGCTTAAGGAGAAAGAATTAGATGCTTTAGCAAGTAGAAGCAAATTGGAGGAAATTTTAGCCACAGTTCAGGCCAAAGAACTTGAGAATGTTGATTTGAGGCAAGCCCTGCATGATATGGAAACAGAGTGTAGGAAATTGGAGGAAAAGCAAAAAGAAATGTCTGTTCTGTCAGATAAAATAGTGACTTTTGAAGACGAGAGGGTCTCCCTCCAATCCACAGTTGAAGAGTTGCAGGAAATCAGACAGTCTGAGGTGTGTTCCCTTCGAGAGGAATTGGCTAAAATTGGTAGGGACCTAGAGGCAAAGCAAGCTGGGTGTCTAGAGTCTGAGAAGGAGAGTAAAGAAAGGGGTGAACAGATTAGTTTGTTAACTGGAAGCATTAACAGTCTCCAGGAGAAACTAACGGCCGAGTCAGAAAATCTCAAACAGGCCAACGTGAAGCACAGCGCACTTCTCACCGAAATTCGACAGAGAGACGAACAGATCAGCTGCATGAACATTCAGATCACTCAGCAGAAAGATTTACTGACGGGACTCAGCCAGCAGCTGAAAGAGAGAGAAGCCTCAGTGACACAGGTGGTCACCTCTGCCTCAAACGAGAGGATGAAGCACGAGGAACAGATCACCAATCTGCTTTCTCAACTAGAGGAGACCAAAGGACGCTTGTCTCTTTGTCAAAGTGAAATTGACCACATGGAAGTGGAAAAGAAGGCTCTCGCTGAAGACAACGGCGAGCTTAAAAAAGACGTCAGCAAACTAATGAAAGAGAAAGAGGCCATGAAGAAGAAACTTCAAGCTGCACTTGTTGTCAGAAAGGAATTGTTAAGGAAAATAGAGGAACATGAGAACCAAACTGCACTGAATGCAAAGAATGGAGTGGAGATTTCAGCCATGCAGGAGAAGCTGGAAGAATTAATGAGGCAAAGAAACTCCGTAATGGAAGAACACAATGCAGTGGTTTCTGATCTTAATCTGCAGATTGAACAGAAAGATAATAAAATTAGTGAGTTAATTCTGCTCATGTCGGATAAAGAGCAAACCATTAGGCAGTTGGAAGAGGAAGCCAATCGTTTTCAAGCCAGATTAATGGAACAGGAAGCGAATTTGACGTTTACGCTCCAGAAACTAGACGAGCAGAAGCAGTTAGTTGACCAGCTTCGGGTTACCATACATGAAAAAGATGTTTCTTTTGAAAGAGAAAAGAAGGAACTCTTCATGACAGTGGATCAACTTCAGGAAGGCGCCATGAAAGCAGATGACGGTGCTAAAAGAGAAATATTGGGTCGTGTTGAAGAATTAGAAACCGAATTGAGCAAAGTAAAGCAAGAGAAAGAAACACTTCAAAAGAAAGCTCATGCTGCATTGTTGGCCCGCAAAGAAACGATTAAAAAAGCTCAAGAAAGCCAGAAGAAGCATACTGAAGAGCTGTGCGAAATACAGGCTGCATACAAACATCTGCAGGAACAACACAACCAGCAAGCGTGTGAGCTCCATGCTGTCCAGATGAGCTATGATCAGAAGGTTCAAGGGCTAGAGGACGTCGCTAGGAGCTCCAAGACTTTACAAGAAGAGATGGAGACCTTAAGAAAGAATGTTGAAGAAAGAGAACAAATGGTAGAAGATTTAAGAAAATCCTTAACCAAGCAGGAAACCCAGTCAGAGCATGCATCCTCAGTCCTTCTTGAACAAGTAGAGTGCCTTAAATGTAACCTGGAAAAAGCAACCTCAGATATGTCCCATAAAGACCAGTTACTGATGGACTTGCAAAAGCGATCTCAAGAAACTGAGGAAAAAATGGTGCAAATGGGATCTGAACTTGATGCTGCACTTAAAGAGCTCGGTGAGAAGAATGGAGAAATTGCACAGCAGAAGGCCGACATTCAGGTGGTTGAGCAACATCTTGAACAACAGCAACAGGACATGCGGAAGCTTCAGTTTGAACATCAACATCAGCTGCATGAACTTAACGCTTCTGTTGAAGAGCTTGCGACCAGTTTAAGGGCAGCTGAAAGTAATAAACTCAAGGCGACTGAAATGGAACATAAAGTTGAGAAACTTCTTGAAGAAAGGAATCTTCTAAAGATGGAGTTGGAGTCGGTGTTACAAGAATTTGCTCAGAAATCAGATGAACTTCTTGCCTTGGAGACCAAATTGACATTAACACAGCAGCAGGTTTCTCAGGAACATTCACAGTGGCGAGAAGCAAGGTGTGAAGTCGAGCACTTGAAAGAACAAATGGAAACACTGAAAAAGGAAAAGGAAAATTGTATCATGGAATTAGAAAAATCCAAACATGATCTTGCGTTCCATGAGTCGCAGCTACAGCAGAGTAAAGCACAGAATCAAGAGCCACTGTTTAAGATTGAATCAGTTGACAAGGCGGCCACATTGGGTCATGAACCACCGACACGGCATCAAGGGTCCGAATCATCTCCGGTTACTTGCCACCAACAGGAGTCTGGTCTTAAAGGGACCGACAGTTGCCTGTTAGAGTTTCAAGACCTGCTCGCACAGAAGGAGGAGCTTATATCTGCTCTAGAACTGCAACTGCAGAGGCAGATCCACCTCCATGAGGTTGAAATGGAAAAAATGCGGCTTGAAGTCTGTGAGGTTCAACAGAAACCAGCAGAAGTCACGGAAAACAGATCAGTTGAGCAGCTGACAAAGAAGCTCCAAGCGGCGTTAATTTCTCGTAAGGAGGTAATAAAGGAGAATCGGGCAATCAAGGAAGAAAGGCAAAACCTGTCCGCACAGAACGAGAAGATGCAGACCAATCTGATATCTCTTGAAAGAGAAGTAACTGACCTTCAGCAACAGAAAAAACATCTGGAAGGTGACATTTCAGCCCTGAGTACTGAGAGGAAGAACCTTTCAGCAGAAGCCGATCGAATATTGAGCGATAATCATAACCTGTCAGCAGCCTGTGAAAGCCTTAAACTCACGATCGAAAACATCACTCAGCAGAAACGAGCCTTTTCATGCCAGCTGGAGTCGCTGAAGGACTCGCAGACTGAGGAACTGTCCGAGTGGAAGTCCAAGCATGCGGACTTGAAACGGGAGTACGAGTCTCTCTTACAAGCTTATGAGAATGTAAGCAGCGAAATGGATAAGATGCGGCAGCTTCTCGAAGGGGCGAAGAGAGAGAGACAGGAAGCTCTTTTGAAGGTTCATAAATGTGAAGCTGAGCTGGACAATCTTGGTAAGAAAGTTGCTGAAGTGGAGGATGAAAATAACAAAATGAAAGACAACATGAGAAAGTTTGCCAAGCTGAAGCAACAGAAGATCGAAGAACTCGAAGAAGAAAAGGAAAAGATCAGGCAAGATCTGATCTCGTTTGATGACCAACAGAAATGCACCGTTGAAGAACTGACACTGAAGAACAGCCAGCTGGAAAGCGAAATAAAGTCTCTGCAAGAGTTATCCGAGGAGCTCCGAGGGAAGATGTGTGAACTCCAACAGTACAACCAGACTTTGGCTCAGGAATTGCAAGAAACAAGCTCGTCCCTTGAGAAGTGGCACAAGGAATCGAAAGCAAATGAAAGGAACCTGCAGCTGAAATTGAACGAGGCTCTCGGTTTGAATAACACCTTCACGGCTCAAATCGAGGCTCAAAAAGCAGATCTCGCCGCACAGATTGAAATGGTTGAGTCTGTGCAAAAAGAGAAGTTCCATCTTTCTGAGAAATTGAAACAAACCGAGAAAGACCACGAAGCTGAACTCTCTGCGCGCGACAGAACCATAGCAGAACTTAGAAACCAGATTGGGGAAAAAATACAAGAAGCCATTAGCCTAGATGAAAAGGTTAGGATTTTGGAAGACGACAAATGTCTGTTGCAAGAAGAACTTGAGAACGTCCAGGAAACATCTGACAAAGTGAAAAACGAAAATGAGTACTTGGAGACGGTGCTCCTTAAAAGTTCTGAGAGAATTGATGAAATGACCGAGGCTGTGAACATCTTGCAAAAGCAAAACTCGCAAGTCTCAGCTCAGCTGATGGAAGTCAAGCAGGAGAAGGTAAAGGTTTGCCAAGAAAAGGAGGAACAGCACCTGAGACTTGTGAAAGAATTTGAGGACAAACTCAAAGCACTACAGAGAGGCACAGAGGGATCCAAAAATATGAAGAAGGAACTCCAGGAACTGCTGAAAGAGAAGCATCAGGAGATCAATCAGCTCCAGCACGACTGTATCAAATACCAGGAGTTGATTTTGAACCTGGAGCACTCATTAAAACATTCTGAGTCTCAACACCAGCAAGCGGAGGCCGAGCTGAAGGAAACGAGTGAGAAGGTCACTCAGTTACAGAAAGAGAACTGGAGCCTTGAAACTGAACTAAAGACAATCAAAAATGTCCTCAATGATGCCACAAAGGAACTCTCCGCACTAACCTCGGAAAAAGACAGACTTCTCCAAGAGCTGAGCCAGAGGCAACAGCGATCGGAAATTGAGACAGTGGAGAAGGAGAGATCTTTGGAGAAGCTTGCTGAACAACACCAGGCTCTTCTCCAGGAGCAACGTGTTGAGCTGCAGAAACAGATCGGTGATTTGCTGGAGCGCACAGAGAGGGGCGCTAAAGTTAGCGCATCGCTGCAAAAACAAGTAGAGTCCAGAGATTTACAGATCAAAACTCTGCAGAGAGAAGCACAAACCAGTTCTACCAAACTAGCTGTGCTGAGCGTAGACGCTAACAAAGCAGATGCTGCAAAGCAGTGGGACAGTGTCTTTCAAAAAGCCTTGCAGGACAAAGATAGCCAGCTTCTCGAACAGGGCTTTGTTATTACTCGGCTGGTAGAAGACAGCAGGGGAAAAGGTAGAGCTTTAAACGATTTGCAAAGTGCCTACAAGAAATTAGAAAGAACCTTGAACGAGTATTCGGTAGTAGCTGCTGCACATCAGAGACAACTCTTTGTTCTGGGAGCGAGCAATACCGAGCTCAATCAGTCGGTTGAAATTCTCACTAAAAGAACGTCAGAGCAGAGCAGCTTGATTGAGAGTTTGGAAAGCGATAAAAGCAGGCTAGCCAAAGAACTTGATGAGCAGACGTATTCATCCGCCCAACTGAGGTCCAGCCTGGAGCATTCCGATAAAGTACTGGCAGATGTTCAATCTCAGCTTCTTTCATGTCTGTCTCAAAACAGTAAGCTTCACGTTGGCCTAGAGAGACAAGAAGCCATTTCGTTGCACTTGAAGTCCCTTATTGAGAACAAAGACAAAGAGATATCATCTTTATTATCTTCTAAGGATGGACAGATGTCTGGTTACCTGGAGCAGCTACAGGCAAATCATCGTGTTCAGGTGGCCGGGTATGAGGACCGCTTGACCGAGCTCTATGACAAGCGAGAAAGTTCTGAGAAAGAACTGAGGTCATCTGAAAGCAAATTTCGAAATCTCCAGACCAGGTTGGAACGAGCAGCTCAAGAAAAAGAGCAAATGGTGGCGACCGTTAACTCCTTAAGGGTCTCTGTCGCAACTTTGCAAAGCGAGAAGGAACGTCTGGTGTCTGAGGTCAACCAATGCAGGGCGAAGGTGAAGGAAGGTTCAGACGAGGGTGGCCTTGGTGCAACTAAGGCTCTGAAAGAAGAGATCAAAACCTTGCTCCATCAAATGGACGACCTCAATTCGGAGAACGCAATGCTTAAAGCGCAGCTCATCAGATACAGAGAGGATTTAAACCAGGTGTTATCACTCAAGGACAACCAGCTGAAAGATCTTCTTAAAAAGCAACAGGATTCCATCAGAAACCTTGAAAACCAGAAGAGATCTGTTGAAACACAGCACCATGACGTCCTGTTGGAGGTGCAGAAGGAAGCGGAGGAAATCAAAGCCTTAAAAGATCAAAATTCTAAGCTGCAGTCTCAGGTACAGGAACTCGAGGACGGTCTGTTGGCCTTGCACAAGGAGCATCTGGAGAAAGACGAAAGCAAAGTGATCGCTGACCTCCAACAAGCTGTGGCAGGCAAAGCCGCGGAATGTAATGATCTCCAGCAAAAACTTCTAGCCCAAAAATTGGCCACAGACGACTTGAATAAAAGACTAAAGGAAATCGTGAACGACTCGGAGAAGAAGTTAACAGAAGCCGAGGAGAAATACAACAAAGAGCTGGATGCCATTGAGGGTGAAGTTGACCTGATGAGAAATGAGAGAGAAACCGCTGAGCAGAGGGTGGCAGACTTGGCTAGAGACTTGATGCAGACGGAGCAGCAGTTATTTGAGGCGACGAGCATCAACAAGAACCTGAAGTTGCAGAACGAATCACTGGGGAAGGCCATGGCGGCCTTGCAGAACGACCGGGATCAGCTGATCGACGACTTCAAGGTTCTCCGCAGCAGGTACGAGGAGGAACTCAGGGAAACTTCGGCGTCTATGAACAGGTTCGAAAGACAGCTGAACGACGCCACTTCTGAACTGTCGGCTCTCGCCACAGAGAAGCACGTGTTGGTCCAGAAGCTTCTGGCTCTCGAAAGCGCCAATCCACACCCTCAGTTATCTGGGCTGGTGAACGAGCTCTCGCGGGCCGTTTCGGAAAAAGAGGCGGAGCTTAAGCAGCTCTCGTTGGAGAACAGCGCGTATAGCAGGCAGGTTACGGCGTTCTCCAAAGCCATGGCCAGTTTGCAGACTGACCGAGACAGGCTGGTGGAGGAGCTCAGGAACGCCAAGAGGGAGTTTGAGGGCAGACAACAGTCGAGTCCCGATACGGTCCCTTCGATCAAAGCAGAAGAGTCCAGTAGCCTTAGCCTCAGTGTCGATGCTCTTCAGTCTGAGAGGGATGGCCTGGTGAGTTGTAGGCTGTGGTTTTTAGATTCAGCAGTGTTTGTGGCATGTGGGCGTTTGCTAGTGGCATGTGATCCTTGGTTGATGTGCTTTGGTGTGGCTTGGCTTTGACCTGCTCAAGCATGGTTGACTTCTCAAAGATCTCACAGTCTTGAAGGGCTTGGATTGCAGTGTTGGTCTCGACGTTCTGCAGGTTTTGTCTAAACCGTTCCCTGTCTTTCCAGCGTAAGGAGGTTGTGAACTTGAGGTCCCAGAACACGGAGCTGGTGGAGCTGAAGCAGAAGTACGATGACCAGCAGAGGGAGCTCCAGCAGGCAAAGGCTCACAAGCTACAGGCGGAGAGAGATGTTAGTGGGTACCAGGCAGAGCTGGCAGAGCTGAGGCAAGTTCCCCGTCGGGTACAGGAGGTTCATGTTCGAGCAGTGATCGTAATAAACCGGAGATATTTATCATAAAACATCATCATCAGCATCATTGACTCCGTTTACGGAAGTTTGCAAACAGTTCTTGGCTTTGTTTTACTTGCTTTTACTAGCACAATTAAATACCTATTCAAACTACAGTTAGCTCCTCCCATTTACACTAAAGTCTTATATATACACACAGTCTTGTGCAAAGGTTTTAGGCAGGTGTGAAAAAATGCTATAAACACAGAACGCTTTCAGAAATATCAATAATGATTGTTTATTTTGATCAATTTACAAAATGCAAAGTGAGGAACAAAAGAAGAATCGAAATCAGATCAATATTTGGTGTTTCTACCTTTTGCCTTCAGAGCAGCATCAGTTCTTCTAGGAACACTCGCACACAGTCAGGGATTCTGTAGGATTATAGTCGGTGTCTGATCAACCAGTTTTACCAAACAGGTACTGGTGATCATCAACGTCACACGGAGGAGAAACACAGTCACGTTTGGAACGACCGACCGGCCGAGTTCCTTCAGAAACCGTGTGCGAGTGTACCTAGAAGAACTGATGCTGTTTTGAAGGCGAAGGGTGGTCACAGCAAATATTGATCTGATTTAGATTCTCTTTTGTTCATTCACTGCATTTTGTTGAATGATGAAAATAAATGATCAACACTTCCATTTCTGAAAGCGTCTGTTTACAGTGTTTTACACACCTGACTAAAACTTTTACCCAGTGCTGTAGATATAACGGAATTTCATAAGATAATTCAGGATGAAAAATTCATTTTATGTTTAAATTGCATTTTTTTTAATAGTAAAAGTGCCAATTATTGTACATTAGCCCATATGAACATGTTCTAATTGGAACATTACATTTAGTGCTCGAGCTTCAGATCCAAAAACAGAACAAATCACATTTAAATTGCAGTGGAAATACTGGCTCAGTAGTCCAAATTAGACATTTTAAAAAATCCTTTAAATGTGGTAAAGAACAGCCAATCAAAGCAGAGGATATTTACATATTATCTGAACGGTCCCTGCCTGATGTCTGTGTGAAGTGCAGAGAGCTGCTGATCATCATCCTATCCTGTTAGCAGTGAAATCTTTTAGGGCAGTGGGCGTGTCTATTGTCCCCAAAAAATCTGTTACCCACAATCCTAACTTACCCTCAGTCCGTCCTGCTCGTCCTCTACAGCGGACAGGCGTCAGCGTGGGACATGACTCAAGCAGAACATCTTTCATTTAAAGGTACTTCATAGGTGTATATAAGAGCGTCCCTAACAGTGTCTCCATTTTTCAGCTTTCTGTCCAATTAAAGGTCCAGAAATGTCCCCATGATGGCATTTTTGAAAGTGAAAGTGACTATCTTTGTCATACACAGCACAGCACACAGTGACACAACGGAATTCAACCTCTGCTTTTCACACACACACGGGGCAGATATTGAAAGCACCTGGGGAGCAGTGATGGGGACAGTACCTTTCTCAAGGGTACCTCAGGGCAACCTACTGGTCTGGGCTTCGAACCCACGACCTTCTGATCCTGGGGCCCCAACCACTAGACCACCACTGCCCTGTTTCTGATAAGAAATGAAAAGTTTGCACTAGCTTATTCAGTATTTTGAATAAAGAAAAATAAAATCGGGCAGCGGTGTCCTAGTGGTTCGGGCGTTGGCCGCATGATCGGTGGATCGGGGGTTCGAACCCCTTCCCAGTGGGTTGCCCTGAGGTGCCCTTGAGCAAGGTGCCGTCCCCGTCCTGCTCCTCCCTGCGATGGGCTGGCGACCTGTCCAGGGTGCGTCCCCCGTCCTCGCCCTGTGTGCGCTGGGTTGGACGCCAGCACTCCCCCGCGACCCCGTTTGGGACAAGCGGCAGATGATGGATGGAAAAATAAAATCTATTTCTGGCCGTCTGGGATCTAAAACCTTACTGACATAACTTCTACAGATGTTTCATTTTTTAATTTCTGACTTGATTGATTTTTTTACGTCACTGGGCCGCAGAGATGGCCGGGAGCTCTTTGGCACGTTAAAGGACGGCGTGATGGCGGTTTGCGTGGTGTGTTGGTGCAGCCAGGCTGTCGGGACGTGTGTGTCTGGAATATTTCCTGGAAGTCACGGTTGATTTCTGCTCTTCCGCAGGTCTCAGAAAACTCAACTGCAGTGCGAATGTCAAGCCCTCAGAGAAGCCAGCAAGGTAGGACGTCCAGCTGTTTTTCTTCAAGCGAGAAATCAGATTCATCCAAATTCATCTGAAGTTCTTTAGGACCAGAGTGATGGAGGTTTACACCAACCTCCGTGTGAACCTCGGCTTTGAAATCCGTGTCCTCGACAGTCGCAGCTGTCGTGATGTCGCAACAAATTTACATCAGTTTCTGCTCCTGCTGAAGGAGTCCTTTCCAAAAGCTGCAGTTACAGGGCAGCCAATCAGAGAGAGGATCATTCAGACATCATTCTTAAAGGCACAGTAACAAACAGCCGGCTGAATTGTAACAGGTTGTTGGAAAATGTTTTTTAGAGATGGATGATGAGGAGTTCTGTTTTTGATGCATAAACGTCGCAGAAAAAATAAAAACGATCAGTTCAGCAAAACACCCCGGATCTGGAGAAACACTGTGATTGGCTAGTGGCTCATTTGCATATTGCAGGCTTCTGTGCTATCAGTACTGCACAGCCCAGTTCTCAATTAAGAGGCTAAAAATTATGCAGCGTCTCCACCGGGTCCAGCTTATGTGGTTTCTGACACGGTACAACTCCGATATCTAGAACTGTGGGCTAAAGAACGTTAGCATAGCTAGAAACACTAGAAGCATCATGAAGATACTCCCTGTATCTTACTGTAGGTTTAATTTCTGTCTGTCTGTCTGTCTGTCTGTCTGTCTCTAGGCTCTCTCCGGTAAAGATGTGTGTTCAGAACAGCTGGTGCAGCTGCAGACGGAGAGGCTTCAGCTCCAGGCTCACCTGCAGCGCTGCCTGGTGGAGATCCAGCAGAGAGACCTGGGCTTCCAGCAGCTCAACATGAAGGTACCCATATTGTCCATTTGGACCATATTGTCAACATTTTCATGCACTTGCACATTTTTACATATTTATATTAGTAGTGTGTGTGTGTGTGTGTGTGTGTGTATAAACTGTAAACTTCTCTAATGTACAGTTCACTCCTCACTCTCAGTCCATATATGGGAGCCAAAGATTCACAAGCTCATTATGACATCACAAGCATAGCCCCACCTCCCTTTCACCATTTAGCTCCACCCATTACCCTAGTGCAGTTTAGCCCCGCCCGTTTAACCTATAGCAGTTTATTCCCACCCACTGACCCTGCATCCTTCTAAACTCCACAGGATCCAAACATCCGAAAGGAGAAGTTTATTTGAGCGTTTCGGGTTTGTTCCACATTTCAGGCTGGACTGAAGTGCAGTTGACTCCAGCCAATCAGAACAGGTTATAAATCCGCGCTCGAGGACAGAGAGAGGATGGAATCTGAACGCTGTGTAATGTTCTGTGTTGTAGCTGCAGCAGGCTGTGGAGGAGAAGTCTGCAGTATCTGCTCAGTTCAGAGCCGTGTCTCAGACCCTGAGAGACACTCAGCTGAACCTCAGTGAACTGCAGAACCGCTACTACTGGCTGGAGAACCAGAACCGCACGCAGCACCCACAGGAACAGGTAAACTCACAGGGATCCACTCAGTCCCTGCCTTAGATACTGTTAAGCTGGCCACAACTATTGGGATTTTGTCACTTTTATTCTGATTGAAAGGGTTCGATCTGTTGCATGATGGGAAACGAAGATAGCTGCTCGATTGACCCTCATTCGGCAGTTTTTATATTTTTACTGTTTTATTGTTAATATGGTGCCTTTGCACTGCGATTAAAAATGTTCAAAACTTTAGGAATGAAAAAAAGTGTAGTTCTAAATTAACAAAGTTTAGCTCCACCCATTCATCCTACAGCTGTTTAGCTCCGCCCAAACAGCCTATATTACTTTAGCGTCACCCATTTATCCTAAAGCACTTTAGCTCCACCCATTCCACCTACAGCAGTTAGCTCCGCCCACTCTAATGGATGTGATATAGGGTTTTGCTTCTGCACATAGCCTGTAGCAGAGCATCTTCAGTCCAGAAGCTTAGCTAACGTATGTGCACAGCGTGACCAAATGTATTTAGACAGAGCTTACAGTCTCAATAGGACACTGAGGTGTTGCTCTTTCAGCAGGGCTCTGTCCATGTGGAGGTTGCTCCTGGAGCTCCTCAGGAAAGGAGCAGTTCTGTTACTGATCTGGACGGACTGGACATCAGAGAGCTGCGGAGCAGGTAGATCCATCCTCAGAGCTGTACGCTATGGACAAAAACCATCTCACAGGACAGTTCTCCATGTCACTTAGTATCAGTCATTACTGAAGATCATCTGAATCCAGATTTTGTAAACCCTGAAGATAATGAGCTGTTTTGAGATGGTGTTCTGAGGTTTCCACAGCTTTTTTACTCTCCTGTGTTTCAAACGCTGCTCTGCAGGTATGTTTTTGGGTTCATCAGGGAACAAACGGTGTAAACGTTCCCTCAAAGGAACAAAGTGTTCTTTCCGTTCCAGTTGGATGAACCAATTTAGAAAACGTGTTCGTTTACTTATTAAAGTTCGGCAACTGGACCTGAAGTCGTCACACGACCCCAGTTCCTTCTTTCAAATCCAGCTCAGAGTCGTACAGATGCAACTTCCAAAAATGTAAACGTACTGCGCCCACACTGACAGACTCTTCTTCTTCCAGCTGCTCCCTTTTAGGTGTCTCCACAGTTGGAACGTTTGTCTCCATGTCTTCCTGTCCTCTATCTTCCTCTTTCACACCTGCATGTCCTCCCACCACGTTCATAAACCTCTTTTTTGTCCTTCTCCTCTTTCCTGACAGCTCCATCTTCAACATCCTTCTCCTGATCTACTCCTCGTCTCTCCTCTGGACACGTCCACACCAACACTGTCTCACTTCACACTTTGTCTCCTAATTGTCTAACCTGAGCTGTCCCTCTAATTCGTTCCTGTCCATCCTCGTCCCTCCCGACACAAATCTCAGCATCTTTAACTCTCACACCTCCAGCTCCACCTCCTGTCCTTCATTCCCGTCTCCGACCTGCATAACACAGCTGGTCTCACTAGCGTCCCGTCAGACATATTGTGTTATTAATCCTTTTATCACGCCTACTTTTATCACTCCCTAATGTCCAATCTTTTCACTGTATTTTTATGAAAGTCATTTAAGCTTAAAAGTTCAGTTCTGACTTCCTGAATATTAAAGTGTGTGA
Organism: Hepsetus odoe; assembly: GCA_017165825.1. Lineage (NCBI taxonomy): Eukaryota > Metazoa > Chordata > Actinopteri > Characiformes > Hepsetidae > Hepsetus > Hepsetus odoe. The sequence goes on from CM029375.1 coordinate 28,356,209, forward strand.
GAATGTGAAAGTGAAAGTGCTCATTGTCTCGTCTTTGCTTCTCATTTTCACTGATGTTTGATGTTTTTTATGAAGACTGTCCGAAGCGGAGCTCCAGCTTGACTCCACCCAGCAGAACATGTCTCAGCTCAGCGATAGGCTGGAGGAGGAGAGATCCAGGCGGGAGGCGGCTGAGGAGGCGCTGGGATTGGCTGAGCAGAGATTTAAGAGGTAGTTAATGCATGAAACTGAATTCCTGAGGGGTGTCTGAACTGCAGGGTTGATTATCTGGAGATACTCGTGTGTGTGTGTGTGTGTGTGTGTCCTCAGTATGGAACCCAGCCCCTCCAGATCTTCTCAGAGAGACTTCAGTATCCAGCTGGAGACGGATGAGGAATGGGAAGCTCTGATTTTAGATCCAAACCAACACCTGTTGATGCGCAAGGTGAACCTGAACTCACTTCATTTAAACAGGACACGCCCCCTTAACGAAAACTGACCGACTCGTACAGCTTAACGGACGGAGGGATGGGTAGAAATGTGGATTGGATGGATAGGTGGAAAGTGAAAGTGACTATTAGTCATTGTGAACACAGTGAACCAAACACTTCCTCTGTATTTAACACAAACACACCGTCCAGCAGGGGGCAGACATATCCAGCACCCGGGGAGGAGTGATGGGGACAGTACCTTGTTCAGGGTTACTTCAGGACAGCCTACTGGTCCAGGATTTGAAACCATGACCTTCTGATCCTGGAGCCTAGTCCCTAAACACTAGACCACAACCTACACCTAAATCCTGTCCTCCTGAGCAGCGAGGCTGAAGCTCTGTCTTTTCTTCCAGGTGAAGACTGGAGTCCATTCCTGCAGGCGTTGGCTGAGAGGACGCAGTTTGTACTGCTCTAAAATGTTGACGTCTCGAGCCAAATCCCGCTACCTGTTCATGGCTTACCTGCTGACTCTCCACATCCTGATCTTCTTGTGCTTTGCCGGGGTCCTTTAGAGGATCCAACGTCTCTGAAAAGCACAGCTCGGGTCAACCGGTCCTGGTCCTGGAGGTACTGGGTGGTCGGTTTTCTCCGGATGGAGAGCTGCAGGGTTTTGTTTTAGGGCTGCACGATATGAACCATATTACGAGAAGTGCGTCATATTTACAGGTTTCTCAGTGTCGTCCGTGTGTTTTCCGCCTCATCCAGCCGCTCCAGCCTCTCAGCTGATGGTGGACAGTCAAAAATGACCACACTGAAATTCTCTGGTGGCTTTTTTGGGGTCTAGAACAGAAGCACAGCATGTTTTGTGCAGCTCTAGAGCGAAATAGGAATAAAGGCCATCAGAGTTGGGGATTCAACCTGATGCATCGTTTTTAAAATGCACTAAGAATAGACTGATAGCAGAAGCACACGGGCAGGTGCACGTCTCCACCGTCTTTTTGCTGCTGCGTGAAGACACATGCCAAGATGTCCTAACAGCAAGCAAGTCATCAAAAATCTCCACATGGCGTCTGATCTTCAAAATCCATGTTACTCCTCTGTCACGTGCGTCAGTGCTATGCCAGTAGTTGAAGAAGAACAGAAGCTACCTGAAGCTTCTGGTTTTGTTGGACTGTTTAATGAAAGGTGGCTGGTGTCACAGCAGCAGAAAGTGCTTCATGATTCCAACAAGTTTTTGAAACAAATTTGAAGAAAGATCTTGAGCAAGTTCAGAAATGAGGAGAAATAAAAGCCCCATGTTCCTAAATGTTCTTCCAAATGAAGAGAAACCCTCGGATGGGGGTAGATGTGTTCTGATGCTGATGATTTTAATCAGGCATCCCTGTTTATTTCAGGGGTTTTGTCGTTTCTCCTATTTAAGACGAAGGGAGTGATCTAACGCTCCATCTGCCCGCTGGGTTCTGTTCTGAACTCTCGTTTTTCTGTTCCTGACGCTAAAGTTATTACACAAAGCAGGATTTCTCAATTGGACTGATAGCATGATCCTAAAGTTGAGGACCGTCCAATAGGAACGTCCCTCGGTCCTTCACTAGTGGACAGGTGAGGAATCCTGCCTTTTGAAACGACCCCAGGAGCAGAGTTCAGGCTGAACGGTTCCTCCGTGATTCTGAAGAGACTTCGTCTTCTGGGGTTTGTGCTGCTTTATCAAACCACACGTACACCAAATAACCTGAAAACACACACACACACACACACACACTCACACTCTCTCTTGTTTAGGTGCCCTATGGGTTTTACGTCGTTTTGCTGCTGATGAGGCTATGCACTGAACCTTTATTTATATTTCCGACCCAGCAGGACCCACTTCCTCCCACGACTGCTGAGTGTTTCACTACAGATAAGCCTGTGGAAGTTCTATGCTGTAGAAGTGTGTGTGTGTGTGTGTGGTATTTAATGCACTGTGTGAGTTCTGGAGTGCATTATGTGCCTGATACCTTTCGCGATCCCTTCCTCCTTTAATCCGCTGTAATATACAGGAACGTAGAGACTGTCCACTGCACTCTCACTCTTTATATCTGCACACACTTTGAACAGGCACTCTTCGCTGGGAGCTCTTCTAAAGAGTGTGCTGTGCATCTACAAGGGTTCTGTAGGTGAAGCTGAAAGGAAAGCTGCGAAATGCTGCCGTCACATCGATCGCTGGCTTTCAGCTCCCAGTCGTTCGCAGCGGGCTCCGGTTCTTCCTGTCAGGATGCTGCTTGCACAGTGCAGGAAGCATGAATGGCCGTGTTTTGAGTTCTTCTTCTTTCTGACAATTAGCTCATTCCCAGTCCTTCCCCAAACGTTACAGTAGGCAGGAGAACTGTAATGTACACATGATGGATCTTCTGCCCATAAATGTTGCAGGGATGGACAAGCTTTACTCCCGACGGGAATTCCCGTCAAAATACCCAAATTGGACGAATCGGCCAAGAGACGCAATGAGCTGATTGCTGAAGTGCTGAAATTTAAGGCTGGAGGAGGAACTTAACAGAAATGACAAGAAGGAAGCTCGTTAATTTCATCACGGTTCTTGGAGAAAAATTCCTCTTTTTCTTATGGTTCCAGCTTGGAACCGACTCTTAGTTTCAGAAAATGAATTTTTGGTCAAACACAATTTGGTCAAAATCAAGCTTTAAAGTCCATATTCACCACCACCACCGTTATTCTTCAGCACAACCTCAACTCTCTTAGACCAGCTCCTTCCTTTAAGTCAGGAACACTTCTCCAGGCTTTTGGAAGGACGTCCCAAACCTCTTCTTTGGACGTCAACTGTCTTTTGATCTCAGTTCTCTGTGGAGATGATCTCAGACTGCTTCTGAAACTGCTCAGGTACAGAGACTGGACTGAACATGAGAGACAACAACACTTTACACTACCACATGCAGAAGAGAAAATATGCTACTGTTTGGACTGAGCTTGTCCAACCCGGCAACAGTAACTATGAGACAGCATGTTTGTGGGCGGAGCCTGGAGAAGAGTTTAAGTGAGCGCTGATTCGTGAGAGTGTATATTCTGCAGATGTCCATTGCTCGGCTCTTTGTCTTCTAGTCCCCTCTGGTTGTTTACATGCTACTGTATAGACGCTGTCGTCCCACAGCCCTCGTCCCGTTACTGATCTGTAAATACTGAACGGCTTCCAGAAGAATGGGTCTCTATGTAAAAATAAGAAAAGAGAATACTACTGAGTGTGGTCCTGTCTGTCCGCTTTTCTACAAAGGGTCTATTTTTGAGCAGAATCACGAGACTGAGGTTGAAGGAGTCCTCGGAGAGAGACTGTCCTGGGCTGTAATGCGTGTGCAATAAAACAAAGTTTGCGTGTTTGTTCGATTGTGGAACGGAAGTGTGATTGTCAAAAGAGTAATTTTAATAAAGTTATATGAAAAAAGCTGCACTCAGTGTCCTCATCTGTCCAAAGTAGTTCTAGAAAAACTGTGGTTCCCAAGGTGTGGCCTGTAGGGGGCCAAGTCAAAAATTGTAATGACGGAAATTAAAAATAATCTGTACATCCTTTGCAACAGTTTCTCTCTCTCTCTCCAGGCTGCAAAGTGCCTTAAGATACAAGGTTCTAGATAAAGAGGTTCCACCCACTCAGTCTTCAGCATCAGCAGTAAACGAATCACCTGATCATCTGGAATCATCTGCTCCTGGTTCTTCTCTGCTTCATGTCTTCAGTGAGACGCTTTGTTCTGCTTGAAGGTTCAGACGTAGATCACTGTGTGGATTAACCAACACAGAACTATCAAACTGCTCAGGTACAGAGACTGGACTGAACATGAGAGACAACAACACTGTCCTTCAGGAAGATCTGGAGAACTGCTCCTCAACAGGACATTAAAACACACACAGATCAACAGACTTCCTAAAGTCTGGATCTTTAGGAACAGTATGAAATCACACAAGCTGCTGACATTAGTTCCTGGTTTTCTGCTTTATTTAAATACTTGTCCTCTTTTTGGGGATTGGAGAGGCTGCACTTTAAGTTTATGGTCATTAGGTGGCACTACCGCTCCATCGTCCACACCACTGTGTCCAAAACCCAGAACATGATACGGCTGACAGGCTCATGAAACACCCGGCCGTTTCTGCCACTTTATCATCTCCAGCTAGATTAGATTAGACTGGATTAGATTGCATTACATTATTTTAGATTAGATTTCATTAGGTTAAATCAGACTGGATTAGATGATATTAAACTGGACAAGGTTACTTCGCATTACATTATCTTCGATTTCATCACGGTACATTAAACTAGATCACATTAGATTAGACTAAACTGGATCGGATCAGATTATTTAGAGTAAAATGGATTAGATCAGATTTGATTCAACTTTATTATTACTGAGAACAGATACAGAGCCAATGAAATGCAAAAAATAGAATAAAAAGTAAAAACTGAGAAGTGCAGCTGTGTCAAAGTATTTACAGTGAAACAGAAAATGAAAGTGAATATAGATCACAACCGGTTCAGAGAAGGATAAAACGGTTCCTGTAGATATTTGTGACGTTCTATTTGAAGTGTGTTTGTATGAAGTTTGTGCAGACAGTAGCTTTAATGTACAGTCAGTGTTTAAATCTGACATCACATTACTATATTGTTCATATTTACGTATTATTGTGGGCAGCAGGCCTCCAGCAGGTCGTGGGTTCGAATCCCAGACAAGTAGGTTGCCCCGAGGTACCCTTGAGCAAGGTACCGTCCCCGTCACTGCTCCCTGGGGAAAAAGCTGCCTTCTGCTGGACGGTGTGTTTCATTTCGTTGCATCTTACAATGACTGACAATCCCTTTCACTCATTTAAAAACGATTTCACCAGATTTTACTCCCTTTTTCTGAAGTGAAAGATGTGAGTTAATAAGAAGCACATTAGTCAGAATTTTAAATGTGCTCACGCTCCCGTCCCTTCGCAGACATCATTATTCATTTTAATTAAAGCTTGTTTTAACAGAAGCTCTTAAAGTTTCCTATTCAGGGTGAGTTTGGTGGTAATCATAATAATAGATTTTATTTATAGAGCAGTTTTTAAGCATTTGGTTATTAAAAGGTGTTTGATTAACTGCAGTAAATAGATGCACATGGAAAACTAAGACTTTTAAAAATATATTGGGAATGTATAAAAATACTAATAGCATTAACAATGGAGAGCGAAACTGGACGTCTAAATGTCCCCTGTGGACATGAGCTGGTGGTGGAGACGCTGTCTGGTGTCTGAGACGGTGTTTTAGTTCTGAGAAGATTCTGGACTAAAACTGAACCCGTTCATGGTGGAGGGACACGAAGAACAGAGATTTAGTTCAGATGGACTATTTTACCATCATCACCGTCCAACAGAGAAACACAGAGACACTCAGAGACACACAGAGACACTCAGAGACACGGGGAGCTTCACTGGGGGACAGGAAATGAACACAATTGGGAAGTGTGGTTCCATCCACCCCCACCGGAGAGACATCGGACTCCCAGATGACTTTCCCAGACATTGAATTATGGAAGGACTTGGGAAAACAGCTTCTTCTATAAGCTGTCAGATTCAGACATGAATGTCTGATTTATCTTCCATCTTTTTCAAAGCGACACTTTAATTCCTGAAACCCTTGAAAGACAAATTGATGCTGATTTTAAACTGTGGAGGAGATCAAAGCTGTTTCAGCCCAAAAGAAAAAAAACCGATGCTCTCTTTGATCTGAAACCAAACCCTGAAAGTTGTTTGAAACCACCTTCTTGAAGGAGCTGTTTAGATGAGAGTCTGTAGGAGAGACAGATCATTTTGAAGAAACACCTGGATGATCAAGCAGAGCAGAATCAGAGACAGAACATAAGTGGCTAAAAAGACAGTGATGGTTCTCCAAGTTCTTCAACAATTCAGAGTTTGTAAGAGTTGGTTTGGGGCGAAACATTCACGGCATACAGCAGATGTTCTTATTCAGAGCGACTTCCATTTCCTGATTACAGGGACAGTCCTCCTGGAGCAACGTGGGGTTGAGGCTTTTGCTCAGGAATCCAGTGGTGGTGCTGCTGCTGGAGGTGGGATTCAAACCATCGACCTCTTTGTCTGTAGACAAGTGTTCTAGCAGTAGACCACCAGCACCTACAACAGTGCCTGAACCTGAGATGGTTCAGATCTCTTTCCACTGGTGGTGCTTGGAACCGGACATCCCAAATCTTCCAAATTTTCTGTCCCCCAGTGAAGCTGCATGTATCCCTGAGTGTCTCTGTGTCCAGCTTCCCATAGTGCCTCCTGTTTTCCCCAGGTAAGGACACACACACACATCCATCAGAAGTGGCCCACCTTCTTCCATCGCTCCATGGTCCAGTTCTAAAGTCCATTGTAGGAGCTTTGGGTGGTGGACAGGGCTTGCTGCAGACCAAGTCCCCACCCTCATGGTGATGTCCCCTAATGGCAGCGTCCTAAAGCTGCTGAAGCTAATTTGAGAGTTCAGTATCAGGTGGATGGTCTTCTTATAAATGGAGGTAAAAAGTGAGAGCTCAGTCTTAAACTCCAAACTGTGATGTTTCTGCCGTCCTCAGTGGAGCAGCGGGTAAATTTAGCCCCCCACTGCTTTGTCCTTGTTTCTTCTGTGTTGATGGATGATGTTTGCCGGTGGGGGTTTGTGTGAGGGAGGTACGAGGGCCAAGCAGCACTTTCACTCTACAGAATCTCTGAGAACGGCAGGAAAGCAAGGGATGGAAAAACCTCTGTAGCAGCATCAGGAAACACAAAAGCAAGTCAATCAGAGATCCGCAAGCACCCACGCTGCGAGGGGAGGCCGCTGTCGGCACTTGTTAGCTTCATTAACCTCATAAACGCAGCGCAAGCAAACTTGTGCTTCGGCTGGTCGCCTACACGTGGGATAAAGCTGGGGTAAATCTGAGCTTTTAAATAATCTGCAGGTGTGTGTGGAGGGTTTCCTCCTCCTCTTGCCATGTGGCCCATTTCCCTCCACAAAGGCGAGTGAAGGTGAGGGCAGGATGGAGCTGTAGTGATTAATCTGAACCTATCCAGTGCTGTGAACGGATGGAGGGAGCGAGAGAGGATGAGTTGGAGGAAGAGGGGAAAACTGTTCTTAAATATGCAGCTCTAATGAGAACGGAGAAGCTTTAATGCACAGCAGCTGGCCTGCATACAGGAGAGGCTGTAAATGAGCAGCATGGGTGACTGAGAAACTTCTCTAAAACCAGTTCTGGTCTTCAGGGTGATCCAGTGTGTGTGTGTGTGTGTGTGTGTGAAATGTGTAAACAATGCAGGTCTGGTCTTACTGTCCAGCCATCCTGATACAGAAGGTGGAAACAGAATCAGAACATCGGCTGACGAACATCCTTCTAAAGCAGAGCAGCTGATACAGGCAACAGTGGGCCACTCTCGTTTCCATGGTAATGCTGCACCCCTATCTGTGGTTGCTTTACACCCATTGTCAGAGTTACACCACATACATTTCTATGGTTACGCTGCACCCATTTCCATTATTAGGCTTTATTAGTTTCCATAGTTACGCTTCACCCATTTGTAGGTTCAGACCACACCATGATTGTTATTCCCATTTTCATGATTATGCTACATTTGTTTCCATGGTTACTGTATTTTACAGGTCAGATGGCACCCATTCCCAGGGTTGTGATACTTTAGTTTTCATGGTTACTCATTTGTTGTCTACACTTGTTTCCATGGTTACTTTACACCTATCTCCATGATTACACTACACTTATTTAATTTGTTAGGCTGCAGCTGTTTCCATGGTTACTTAACACATTTCCATCATCGTGATACATTCATTTCCATGGTTACATGACACCTTTGTCCATCTTTGTGCTTCACCTGTTTCCATGGTTAGGTTGTACCTGTTTCTATGGTTGCTTAATTAACATTTTCACATTTTGTCAGTTTCATCTGTTTGTTGTAAGTTTCATTCATAAGCCCTTAATCAGGAAGCGGGGCTGAACTAATGGCTGAGTTTAACACAGTGGGACAATGCAATGATTTAATATTTTCAGCCTGTCCAGATTAGGGTCGCGGGCGGTGTAGGAGTCTTTCCCAGCTCTCAAAGGGCGAAAGGAGGGGACACGCCCTGGACAGGTTGCCAGGCCATCACAGGGCAGACACACCTAGGAGACAATTTATCATCTCCAGTCTACCTGACGTGTCTTTGGACGGTGGGAGGAAACCGTAGCTGCCAGAGGAAACAGGGAGAATATGTCCACTCCACACAGAATGGACCGGGACCATCCTGCCTGGGAAACTTGCTGTGAGGAGACGGAGCTACACACTGCACGATTTCGGTAAAACATGCTCCCAAATTTAGAAAAAAACTAAATTAAAGTTTCTGTTAAACCTACAGACGTGATGCGTCTCTGAGGGTGCTCAAACTTTTGATCCTGTGTGTGACCTGCTGCACGACTGCGCTTGTGTTCAGCATTTCTATCTTTTTTTTTTTGCAGTGCCCTATATAGTGTCCTAGATCGCATTTAGGTCTGTCTCCAGTTAGGAGGGGCTCAGATGTGAACAGTTCTGAAACAGGAACGTCAACCTCGCCGGCGGAGAGCAGACCAAAGTAGGTAGCAGAGACTTTCCTGCTGTGGTTTAATTCAGCCTGGAAAAAAGAAAGTCCCACTTCCCCCTGATGATTGCACAGATCTTAAAGAGTTCATGTGAGGACACGGGGTCCTACAAATGTCCCACAAGTAACATATATAAAGGTAAGGACCTGTAGGATAGATAATACACCCAGTATGTATTAGTGTTTTATATAACTATACTACAAATTTACTCGGTTTCTTCTTCCTCTTCTTTCGGCTGCTCCCGTTTAGGGGTCGCCACATCGTCTGTCTCAATTTTTTCCTGCTCTCTGCATCTTCCTCCTTCATACCGACCACCTGCATGTCCTCTCTCACCACGTCCATCAACCTCCTCTTTGGTCTTCCTCTTCTCCTCTTTCCTGGAAGCTCCATCTTCAACATGCTCCTCCCGATATACTCCTCGTCTCTCCTCTGGACACGTCCAAATCAACGCAACCTGATCTTTCCCTCTAATATACTCATCTCTAATCCTGTCCATCCTCGTCACACCCAACGAGCCCTACTCCCTTTCATTCCTCTCCTCTCTAGAGCAGATCTCCATCTCTCCAGGTTCTCCTCAAGCTGCTCCCTACTCTCACTACAGATCACAATATCATCAGCAAACATCATCGTCCACGGAGACTCCTGTCTAACCTCGTCCGTCAACCTGTCCATCACTACTGCAAACAAGAATGGGCTCAGCGCTGATCCTTGATGTAATCCAACATCTACCTTAAATGCATCAGTCTCTCCTACTGCAGACCTCACCACTGTCACCCTCATACAGATCCTTCCATGACTCTTTCCCATAAGTTCATGGTGTGGTTGATCAACTTTATCCCTCTATAGTTACTGCAGCTCTGATCATCACCCTTATTCTTGAAGATCGGTACCAGTACACTTCGTCTCCACTCCTCAGGCTCCTCTCATTTTCTAACATTGTGTTAAACAATTTGTTCAGAAACTCAACTGCCATCTCCCCTAAACACCTCCATGCTTCCACTGGTATGTCATCCGGTCCAACAGCCTTTCCATTCTTCATCCTCTTCATCGCTGCCCTTACTTCCATCTTGCTTATTTGCTACAGTTCCTGGTTCACTCTTCTCACATCATCCAAAAAAGTGAAAGTGACAACCCCTGTCATTGCGAGGTCACAGCACAGCACACAGTGAATCACAACGAAATTGGACCTCTGCATTTAACCCATGTAATCACCGTGCAGCAGTGGGCAGCTATTGAAAGGGCCTTGGGAGCAGTGATGGGATGGTACCTTGCCCAAGAGTACCTCAGGGCAACCTGCTGGTGGGGAATCAAACCCACAAACTTCCGATGTGGGGGCAACTCCCTCACCACTAGAACACCACTGCCTCACAAGTATTAACTACAGCCATTTTCATCCTTTTCACAACATCTACAACTATCTGACCTTCAGCGTTCCTCTCCTTGACACCATGCCTACCCATCACCTCCTCATCACCTCTGTTCCCTTCACCAACATGACCATTAAAATCTGCACTAATCACCACTCTCTCTCCCCAGGGTACACTCTCTATCACTCCATCTAACTCACTCCAGAATTCTTCTTTCTCCTCCATTTCACAACCAACTTGTGGAGCATAAGCACTAACAACATTCATCATCACACCTTCAACTTCCAGCTTCAAACTCATCACCCTCCCTGACACCCTCTTCACCTCCAAAACACTCTCCACACACTCTTCCTTCAGGATAACTCCTCCCCCATCCCTCCTTCCATCCACACCATGGTAGAACAGTTTAAACCCTCCTAAAAATCTTTATATTTTTAAATATAAGTCTTCCTTTCTCTCCTCCCTCCTCTTTCTCTCTCTCTCTCTCTCGCTCTCTCTCTCTCCTTCTTCTTTCTTCTCACAGGTTCAATCCCACCTCCAGCACTACCATCAGCATCCTGCAAAACCCTCAACCCTTAAGAGTTCCTCCAAAGAGAGCGTCCCTGTAGTGGACATCTACTAGAACCGGGCCTGTGCCTCATCTCAGTCTGGATGATATTAATAATGAAGTCTCTTCACCTCTGACTCCAGATCAGTCACATGACTCTGGTTTGAGGAAACTAAACACAGACGTGCTGCAGGAACACCAGAGCTTCATCAGCGAGGAGGAAAGAGGGATGAGGGGACAAAAGTGGACAAATTTCTGCCACTTCATTTCCCCGCTAATGCATCTGAATTGTAGCCGTCGTATGAAAAGACTCTTAATGAAGCGGTGCTCATCCACACACACACACACACACACACACACACACACACACACACACACACACACAGTCAGATCCACAGTGATTACCAACCTGCTCATCTTTCCACCTCAAGTTCCATCAAACCCCAAGCGTTCCAGGACTGAACGTTCTTCTGCGTTAATTTAACGTCACTTTATCTGTGAAAGTTCTGGGAACAGCTCTCAGACGGAGGTTAATGATGGCGGAACCGACATGAGTGGAACTAAAAGGGGTTTCTTTCGTTTTTTTTTGTTCTAAGTGCCTGTTTATTTTAAGTCCAGGTGAAAAGACAATGTTTCTGCGATACAGAGAGAGAATAAAATCCAAAAAATAAACCGAACGAGAGAAAAGCAGAGAAATAAACGCAAAAACGAAATCATCAAAGAGATGAAGAATTCAAAACAGTCTTCTCTTCTCTTCCCTTTTCTGTTTTCTTATTTTATCTTCTCATTTTTATTCTTTTCTCTTCTCAAATTTATACTCTTCTCTTTTCACTTCTGTTCTCTTTTTATTCTTTTCATTATTTATTTTCTTCTCTTTACAATCTTTTGTTTCTTTGAATCTCTCAAATTTTACATCTGCCTTTGTTCTTTTGTTTCCCTAATTTATCAAAGTGTCTCGGCTCCTGAGTGGACAGAGCTCCATCCTCTACTCTTCTCTCCTCTACTCTTCCCTTCCCTTCTCTTCTCTCCTCTTCTCTTCTCTTCTCTCCTCTTCTCTTCTCTCCTCTTCTCTTCTCTCCTCTACTCTTCCCTTCCCTTCTCTTCTCTCCTCTTCTCTTCTCTTCTCTTCCTCTTCTCTTCTCTCCTCTTCTCTTCTCTCCTCTACTCTTCCCTTCTCTTCTCTTCTCTCCTCTTCTCTTCTCCTCTCTTCCCTTCTCTTCCCTTCTCTTCTCTTCTCTTCTCTCCTCTACTCTTCCCTTCTCTTCCCTTCTCTTCTCTTCTCTTCTCTCCTCTACTCTTCCCTTCTCTTCCCTTCTCTTCTCTCCTCTACTCTTCCTTCTCTTCCCTTCTCTTCCTTCTCTCTTCTCTTCTCTCCTCTCTCTTCTCTTCTCTTCTCTTCTCTCTCCTCTATCTTCCTTCTCTTCCTTCTCTTCTCTTCTCTTATATATCTACTCTTCCCTTCCCTTCCCTTCTCTTCTCTCCTCTACTCTTCCCTTCTCTTCCCTTCTCTTCCCTTCTCTTCCCTTCTCTTCTCTTCTCTCCTCTACTCTTCTCTCCTCTTCTCTTCTCTCCTCTACTCTTCCCTTCCCTTCTCTTCCTCTCCTCTTCTCTTCTCTTCTCTTCTCTTCTCTTCTCTAATATTCTCTTCTCTCTCTACTCTTCCTTCTCTTCTCTTCTCTTCTCTTCTCTTCTCTCCTCTCTCTTCCCTTCTCTTACTTCCTCTTCTCTTCTCTTCTCTCCTCTACTCTTCCCTTCTCTTCCCTTCTCTTCTCTTCTCTTCTCTCCTCTACTCTTCCCTTCCCTTCCCTTCTCTTCTCTCCTCTACTCTTCCCTTCTCTTCCCTTCTCTTCCCTTCTCTTTGTCTCTTCTCTTCTCTCCTCTTCTCTTCTCTCCTCTTCTCTTCTCCTCTACTCTTCCCTTCTCTTCCTTCTCTTCTCTTCTCTCCTCTACTCTTCCCTTCTCTTCCCTTCTCTTCTCTTCTCTCCTCTACTCTTCTCTTCTCTTCTCTCCTCTACTCTTCCTTTCTCTTCTCTCCTCTACTCTTCTCTTCTCTTCTCTCTCTACTCTTCCCTACTCTTCTCTTCTCTTCTCTTCCCTTCTCTTCTCTTCTCTCCTCTACTCTTCTCTCCTCTACTCTTCCCTTCTCTTCTCTCCTCTACTCTTCTCTCCTCTACTCTTCCTTCCCTTCCCTTCTCTCCTCTACTCTTCTCTTCTCTTCTCTTCTCTTCTCTTCTCTTCTCTTCTCTTCTCTTCTCTACTCTTCTCTTCTCTTCTCTTCTCTTCTCTTCTCTTCTCTTCTCTTCTCTCCCTCTCCTCTCCTCTTCTCTTCTCTTCTCTTCTCTTCTCTTCTCTCCTCTCCTCTCCTCTCTCACTCTCCTCTCCTCTCCTCTCCTCTCCTCTCTCTCTCCTCTCTCTCTCCTCTCCTCTCCTCTCTCTCTACTCTCCTCTCTCTCCTCACTCCTCTTCTCTCTTCTCTTCTACTCTTCTCTTCTCTTCTCTTCTCTTCTCTACTCTTCTCTTCCTTCTCTTCTCTACTCTTCTCTTCTCTCCTCTTCTCTACTCTTCTCTCTCTTCCCTACTCTTCTCTTCTCTCCTCTCTATTCTCTTCCCTACTCTTCTCTTCTCTACTCTTCTCTTCTACTCTTCTCTTCTCTTCTCTACTCTTCTCTTCTCTCTATTCCTTCTCTTCTCTACTCTTCCCTCTCTTCTCTTCCCTTCTCTCCTCTACTCTTCCCTTCCCTTCTCTCCTCTACTCTTCTCTTATCTTCTCTTCTCTTTTCTCTCCTTCCCAAAACTCTTCTCTCATTTGTTTCTTCTCTCCTGTTTTCTCTCTTCTCTTCTCTTCTCTTTTAAGGAGAAACTGCAGATGTGTTTAGATGAGATTTTTGTTCTGGGCTGTTCCTTTAACACAGCGACCCGTTCAGTAACTCTGTTCTACACACCTCGCCTGGAGCCCAATTACAGAGCTATTTCGAAACTCATTCACTTCTCGACATTGATCCTCAAATTGGAGCAGTTATTCCACAAAGCAGGACGAGTTCGGAGCTCCGGCGAGAACAAGAGTTCTCCAGGAACAGATCTCCACAAAGAAAAAAACAAAATAAATATCCTGCTGTAAAATCCCAAAACCACAGCAGCCCGGCCATAACTGTCCATCCGTCCATCGTCCATCCATCCATCCATCCATCCTCCCAATCAATTCACCCATTCATCCATCTATGCATCCATGCATTCACACATTGCTACATGTATCCATCCATCCACTCACTCACTTCACTCATTCATCCATTTGTGCATCCATCTGTCCTTCCATCCAGTCCAATTTCTCATCATCCATTTATCCATCCATCTATCCAGTAGCAGTGTGTGTGTGTGTGTGTGTGTGTGTGTGTGTGTGTGTGTGTGTGTGTGTGTGTTTAAATGTCCTGATGATAGTTGTTTATTTACATTCTTGTGCTCCACTAAGTGGGACTGACTTCAGACGAATCACAGCTGAGCGCAGAAACGCAGGGGCAGAGTCTCGGCCATAATTACATTCTAATGACTCCACTGGTCAGAGTTCACTCCACACCCGTGGACCTTCAGACACACTCAGATGCTCCATTAACAAAACAACGGCACAGTTATTTAACAGATAATGTAATAAACTATTAATAAACACATGGACGTGTATAAATCAGGTATTTATTTTAATAATTAATATATCAATTAGTGATTAATGTTATTCAGTGGCACAGTGTTCAGTGCTGTTGCCTCACAGTAAGAAGGTTGTTGGTTCTATTCCAAGTGTGGGTTCTCTCTGTGTGAAGTGGACATGTTCTCCCTATGTCTGTGGGTTTCCTCCCAGGAGAAACCGGTTCCTACAGTCCCAACACGACAGGTGGACTGGAGATGATACCCTGCCCCCTAGGTGTGACCCTTTGATGGAGCATTATTTGTCGCGGCGTTCTTCATCTCTTGTCCTCTGTATGTTGGGACAGGTGTGACTCCAGACGCTGTTATGACTGAATGAATAATTTTATATACATATTATAATTTAATAAGGACTTTATTCAGGGCTTTAATTCTTGGTAACGAGTGTTAATGAAAACACTCCTCTGAAACTGCTCAGGTACAGGGACTACATTGGATAACGAGAAACAAAAACTTTATTTCCTGTCCTTTCCTTCAGGAAGAACTGGAGAACTGTTCCTCAACATTAAAAACAAAAGAAAGTCTGGAGGGTGGTGGTGGTCTTAGTGGTAGGACACTTGCCAAAGGACCTATGGATCAAGAGGTCACTGCTAGCACTACCACCACTGGGTTCCTGAGCAAGACCCTGAGTGTCTCCAGGGGGGACTGTCCCTGTAATCAGGACATGGAAGTCGCTCTGGACAAGAGCGTCTCCTAAACCCTGTAAATGTATGAAGAAAAATTTGAAGGGGCTCAAGACTTTTGCACAGTGCTGAGAGGTGTCCTGTCTACAGTAGGACAGTGAAAGGTGGACTATATTAAGGAGGCCAGATAACTGCAGAAACATCAACGTAGTTCTAGATATTTCTTTCAAGAGGAAGAGTGTTCCAAGCCCCACGAATGACTGGTTACCTTGCAGGATGAAATGGAGGAACAAGGGGGTGCAAATGGTCCAGAGATGGTCCCTGAGAACCTCCTGAGGATCTAGCTCTGCTTCCAAGATGAATTAAAGATGAAAGTCTTTGTTTCCTCCAGAACAGATAAAGAACTCCAAAGCAGTGCCGGTAGGTGGTGTAGTGCGGAGGCAGCGTGCAGGTGCAGAGATCACTGTGCTGGAGCCCATCCAGAACTTCATCACACTGACTCCATACATGAACAGTGTGTGTGTGAGAGAGTGTGTGTGTGTGGGTGGCCATTCACCGGGGGCTGTGACAGCTTCACACCTTCTCCACCATATAGGGTGGTTGCCATGGTGAGGGCAACTCATTTCACAGGAATTACTTCCTGGTGTTTTTTTCTTCTTTTTCTTCTTTACTAGATGGAGATACAGTCCTTTCCAAAAGTATTTAAACAGCAAGACCAGTTCATTAGTTTCAACATTTGGGTTTGAGATCAAAAGACAAACATGAAACTTTCAGGCTTTTATTTTCAGGTAATTATAATGATCTGTGACAGATGGGGACCAATGAGTAGTGAGACCAGCTATGTTATATGGGTAAAAAAGTACAGGAATGTACTGAGAGTGTAAAGTAAAAAGTACAAGAATGTACTGAGTGTAAAGTAAAAAGTACAGGACTGTACAGAGAGTGTCAGTCAGTCATTTTCTGTTGCTTGTCCCAAGCGGGGTCATGGGGCAGTGCTGGAGTCCTGGAGTCCATCCCAGCTCACACAGGGCGGGACGGGGACACCCTGGATCTCCAGCCCATCGCAGGGGAGCGTGACGGGGACGGCACCTTGCTCAAGGGTACCTCAGGGCAACCTATCAGGAAGGGGTTCGAACCCCCGATCATGTGACCAACGCCCGAACCACTAGAACACCACTGCCCCTGTACTGAGAGTGTAAAGTAAAAAGTACAGGAATGTACTGAGAGTATAAAGTAAAAAGTACAGGAATGTACTGAGAGTGTAAAAAGTAAAGGAATGTACTGAGAGTATAAAGTAAAAAGTACAGGAATGTGCTGAGTATAAAGTAAGTAGTCCAGGAATGTACGGACGGTATAAAGTTGAAAGTACAGGAATGTACTGATAGTGTAAAGTAAAAAGTACAGGAGTGTACTGAGAGTGTAAAGTAAAAAGTAATATGTTTCTTTATATTATTGTTCATTTGATTTATTGTTCTGTTTGAACTCTATTGTAGTTGTTTCGGTGTAAACTGGAGATTTCTCTGAAGCGGTGGATGAATGAAGGTTGTGGGGTCAACGCACAGGTGTGTGATTTAAGACACGCCCACCGTAACCTTAATCCCCGCCCCTTTCCTGCTTCTCCGGTGTTTGAGCCTCAGTGAGTCGCTTCTCCAGCGCGAGGCAGCTCGAGCGCGCAGACCGGCTGGATACCCTTTCTTCTCTCCTCCTCCTTCACTCCTCCTCTCCTCTCCTCTCTCCTCTCCTCTCCTCTCCGCGCGCGTGAACAGCTCGGAGGGATGAGTCTGGGCGCGTGAGCGGGCGCGAGACGGTGAAGGCGCAGCTCGAGACCAGGTGAGTCCCCGCGGTTGGACATGGAGCGCGCGAGGCTGAAGTTGAAGCCCAGTCATGTGTTCCACCTTGGTAGCTTGCACAGGTGTAATTAAGGTGGAATGAAAAGATTCCAATTAAACGCCGAGAAGGGAGACTGGATTGGGGCGCGCGCGCGGCTGTTTCCTGTTTTAGAAGATTTTCCCCAAAATTCCTCTTCTGCTTGTTTACTGCTTTATTTGTTGGCTTTGTTGTTTACAAACATTATTTAATTTCTGCTTTTTCTCTTGTTCTCAGTTCCTCTCTTCTCTCCACTTTCTTCTTTATTTCTGTCTTCTCTCTCCTCCTCTCTTTCTGTTTGTCTTCCAGTCTTTATTCTCTCCAGTCTTCGTTTTCTTTTTTCTCATTCTGCTCTCCCTATCTTGTCTCTTCCCCTCCTGTCTCGTTTCTTCTTTCTTATTCTCCTTTCCTTCATTTTCTTTCTATCTTTCCTCTGTCTCTTCTAGTCTCCCCTTTCTTTCTTCAATTACTTATTCCTCTTTTCTCCTCTCATTCATCCTTTTTACTCATGTTTCTCTCTGTCTCTCTCTCTGTCTGTCTCTCTCTCCCTCTGTCTTTCTCTCTGTGTCTCTTTCTGTCTCTCTCTCTGTCTCTCTCTCTCTCTGTCTCTCTCTCTCTCTGTGTCTCTTTCTGTGTCTCTCTGTGTCTCTCTGTCTCTCTTTCTCTCTCTGTCTCTCTCTCTCTGTGTCTCTTTCTCTCTCTCTCTCTCTCTCTCTCTCTCTCTCTCTCTCTCTCTCTCTGTCTGTCTCTCTGTGTCTCTCTCTGTCTCTCTCTCCTCTCTCTCCCTCTGTGTCTCTCTGCTCTCTCCCTCTGTCTGTCTCTCTGTGTCTCTCTCTGTGTCTCTGTCTCTCTCTCTCTCTCTCTCTCTCTCTCTCTCTCTCTCTCTCTCTCCTCTGTCTGTCTCTCTGTGTCTGCTTTCTGCTCTCTCTCTCTGTGTCTCTCTGTCTCTCTCTCTCTCTCTCTCTCTCTCCCTCTGTCTGTCTCTCTGTGTCTCTCTCTCTGTGTCTCTCACTCTCTCTCTCTCTCTCTCCCCTCTGTCTGTCTCTCTGTGTCTCTCTCTCTGTGTCTCTCTCTCTGTGTCTCTCTCTCTGTGTCTCTCTGTCTCTCTCTCTCCCTCTGTCTGTCTTTCTGTCTCTCTCTCTGTGTTTCTCTCTGTGTCTCTCTCTCTCTCTCTCTCTGTCTCTCTCTCTGTGTCTCTGTCTCTCTGTGTCTCTCTCTCTCTGTGTCTCTCTCTCTCTGTCTCTCTCTCTCTCTCTCTGTGTCTCTCTCTGTGTGTCTCTCTCTCTCTGTCTCTCTCTCTCTGTCTGTCTCTCTCTCTCTCTCTCTCTCTGTCTCTCTCTCTCTCTGTCTCTCTCTCTCTCTGTCTCTCTCTCTCTCTCTCTCTCTCTGTGTCTCTCTCTCTCTCTCTCTCTCTCTCTCTCTCTCTCTCTCTCTGTCTCTCTCTCTCTCTCTCTCTCTCTGTCTCTCTCTCCGTGTGTCTCTCTCTGTGTGTCTCTCTCTCTCTCTCTCTCTCTCTCTCTGTCTCTCTCTCTCTCTCTCTCTCTGTGTGTCTCTCTCTGTGTCTCTCTCTCTCTGTCTCTCTCTCTCTCTCTCTCTCTCTCTGTCTCAGTTTGGGTCAGATTTAGCTTCAGGTGGTTCTGTTCAGCTGGCCTGTACATCGGTCCTGCTTGTTTGTTACTCTGTGTTCTGTTTGGTTCTACTTCACTTTAATCTGTTCAACTTTACGTTAGTGGTTCTTCCATCACAGAAAAGTTTACTCCCAGCCTTTTTCCCCCAACAGAAACTGGCTTGGTTCTGGTCTGGCACAATGTTTTCAAACATTCAAGTAAAAATTAATTCGGAACCTGAAAAGTTGGTTTTCCCAGCTGGAGGCATCAAATTCGCACCAAACTTGTGGAAATGTGAACAGAACCTGTTCAAGAACCATTACCTGATTTGGGGAGAAGGTCTATCAGTGGACGACAACAGTTTGGGGACACGCCGCAGTATTATGGACGTTTAGAACTGGACCAGTTCTGCTGCAGCTTGAAACAGGGTCTTGATGAAGTTCTGTAAGGGCTTCGGTTCCTGTTCTTGATGCTTATTGTGTCTGCTCCTGTCCTAGAAGTCTCAACTTTCACATTCTGGTTCTGAGGGGAGTCTGATGTCAGAGTGAAGTTAAGGAGCGTTAAGGAGACGATGATTTAGGCACGCAGGGCTACATGTGGAAACAAACTCACCGTGACTTACAAAGCACCGGTCGATGCTGAAGGGGGCGGTAGAGGACATATAAGCTGTGTCTCAGTTCAGGGGCTCCGTCCTTCGATGGACACTGCCTATGTAGGTGTGGCCTTCAGTGACTGTGAAGGACAGAATGGGCCAAGAACCAAACGTTATTTGTCGTTTCTCACAGCCGAACTGCCACTTCTGTTACCTAGCAACATTGAAAGCCACAACAACCAAATGTCCACTGTCTCGTACCGCACTGAAAAATGGAGGTGGATTGATGTTAAATTTAATGAATTTTGGTGGCACACAGGCACAGTGAGGAGGTCCTGGGTTCGATTCCCAGGCGGGATGGTCCAGGTCTCCATGTCTTTGTGTTTCTTCCGGGAGCTCCAGTTTCTTCACACTGTCCAAGGACATGTAGGTCAGATGGTTTGGAGATGCTAAATTGCACGCTAGGTGTTTGTGTGTGTGTGTGTGTGTGTGTGTGTTTTCTGTGATGGAATGGAGACCTGTCCAGGTTGTGTCTCCGCCTTTCGCCTTGTGTGATCTGGAATAGACAGCTCTTCCCTGATCAGAACAAGCGGCTTAGAAAATGAATGAGTGAAAGAGAGAATCCTCGGGTATGATGGGTTGCGAAGGACCCACTCGATGGATCCTTGGTTTCCATGGAAATGGAGTCTACATGTCTATGTTTGACTTTTTCCACATTTTCTTTGAAGGAAGTGGACGTTCTTGTTAAGGGTCTGTGATGCAACCTTCGAAGGACGGAGCCTCTGGATTGGGACGCACCCATAGAGTGTCTGCAAAAGATGTGCCTCTGTGTAAAAGGTTCCGCCTCGATAGGAACAAGATGGTCATGTTATGTGCTCACTTCTGCTGTTGAGTGGAACTCTAGTGGTATGTTGGTGCCAAGCTGACATTTCTTTTTGTTGGTTCTAGATTAAACATAGAATTGTGACTGTGGTTCCCTGTTGTGGGTGGAACATATTTTTGAGCTTGAGTGCAGCATTTCTACAGCGACTCTTTCATATAAGAGTTCTTCTGTTCACCAGTTGGCACAAATCCAGTAGCAGGTGACCTATCTAGAACCTTTAAAAGGACTAGCATGAATTTGGCCTTCCTGGGGCCTCGTCCCTAAACACCAGGACACCGCTCAAGAAACTTGTTGATGAGGGTGGGATTCGCACCTGGATTGGCTGAATCATCTTCTTCATGATGGTTAGTAGTCTCCAGCTCCTGAATGCCTGACCAATGGGAGAGCTCGATTAGCTACATTTACCAAGACACCACAGAGAGAAACATCGTGAATGGATCATTTTATGATGGGTGTTTTAAAGAATTTTAATTTGATTAATTATCTTCACCATCAGGGACGAAGCACCAGGGTTGGAAGGTCATGGGTTCGAATCCCAGACCAGTGGGTTACCCTGAGTTAGCTTTGAGCACGATTCGAACGCCCCCTGCTACACTGAGTGCATGGGATAAATGTTGTTGTTTTTTTTGCTTTGCTGTGATAGTCACTTTCACTTTCACCACAAAACTAAATCCTGGTCACGGAACGATCTTAAAGATCTTCATTTGTTTAAAGTGAAAAATTGGTGCTTTACAGTCATGAAGTGGGTTCAAGTGAGTATCAGGCAGACTGTTCAGACTGGACTTTGAGTTCTGAGCTATTCTGTGCTCCGATGTTCCAGATTTTAGAGGCTAAATGTTCCTGAAAGTGCTTCAGGTTCAGGTCCTGATGTGTTTGAAAGAAATGTATTAAGTGTTAAGTTCTATAAAATAAAAACATGATTATTTCCTTTAGCAGCTGATCAGTAAACGATGTGTGTGCGTGTGTGTCAGTTTCACATGAAAAGCCTGTTAGACTGACTGTCGGCTCTACACACTTAAAAACAACCCTTCTGTCCCTCTGTTCTATCTAGAACTTTAAGAATGACTTCCTAACGATGTTTGTTGACACAGTAGGATTGCTGTCCAGCTCCTGAAGGCCTGACCAATGGGCTTTTAACTATACACCACAGTGAGAAACCTTCTGATTGGATCATTTTCTGTTGATATTTAAAGAATTTAACCCCACGGTTTCCCTAAATTTAAAGAAACTGCAGAGCGTACAGGCTGTAAACACGAACCAGATTCTACTGTAGAAATATTAGATCCACTTAAATCATTGTTTTTAAAGGCTGCTGGTGGTCCAGTGGTGGTACTTGCCTATGGACCTCTGGATCAAGAGGTCCCCGGTTTGAATCCTACCTCCAGCACTACCACCACTGGGTCCCTGAGACCCTGAACCCTGAGTGTCTCCAGGGGGGACTGTCCCTGTAATCAGGACATGGAGACACTCTGTAAATGTAAATAGTGTGTGAATCTCGGTGGTTAAAATCCACTCACACTCCCTCCAGCTGTAGAACAGATACTTGTGTATGAAAAGACTACTTTACTCAAGTAGAAAGTACTGGAATGTATCGAGCTTGTAAAGTAGAAAGTACTGGAATGTACTGAGAGTGTAAATTGAGTCGTGTCTCCTCTGGATGTTGAGAAGGTGATGAGGAATAAAAGTATTGGAGGATTAACTCTGATCCTGGGACTCTCTGATCCTGAGGCCTCGTCCCTAATCACTAGGACGCTGCTGCTCCGACTAATAAGAAGTAAAGAAAATACTCAAGTGAAACCCAGCAGTTTAAGTATTAGTACTTTTTTAACAATGAAATGACCAAAAAATAAAGGTTCCAAATGAAAGAACCCAAATCATGGAAAAACCTCATTATTAATCACCCTTTTGGAAATTAGGCTGCAAAGCATTTTTTTACACACCTCATTAAACCCTTAGCAGTCCATATTTGGGAAAACCTTTGAACGGCCCTTTTTTGTGATGTCACAGAAACATTAATTAGCGTATTTCTATTTAGCATCCTATTTTTTTGCATCCTACCCACTCAAGGCAAGCAATCAAAACAGGGCTCATTTGCATGCCAGTCTTTAAAGGAACATCAAGTTTACTTCAAAAAGGGATGAAGACGGATTTTAAGAATATCTGTATGCGTTTATTACAGATATATAAACCACACGTCGCAAGCGAACAGGAAAAATGTAGGATATGGAGATTTTAAAATAAATATTGTTAAAAAATATTCACATAAAAGTCTGTGTTGCAGATATGAGGTGTTGTTATGACGATAAAGAAGTCAGTCTGGGCTCAGCTGAGTGTTTTATCGGTGGGGTGCAGCTTGAGGGAGCCGAGTCCATACGGAGGTGACTGATGCTGGACCGGCGCTGAGCGAGCTGTTCTCCCAGCGTGAGCTCCATTCAGCCCCTCTGAGACCACTCCGCTGACTCGGTGTGTCCTAATGGCCGTCATTAAACTGTGGAGTCTGGTTTAGTCTGGACTGGACTGGACACGAGGAAGCCGGCGCTCGGGGTTAATGATGCGTCACAGTTCAGCAACGCTGCCCCCCCCATTCTAATGACTCAGACCTCAACCAAGAAAGTGGACATCACCCACACGGTGTCTCACACTGGGCGTCTCGCAGTGACTTCACAGCTCTATTCACTGTTTAGTCTCTCAGTAGATTCTGGTCCTGAGTTTCTCTCTGAGATGATGAAGATCAGTCTGGTGGGTCTCAGATCAGCTGGAGCTGCTCAGCCCACAATCTAAACTGGGTGAAATGGCATTTAGCTGTTATACCAGCTCAGAACATCACAGCTCCTAAAGATCAGATCCCTGAACTGGAGCAGCTGACAGAAGAAGACATAGTGCACTAAAGTACTGTTTCCTTGCTCCCTACATAGTGCACTAAAACACTGGCTCTGTGCTCCCTACATAGTGCACAACTATTCAGGCCCCTTGCTGCCTACAGAGTGCACTAAAAACTTCCTCCCTGTTTGTTTTTGTTTAAAAATGTGATCGTACGCATCTAATTTAGCATGTAGCCGTGTACACGTTGCTATGGCGACAGACATATTAAGCTTTGGCAAACTGGTACTGAATCAGTTGAACTGGGAGTTTAAACAGTCTCACTGGAGTCCCCTGTGACACACACACACACACACACACACACACACACTAACCCCTGGGGATTGACCCCCACCCTCACTTCAAAGTCGTGGCTATGCGTTGCGTTTGATGCGTGTTGATCTTGCCATTGCTGATCAAAGATCAAAGACACACACTCATACACTATCTCACACTCACACTCACACACACACACTCACACACACACACATACTCACACACTCACTCACTCACTGAAGCCCCTGGGGAAGAACTTGAGGAGGAGAGAGAGAGCGATAGAAGAGGATATCATACAGTGAAAATAAAGGACTGAAAGAGAAAAAAGAACATAAATCCAGGGCTGCACAATTATGGCCTTTTATTTTTGGTATTAATAATGAAGTCATGACTCTTTACTGTGTTGACTCTTCTTGAACTTCAGAAACACTTTTTTTTATTTGTGACTCGTTCTCCACGGCTCCTTTAAGCCGATTTATTTTATTTTAGAATAAAATTGACATTAAAATGAAAACTGGATTCATTGAGAAGCTCTGGGAAACACAGGGTTTACAGAAGAGGGGATGAGTGGAGTAGAGAGCGAGAGAAAAGAGGGAGACAGATGGGAGATATCAAAAGATGTGTAAGAGAAAGAAAGGGAAATGAGGGGGGGGGGTTCCCTGCTTTTCTCAGTTCTGTATGGAGTGTTTCCCAGGTTCTGATGTGCCGAGTTTGGAGAACAAAAGACATGTATTGTATTTCGTCCCGGGTGCAGCCTGGTGTGAGGATTATCCATTATTCAGGTGTGTGTGTGTGTGTGTGTGTGTGTGTGTGTGTGTGTGTGTGTGTTCGCCGAGCCTCAGAAATGATACTTGTCAGTTTTATTGTCACTTCAGTGGCAGGAAGTGAAAAAGTAATGAAGAACAAAGACTTTGTATCTATTTAATAAAACTTTACCCCAAACTTCGTCCCTTCCTCCTGAACAGACTCCATCCTTCAGTCTGAACACATTTAAGTTGATTATTTTTGTTCTCCATCACCAGTTTCAGACTAAATGGACACAGACACACAGAAGAGACGTCCCTCTGTGTGTCCACTGGTGCAGGACAGAGTGAAGAGACGTGAGAGAGAGGACGGGGAGAGTGGACGGTGGAGTTCAGGGTGTGGGGAGTGTGATGGGAGAACTATATAGGGGTTGTCGCAGTAGCTTGTCAATCTCCATGTCTTCCTGTCCTCTGCATCTTCCTCTTTCACAACGTCCCCCTGCATGTCCTCTCTCACCACATCCCTTCTCTTTGTCCTTCCTCTTCTCCTCTATCCAGATGCTCCATCCTCGGCGTCCTTCTGATATACTCCTCCTCTTTTCTCTGGACATGTCCAAACCAACGCAGTCTCACTTCTCTCACTTTGTCTCCAAAACTTCTATCCTGAGCTGTCCCTCTAATATACTCGTTCCTAATTCTGTCCATCCTCGTCCCTCCGGGCGAAATCTCAGCGTCTTTAACTCTGACGCCTCCTGTATGTTCATCACCGTCTCCAACCCGTATAACATAGCTTGCTACCATCCTGTAAATCTTCCCTTTCACTCTTGCTGGTCTCCGTCTGTCACAGATCACTCCTGTCACTCTTCTCCACCCGTTCCAACCTGCCTGCACTCTCTTCTTCTCTACGCTTTTGCACGACATTTTATAATCAATGCGGTGTGAAAAAACAGGAGAACAAGAACAGGATGTGGAAATCAGACGTGGTTCTAAGTTTCAGAGAACCGGTAGCCACTTGGTGAGATTTTTTTGGCTGTTAGTTTCACCCCGCTAGCAGCACTGCAGGATGGCGAGTGAAATATTTGCTTCACTTTTTCCAATTTTTTTTAAAGTCCAATGGTTTGTTTATTCCTGTAAAGCTGCCTGCTATTGTTTATTTATTTCAGCCACTGTTAGTCCTTCCATGCATAAAGTAGATTTATTCAGAGCTCACCGTGTGTGTGTGTGTGTGTGTGTGTGTGTGTGTGTGTGTGTGTGTGTGTGTGTGTGTTCGTGTTCGGGGGGGGGTGTCTGGCACTGGTGGCCAAATCCTGCTTGGCGTGCTCCGGCTTTTTGTGTTTCACAGCTGCCTCTGTGCCTTTTCCCAGCTTTTTATATATTTATTTTTTGGAGATTTTCACCGTTCTGCGCTGCCAAGAGAAGCTCTCACACACTTTAACCCCATCGCTGTGCTGAAAGATACGGACACACACTCTGCTCTTCATCTCTCGCTGCTCTCGCTTCACCCAAATGCTGCGAAACCTTCCTGCTGCTCCACTTTTGGCAGAAAATTTTAGAAGTAGTGTGAACTCTCAGGACTTTCCACTGCAGAACCGGAGACACGCTGCTCATCGGTGGTGCACCGCTGTCTTAAAGTGATGTTTGTGCTCCGTGTGTGAAGTTCGCTTTGTGCAGAGGTCTGTGCACTTTATATTCAGCAGTGAATCTGCTTGTTGGTGCAGAAATTCTGTTTCCTGTCAGACTGTCTGATCTTTATCAGACTGAATCCATTAAACGATAAAACAAATGTTTCAGCTGCAAAGTGTCTAAAGATTCAAGGTTCTAGATAAAGGGGATTCACCCACTCTGTGCTCAGCAGTAAACTGATCACCCGATCATCTGGAATCATCTGCTCCTGGTTCTTCTCTGCTTCATGTCTTAAGTGAGACGCTTTGTTCTGCTTGAAGGTTCAGACGTAGATCACTCCTCTGGAAGATAAGGTTCTGTCCTGGCATCGCCTCGTTCTCCACCGTTCTGGTAAGTTTTTTGGAGACGAAAAAATGTAGTTTGGACCACAGACAGACTGGTGGGGTGGAGGTTTTTCCTGGAAAAAGATCTTGAAGTGTGGTTTACACACTTTAAATTAAGTGACTTTTTAATTTATCACTGTGAAACACGGCACCTCACAGTAAACCAAATTCAACCTCTGCAGCAGGGGGCAGATATTTAAACCACCCGGTGAGCAGTGATGGGACGGTACCTTGCTCAAGGGCACCTCAGGCAACATACTGGTCTGGGATTTGAACCTGCAACCTTCTGACCATGGAGCCGACTCCCTAACTACTGGATCACCGCTGTTCCTTCTCTGCATCCAACCCCAGGGGGCAGCTATTTAAAGCACCTGGCGAGCAGTGATGGGACGGTACCTTGCTCAAGGGTACCTCAGGGCAACCTACTGGTGTGGGATACGAGCCTGCAATAAATACAGCACTTGGTTGTGTTTCCCTGTATTCACAATGACAAATGGTCACTTTCACTTTCACTGCCAATAAGTCTGATTTTAAAGTGTTATTGACTCCGAGGTGTGTTAGAAGCCTTTTTAGTGGTAACTGAGTGGTTATTCATCCAGGCTGAATGATCGTGTTACACGTACACAGGGAGAAGCTACTGAAAGGCTGGTGAAGCAGAAGATCGAGGCTAAAAGAGCCTGAATAAAAACGAGGAGCCTAATCGAGCGTTAAGCCTGTTAACGCTTATAATCCAGCAACACCTAAACTACTGAATCAGTCTTTCTTCTGGGTCTAACCTGACCAACCAATAATCAATAAAGACAGTGTTCTCCAGAAGTCCTGGAACATCAGGGGCAGTCCAGTGAAGACATTTGGGTTTGAGATCAAAAGATCAGAGCAGAGATCTCATTTTTAGCTTCTCTTCCTCCAGGAGCTCCGGTTTCCTCCCACCGTCCAAAGACGTGCAGGTCAGGTGGGCTGGAGATGCTAAATTGTCCCCTCGGTGTGAATGTGTGTGTCTGTCCTGCGACAGATTGGTGACCTGTCCAGGGTGCGTCCCTGCCTTTCACACTGTCTTCAGGCCGTGATGAGGTCGATTCACTGGAGAAACGTCCACTACACGCAGTAAGGATCCGGACCGTCCTGCCTGGGAATCAGACTTTTTTGCTGTGAGGCGACAGTGCTACCACCATGCTGCCCCAGATGCATCTTGCTTAGAAAAATCTAAAGTCTGGAGAGAAGACGGTGTGTATGCAAGGGATATGGAGACTGGTCTTAGGTGGCCCTTTAGACTCCAGAATCAATTATATGAAGAGCAAAAGAGTCTTCCTCAGTGTCTGAGAGCCTCACTTTTACCTGGTGCTTTTATCCCACCGTCTGGTTTGTCACTCACGGCTGACTGGAGGATGATGGACAGCATAATGAAGACGAGGCCATTCGGCCGGCCGGTGTTCGTCCATCAAACACTGCTCAGATGGAACGGACGCAGCAGGAGGGGGGAACAAGTCAACATCAAGAAAACTATTGATTACTGCAGCTAACAAGGAGACGGGGAGACAGACTGATGGAGACAGAGACGGGGAGACATTTCCTTTCACTGTTAAAAGTCTGACTATCACTTCGAACCTTGAAGAAAACAAAAGCCAACTCTGCTTTACGTCTGTTTCCCAAGGAACGCTCTTCAGAGTGGGTTTGGTGTGAAACTCGAGAAACTATCTGCTCCCAGTGTTGGTAAACGGTACCAGACGTCTGAATGTTCCTCACGGTCATGAGCTGGTGGTGGAGACGCTGACTAATGTCTGAGATGTTTTAGTTTGGAGAAGATTCTGGACTCAAACTGAACCCGTTCATGGTGGAGGGACACAAAGAACAGAGATTTAGTTCAGATGGACTATTTTACCATCATCACCGTCCCACGGAGACACTCAGAGACACTCAGAGACACTCAGAGACACTCAGAGACACACAGAGACACTCAGAGACACTCAGAGACACTCAGAGACACTCAGAGACACACAGAGACACTCAGAGACACGTGGAGCTTCTCTGGGGGACAGGAAATGCACAAAGTTGGGACGTCCGGTTCTGTTCACTCCCACTGGAGAGATGATCTGAACCGAACCTGCTCTGGGGGACTTTAACACCGATTAATGAAAAATGGAGGAATTTTCCCGAAACTTTCGCTGTTTCCTTTCCATTTTGCTCAAAGTTACATAATAAATAAAGGGAATTTCCTGGGAAGAAACAAAATTTAATGTTTTCCTCAAACTCTCCGACTCAGAATTTCAGCTATGACAATGACAAAAACAGGATCAAAAGGTTGTGGGTTCGAATCCCTTAAAAGGAGGCTGAGGTACCCTAGAACAAGGTACTGTCACTGCTCCCCGGGCACTTTAAAAATCTGCCTCCTGATGCACGTGTGTGTGGGGGTACATTTCAGAGGTGTAATTTCGTTCACTGTGTGCTGTGAACACACAGTGACAAATAGTCACTTTCACTTCATTTATCTCCCGTCTCCGCTCATCACTTTCATAGAAGGACGCAGAAACACTTGTTCATGCTTTAATAACGTCCCGTCTCGATTACTGTAACACTCTACTCTTTGGTCTCCCAACTAGAACATTAACCAGGTTTCCTCACTGAGGTACTCCATTCATACACTCCCACCCACTCACTGTGCTCCTCCGGTACCGGGTTACTCACAGTTCCTAAATTCAGGTTAGCCCCCATGGATGGTAGATCATTTAGTGTTGCTGAACCTGAACTCTGGAATTCCTTCACAAGAGATTTCCCATTTTAACTGTTTTGAAGTAAAAACAGTAAAATCTAAAAAATTCATGCATGATCTCTTCCTGGTGGTTTCAAATGCAACTAATTAAAAATGACATTTAATTCAAATTTTACAGCACCAAACTTGGTACCATCTGAAGCCTGGACCCTTGTGACACGCTCCCAAACTTCCATATAAGGCATTGTTTTTGGTTACCAAGGAGATTTGCATGCAACGAATGCCGTCTAAGAGTGAAACCCCAGGTTTTAGTGGTTTAGTATGAATTCGATTTTGTCTGCCGTCCATGTTTAGAGGCCTTATTGAGGCGAGGACGGGAATGGACGTCACGAGCAGGACCAGAACGTTCCTCGATGGTCTTAGCAGCATCGGTCCATGTTTGCCTTTACTGGTCTTTGTTCAAATCTCGTGAAGTGGTGGGTAATGAGCCAGAGACATGAAACCAGTACGCTTGAAACAGTAAAATGTGAAGGAAGTTTTTTTTTTTTTTTTTTTTGGCTCCGAGGAAAAGCCACCAGTTCAGAGTCTGAGCTCTGAGCCTTTGGCTGTGAATCAAGTGATATTCTGGCTTCTGTCTGAGTCTCAGCCTCGCCATCTGTCCCTCTACTCCATCTCCTGTATCATCTAACACACCACACACGCTCACGTGAGTCCACACCATCATTAATGCAGACGTCTCAGGAGTCTCGGCGCTTCTACAATTTCCACATCGAGACTTGTCTTGTAGGAGCCGGACTGGAAAAGAAAAAGCCTTTTCACTCTTTTTGCTGTGTTTCTGAGACGCTTCGAGTCGTAAATGTCTTTTTCACTCTGGAGAAGATCGAATTCATCACCTTTTTTGTCTTTGTGTAGTAAAAATATCACCGTAGAGAAGCCAATCACATCTCAGCAGTGTTAAACGTTTATTTTAGCTACAATGAAAAATGTTTAAAGTGTTTTAATTCACTTAAAATTTTTTTTTAATGTAATGTGTAATAGTGTTATTTCTGTTTATGGTGTTTATTTCTATCGGGCTAAAAGCTCATCACTAAGTTCACTATCAGTAAGCCTGAAGAAAAATGACCTTCACTTAAGAATCTGTTGTTAAGACATTAAAAAAAGGATGAGCTGCAGGTTAGTGTTTTTATTCCTCTACAAAAGCGAAGTGAATCTTCTTGTTGGTGCTGAAATCCGGCTTCCTGTCGGACTCTGATCTTCATCAGATCGAGGATTAAATGAAAGAAATGTGAACATGTGTTTTAGAGCTCCAGGCTGCAAAGTGTCTAAAGATACAAGGTTCTAGATAAAGGGGTTCCACCCACTCAGCGTTCAGCATCAGCAGTAAACGAATCAGCTGATCATCTGGAATCATCTGCTCCTGTTTCTTCACTGCTTCGTGTCTTCAGTTAGACGCTTTGTTCTGCTTGAAGGTTCAGACGTAGATCACTGTGTGGATTAACCAACACAGAACTATCAAACTGCTCAGGTACAGAGACTGGACTGAACATGAGAGACAACAACACTGTCCTTCAGGAAGATCTGGAGAACTGTTCCTCAACAAGACGTTAAACATACAAGAGGAAGCAGAAGTTGAAGAAATGAGGTGGTGAAGACTTTTGCACAGTGCTGTAACTAATGATCAGTGGAAGTACGCTTTTAACTGCATGCCTGAAAAAATGACAAATTTTACTGGTTTTTATGATTAATTTATAATGAATAAAGGTTGATGACGCTGATGTTATAACATATAGATTTAAAGGTAATTTGAGTTTAAATTGTATTAATTGGAATTAAATACCAAATAATTAAGATTAGAAGGAGCCTTGTCTTTTTTTTTTTTTTTTGATAATCAGCTTGAATTAGTTTCACTGGTTCGAGTATCAGTGGACGTTTGTTGGAATAAATCTTTCTAAATGTCTCTCTGGGTTAATTGTTCTAAATGAACGAAAGTCCAGGTCTTGAATTCCTTCTGTAAGCAGTAGAAAAGTCAGAATCGGGCAACGTTGGGTGAAAACAGCCTCTGTGGTTTCACAACGTCCTCCTTTTCCCTGAAAGGCTGAAGCGAGATCAGTTCAGTGAAGCTGCAGGTCATTGGTTCGGCTCGAATTCTGAGCTTTCGGCTGATTCGCTCATTAGAGTTGGAGATGAACAGCAATAGGAGCTCAGTCAGAGCTTAAATCTGTGCAAATCCCACATCTCAGCCTGCATAAGCTCCATTTCCAGGTGGTAGCAAGGATGTCCACCGGTGGGGGACATTTGGCTGCATCCGGACAGTTCTGAAGCTTCCTTTCCTTTCCTGCCATGATTTGGCCTGATCTGCAGCTCATGGGCTAATTGTACCGGACAGGTGATCATCATTTGGGACAAAAAAGTCAAAGGTGGATGAGAAAGGAAGTTTTTGATCAAACGATTAAAGCGGGAGAGTCTCGGCAGTTCTGGGTCAGGAGACCAATTCAGCAGAAAACTCCGAAAACCTGCAGGTCGGGCTCTGGTGTGGTGTTTAGGGAGGAGACCTCAGGTTCCAAAGGTTCTGGGTTTGAGTCCCAGACCAGTAGGTTACTCTGAGGTGCCCTTGAGTAAGGTAGCGTCCCCATCACTGCCCCCTGGGTGCTGGACGGTGTGTGTGTGTGTGTGTGTGTGTGTGTGTGTTAAATACAGAGAATGTTTGGTGATGGTTCAGTGTGTTCACAATGACTAATGGTCACTTTCACTTTCACTTTATGTCTTAAGCGAGTCCTCATCTTGGGTTCCACCTTAAATGGTGCAAGTTCACCCGCTGCCCGCTAACGAAAATCTGTCGTTAAATAAAGATTTGAAGGGATCTGTGTTAAAATCACTTCTGTGTGTGTGTTCGGGGGAAAGTGGCTTTTTTCTAAAAATAAACAAAGTTAAAGCATAGAATAATATTTATTTTAGTGTCTTTGCATCTTCCGTCCAAAAGATGGTCTAGTCTGGTTTTTAAAAAATAAATGAATGTTAATTAAGGTTAAATATGAATATTATTGGATGTTCAATAATATTATTTTTCTTTTTTTCAGTGAGACTGGCTTTTCATAGACAAGGAACAAATAGCAAAACAACCTCTTTTGAAATGTGTGATGTAACTATTTATCCTTGCAAGTGTTTCGAGAGTGAATGAGGAGCAGTATGAACAGCCAATCAGAACAGAGCTCATTTACATATCTCAGTCTTATGGGTACAAACAGGCAGTTTAGTTCTAAAGGATAAAAGAGAGAAATGGTAAACTGTGTCCCTGTTTTTGATTCATGAAACCTCAGGGTTGTGAAAAGGACACCCCCCCCCCCCCAAAAAAAAAAAAAAAAAAGAAAGATATCAGCTCTTTAAAGTCTTTCAGATCTTTTCATCAGGGAGGAGCAGCGTCTCCGCTGATCTCTGGCATTTCCTCTCGTACTTCGGAGCTTTTTCAAAGCTGTTGACTGAAGAACGTGGAAGAACCCAGTAAATCCACGCCGTGGCTGTAAGCTGCTGGAACGTGTTTCCGCCGCCGAGAGCCGAGCTGATGATTCTACAGAACCGCCGGCCCAGTAACCCGCACGTCCCCTCCGTTCCCGTCTTTACTGAGCTGCTCTGCAGACGCTGCTCCAGCAGCCTGGCAGGATTCACGCTCCGCTCAGTTCATCCGATTCGTTCGCGCAGAAAAACACGTTTAATGGACCTCTTCTGTTCCCTCACCAACACCACAGCTTCCTGCAGACGGTGCAGAACACTCAGAGCTGTGCTTGGGGCAGAGAGAGAGAGAGTGTGTGTGTGTGTGTGTGTGTGTGTGTGTGTGTGTTATGTATAGTGGTACAGTGTGTGTGTGTGTGTGTGTGTGTGTGTGTGTGTGTGTGTGTGTGTGTGTGTGTGTGTGTTATGTATAGTGGTACAGTGTGTGTGTGTGTGTGTGTGTGTGTGTATACAGTGTTGCAGTGTGTGTGTTTGAACAATATCTCTCAGGGTTAATTGGTTTAATTGATATTAATTAAGAGCCTAAATCTGTAGCGTCTGCCTTTCCGTACAGGGGACGTTTACCTCCAGCCTCACAGGTAGAAACGATACTTTACCAGCACTTTATTCACTCGTTTATTCACTCGTTTATTCACTCGTTTATTCTTTTATTAATTTTCCACGTGTTGAGATGCACAACCTTGTTGACCTCCTTGCAGAAGGTTCCTGAGTTTCAGTCGAAGCGGAACATCTATAAATAACCGCGTAATTAACAGAACCACACTGCTGCTGTGTGATAATTGGTTAAAAATGAAAGAGCTCTGAACTTTTTCCACCTCCAGCTACACTTCCATGCAAATCTGCTGAACCTCCTGGACGCCTGGGAGTCACTGATCTGTGTGCGTTACGGACTGAGGAGCTGGAACCGTTTGTTCTGTGATGGAAAGTGAAAGTCAGCCTGGTTCGGGTGAGATCAGTTAAGATGAGTTGCTGTTTGACTTCTTTTTTGGTCCAGATGGCTGCTGCCAGTGGAGATGTGATGCTCCAAAGACAGACAGCAGGACCTCTGCAGCCCGGATTAGTGAACGAGGGATGGATAGAGACCGAGAGGGAGAAATGAGAGCAGGAAGAGTGAGAGCAGTGTGTCTCTGCATGCTTTAGGCCCATGTCACCACAACGCCGACCAATCAGGATTGGCTAGCTCCTCCATAACCCATGTGTCCACCCCCATTAGAGACTGTCCATAAGCAGGGACGTGTCTTCGGTTGGGGGGTAATTGGATTGGCTTCGTGTGCACCGTGGCAGACGGCAGAAATCTCCTTGGCATCATCGTCAGTGGAAGGCTAGAATTTGCCAAAGTTCACCAAATAATTCCACATGTGGTCTCGTTTGTACTCCACATGTTGCTTCTGCAACTATCTGTCCTTTCTGTCCTCTGTCTTTTTGCAAATCTTTGTCCTTTCTTCCAGAACAGACTGCTTTCTTTACTTCGAACATCTGAGTAGATCCTCCATTATCTTTACTCTCCATCATCTTCCCAACATCCAGACCGTCTCAGACTAAATGGACACGAACACAGAAGAGACGTCCCTCTGTGTGTCCATCGGTGCAGGACAGAGTGAAGGAGAGTGAGAGAGAGGACAGGGAGAGTGGACGGTGGAGTTCAGGGTGTGTGGAGTGTGTGTCCGTGATGGAGAACTAGTAGAGACGGTGATGAAAGTGAAGCGGTGAAGTTCATGTGGATTATTTTCAGTAGATTGTTTTTATTGGAGTTGAAGTTCGAGGCTTTAATAGTCTTTAATTCTATTAATATGGAGTGAGATTCAGTTCACTTTCAGCACAGACAGACGCTCCAGACGTCCTTCAGAGGAGACACGTCTCACTCTACACTCTCAGTGCACTCCTGTACTTTTACTTTACACTCTCAGTACATTCCTGTACTTTTACTTTACACTCTCAGTACATTCCTGTACTTTTACTTCATCCTCCTTTAGCTCTATCCTCAACATTCTTCTATCCTTTTGTCTCGCTTCTCTCACTTCATCTCCAAAACATCATACCTAAGCTGTCCCTCTAAAATACTTGTTACAAATCCTGTCTTTTCGTCAGCATCACCGTCTACAACCTGTATAACATAGATGGTCCCACTACTGTCTCCAACCCATTTAGCAGTCTCAATGGGGCACTAGCTGTCCTGAAATCCTCTCGTTCCGGACCCAAACAACAAGATTTCGGAACGCTATCACCCCCTGCCCACCTAGATCTACGGTACCTTATAGTACACTGTCAGTCATTTTTCATGCTGAAGGTCACAGTATTTAATATGCAACATCAAAGCAAGCTGTCCGATTGGAGTATGTTTATACTATGTTATTAATGATATAACTTTTCAAATTTACATGCAGCTCAAAGTGCTTAGATTTTGCAGAAATGCAATAAAATGGACTTTTAAAGTTGTTGTAAATAACCGCACAAGGAGAATTATGAATTTACGCATAAATAAAGATGCAAAATCCACTTAAAGTGGTAGCTCCGGTCTTGGGTTAACTTCACCCGTGATTAGTGAATTAATGAACGTTAGGGTTGGTGCTGAGCCGATATGTTCAGGTCTCAGATAAATTCTAGCTGCTCAAGTGGAGAAACAAATGCGTTTTGGTGCAGCTGCTGGTGATAAAACATGAAGCTCCAGTTTTAAGTGGAGGGAAAGAGGAGTAATATCACTTAGGAAGGAAATCAGCCTCGCTAATGAGCCGCCAGGCTTTTATGGAGCCAATTATCCATAATGAGTCGCTGTTTTTATCGCGGCTCGTCAGAAAAGGTTCTGGACTCTTTCACTTGTCGGCGGGAGACCGCGGGGACAGACAGACTGAAACACACTTTGATCGGAACGTTGTTTCTGTGTTTAATCTCTGGTTTGATGTGTGAATCCTCACTTGTAGAGCGTCTCAGAAAAGATGTTTTAGAGGATCTTTAAGAGTCTGCGATGAAGGAAAGGTGAGCAGATGGGTTCTTTTGAAGAGCCTTTCACTGGATGGTCCTTTTAGGAACCATGTTTATAA
Organism: Hepsetus odoe; assembly: GCA_017165825.1. Taxonomy (NCBI): domain Eukaryota; kingdom Metazoa; phylum Chordata; class Actinopteri; order Characiformes; family Hepsetidae; genus Hepsetus; species Hepsetus odoe. The sequence continues at coordinate 28,391,524 of CM029375.1, forward strand.
ATGAGACGTGAGTCGAAGACAGTGTTTAAAGCTTGTCCAGATTCTTAGAACCGTAGCTACCCAGCTCTTATCCAGAGCTGTTTAATGACAAGGAATTTGGGGATGTCTGCATGTGACTTGTGGACAATCCCTCCCCTTACACTGCCGTCAGGATGGAAGTCTACAGAAGGACAGACAGCTGTGTGTGTCCTCAGTGTGGACGGTCAGTAACGCTGTCTCTTGGGAGACGAAGGACGAGAGACTCTCACTGTTACAGTAAAGGGTGATGATGAGCTAATGTGAGCGAGCGTCCCTCTTCTCTCCAAGCTGTTCCAAACCATCATTTTAACGGAACTGTCCTCCAAACTGCTCACTACCCACTAAATAGTGTGTGAAACATTGAACACACACTCAGTAGTGCTCTATAGTGTGCGGTTTGGGACGCAGCCCGTCTGTTCCATGAAAAATGTACCGAAGATACGACTGAAAACCCAATCATTCAAACACTGGACTCAGCTTTGATGAAACATTTCACCGCAAAGAAGACGTCTGGACGACTGTTGTCCATTCTTGCGTTTCCTCCACAGAGACAGAGACATGTCCAACAGCATGTCCACCGTCCAAGTCCACCGTCTTCATAATTTTCCAACAAACAAAAAAGTTTGCCATCACATTTCAGGATTATAATTTGGAAATATAACATCTAAACGGCTGCTGATTTGGATACGTTCATACAGAATGTTAATCAAACGTGAGTGTAATTAACTACATCGATAATTACCACCTAGTCTGTGGGGATGGGGCCCTAGAACCAGAAGGTTGTGGGTTCAAACCGCAGACCAGCAGCATGCCTTGAGGTTCCCTTGAGCAAGGTAATTTCCCCAACGACGCCTGATCCCTGAAGATCAGCTGGACAACAGTCCGTAACTGTACACCTGTACAGTGGAGCTATAAGGGGTTTCTAATAAAGTGGCCAGTCGATGTGCAGTGTGAACAGAATTACGTGGTGAAGCAGGTACACTGGATTTTACAGCAGGGTGTGATTGTGACTATAAAAACGGTGGGATTTCATCCAGGTGTTTGGTCCCAGCAACACATCTGGGAGAATTTTGAGATCATGAGCTGATTGTTGTAATATCTGCAGTGGTCACGTGTGTCCCACATCAGGCTGGTTTGAAGGTCAGGCTCTGTTAATGACATGTCCCTCTTTTCTCTGTGTGTGAGTGAGACCTTGCTCCTGACCCAGGATGCCCTATAAACCCAGAAGCTCGACCTAGAAAGGATCTGGAGTTAGAGATGCCACGGCCAATTACACTCCTCATCCTGAACCGATTCTTCCCGGTGTGAGTTATTCCTCCGATCGAGGGAAACGATCCTCCGGAGTTTGCTTAGAGCGTTACTTTCACTTTAGATTAGCTTCGAGGAAAAATCTGAGAGCTCAGCCAGAAAAGAAGAGCTTCAAGATGACTCCCATTCAACAAGGTATCCCACTATTTCTCACTATTTCTCGCTCTCTCTCTCTCTCTCTATCTATCTCTATGGCTAACTGTCTGTCTGTTGGTCTATAAGCCTTTCTTTTTATCTTTCTTTATCCTTCCATCCGCCGCACTGTCCGTTGGTCAGTCGATCTTTATCTATATATCTATCAATCTGTTTATCTGCCTGTAAATCTAGCTATCGCTCTGTCCGTCCGTCAGTCCATCTATCTGTCTGTATATGTATATGTATAGGATTTGATCTATATATCCTTCCATTGGTCGGTCCGTCTGTCTATTATTCTATTTGTGAATTCCTCACTAGCGATGGGTTTTGACCCTCTTGTGTTTATTGAAGTTTTACTGTCGTGGGTCTTGGATTATTTTGAGTTTAGAGGAGCTGATCTTGACTCTTTCGGCGCTTTGAGAAGCTTAATGCTCCTGTTTTTCAGAATATCATCTCCTAACCCACTCTAGTCGAGCCATTTTGACTAGGAATTGACCGTTGTGGTCTGAGGACAAAAAATACTCTTTCTTTTGCTCCTAAAACTTTTCTGAACGTCATCTCGCCTGTCTAGTGATTTTGTTCAGTAGAACAGCTAAGCACTGACGCCCATCTTTTGCTGCATTAAGAGGAACCGAGAGCGACAGACTTGTTTCTTTCGTTCATTTTGCTCTTTTCTGCAAAAGAGACGAATTCTGTCGGATTTTGTGCTGCAGCATCACACGCGCCGTTTCCAGTAAAGGTGTGCAAAATGTATCATTTTATTCCTAGAAATACTGAACCACCTTAGTGTCTTAGTGTCCTTAGCAACAACATTGGATGACATAGTAAGAGAGCAACAAACCCCTAGCAACTACCTGGGATACTAAAATAAACCCACTAGCAAAGCACCCTGGCAACCGCCTAGCAACCAACTGTGTAAAGAAGTTTTTTTGTTGTTGCTGCTTTTTCAACATCATTCAGATCATCATGCTCACCTTGTCAAGCCGAGCTCAGGGTCCGTTTAAAAACTTTAACCCATTCTGCTGGGAGGGACTTCTTTACTGCTGCTCACATCTCTCAGCGTGGGACAAAAGGAGTGGAACCGAACCAGGTCTCCCCTCCAGTGCTGAGAGTCACTGGGTGGATAAAGAGGTTCCACTGCAGCTCTAGAAAAGAACTCTGTACTAATATGCTCACTCTGTCTCTTCCTGTCTCTCTCTCACTCGGTCTGCATCTGTCCCTTCGTTTATTTCTCTCCTTCTTTCATTTGAACTGTTTTAACTGAGTCATGATCTCTCCATCTGTGAGGAGGTGAGTAGACAGAAGGATGGAGGGATGGATGGATGGAGAGTGAAGGTAAAGGAGGGAAGGAGGACGAGCTGCAGAGAGACTGCAGCTTCATTTAGACCGACTTTATTTAGAAAATGGCCTAAATACTGACGACTTCAGGAGAGTCAAACTCCGATCACGGAGAACAGAGGAGCTCGTTCCTGCGGCTCCATCACTTCAGAACGGAGGATAAAACACCTGCACTCTGTGGACCTTCAAGGCTTTGAGTTACTGTTGGTGAAAGTAAACTGAGCAGTTAAATGAGTGAATAATGAGGCAAGAGAATAAAGGATAGAGCTCCTGAACGTGTGAATGAACGAGTGCGTGAGGAGCTACAAGCGGCTGAGTCGGTAAACAAGTGAAAACGTGAGGGAATAAGAGAACACTAGTATTAGGGAATATTCAGGTGAGGGAGCAATGAGAGTGAAAGAGTGAGTGAGTGTGTGAAAGAGTGAGGGAAATAGAGTGAGTCAGTGAGTAAAATAGTAAGTGTGAGTGAATGGGTGCCATAGTGAGTGTGTTAGAGAGTGAGTGAGGGAAATATTGAGTGAGTCAGGGTGAGCGTGAGGGAAAGAGTGTAATGGTGAGTGTGTTAGGGAGTGAAATATTGAGTGGTAGTGAGGAAGTGAGTGAGCAATGGAGTGAATGAATGAGGGATTTTTACTGTCGTTTATTTCCCCCGAATGATCCAGTACCATCTCTGCCCATCCATCACTCCTGTCGTCCTCTCCTCCTCCCTTCTTTTTGCGGCTGAACTCCCAGATTTATATTGCGGAAGGATTTTTGAAGTCTTAAAGGAGATTACACAAAATATTACTGCAACTCCGAATCTCTCTCAGCCCAGACGAGCTGCAGAAAAGACTCAATTTGCTGGGGCGAGCGGAGGGGAGGGTGCGCTTTGTTTTAGAAAAATTAATTTTGGTGCAGGCTGTCTCGTCGTCCTCCGGGCTGCTTTGTGTGTGAATTCATTTGGGGTTAAAAATATTTCTTAAAGCAATGACTCAACTGAATCAATTCAGAATAGTTCTGATATTCAGTCATTAATATTCCTTCTAGTTTGTCCCCCTCGTGTCCCCTACAGCTCTGACCCGTCCAGACTCTCTGAAGGTGAGCTGTGGTTCCAGATCCCAGCAGTGGTCTAGTGTTTAGGGACTAGACCTGAGGATCAGAAGGTTGTGGGATCGATTCTCAGACCAGTAGGCTGCCCCGAGGTACCCTTGAGCAAGGTACCGTCCCTATTACTGCTCCCTGGGCACTTTACATAGTTGCACGGTGTGTGCAAGGCTGAATTTCACTGGGGTTCACTGACTGTATCATGTTTCACAATAAGATGTCACTTTCACTTTAAGTCCTGCAAGTTGGACGGTGGGTCCAAGGAGGAGACTAATTTGTCCTACAGATGCTGGATGGGACTGGGATGTGGGGAATTTGGAGGAACATCTTGAACTCTTTGGAAGTGTTGTCCCGCAGAAAGAAGACACCATGTAGGGGGAACTTGGTCTGCAGAGACATTCAGGTGTCAAAATAACATCCACATGAATGCAGGATCCAAGGTTTCCCAGCAGATCATTGTCCAGAGTGTCATGCTGTCTGCTCTCGTTTCCCATAGTGCCTCCTGTCCTCAGAAAAGGACACACACACATGAAAGAGGTAGTGATCCATCAGAAGTGGCCCACCTTGTTCCATCGCTCCATGGTCCAGTTCTGAATGTAGGATCTTTGGGAGTTGGACAGGGGACAGTATCGACACTTTGACAGGTCTGCAGTTCCATGCAGTTCCTGTGTGTTCTGACACCAGCTCTTCTGCAGCACCAAACGGATCAGCTTTCAAGGCCCATATGAACCTGGCAGCTGGTTCACTGGTTCTTCTCCCTTGGAGAACTTTTGGTCAGTACTGACCACTGCATACCAAGAACACTCCACAAAACCTGCCACATTCTGGTCAGACTTTGTCCATCGGTTCCTCACACTCGTCCATTTCTCCATCAACTTCAAGAACCGACAGTTCACCTACTGCCTAATATCTCCACCCACTGACAGGAGAACCTGGAACCAGATCAGAAAATAATGAATACAAGCTTCTTTTTTTTTTTTTGCAGTGAATGATCTTTCTTCTCATGACTCATTTCTGTGTGTATGAATTCATGAGTGCCATCAATCAATGCCATCCTCTCTTAATTGTCAATAATTATCGTCTCCTGGTGATTACAGCACCGCAGCAGATCTGCAGAGGGAAGTCTATCTAACGGATCTTCTCCGTATGCTGTATTTTTCTGCTGTGTGTTTTGTTAGCTCTGCAGCGTCCCGCGCTGTAAGTGCACCGCCTGGCTGGTGTGCATGACGAGGTGTAGCTTGTTTTTTTGGGCGACTCTGACAGGTGGTAATTTGCAGCCTCTGCCTGATAAAGACATCATCACGGCTGAGAATTGCTCACCACCATCTGCCCCTGCAGTGCAGATAGACAGAGGAAGTGTCACGAAAACTGCCTTTCACACACTTTCTTACACATGTCTCACTCTGCGCTGCACACTTTTAATTGTACAGTACTTTATTACGGGGCTGCTACCCTTATTTGCTCATTTCCCACATCACCTTTAGTCCCCTGCAACTTCTGAACGTGAACGTGGTCCAACAGTGTCTTCACTTTATTCCTTTTATGTTTTTAAAAAACTGAATAGGATTGAGAATCGCGTCATGCACTGCTTAGAAACCATCAAAGCACATCCAACAATAAAGGCAGCATTGAGTTACTGTTATACAGGGAAGCAGAAGTTTCCACTCAGTGGCCACTTTATTAGAAACACCCTCCTTGGGCTTCCGCTCAGTGGCCACTTTATTAGAAACACCCTCCTTGGGCTTCCGCTCAGGGTTAGAAACCTTGAACCCCAAGTTGCTCCAGGGAAACTGTCCCAGTGAAGAAATGGAAGTGGCTCTCCAGTGTCCTCCTGCTTTCCTGCACAATAAAGAACCCCGGGAAGCAACGAAGAACCCATTCATGAGCCAGACATGCTGTAACATCAGTGTCTCCTTCCGCCAGGAAAAGTAGATCTGTTCCAGATGGAGGCGTAAAGCTACGGCAGTGTGACGCTCGGCTCCTTCAGATCAGATTTCCCTGAAGGTGGTTCTCTTCAGTCCGTCTGTAAAGCGGTCCAGCTCGTTTGATGCTCTGTGTTCTGTTCAGTTCGGCTTGACTCTAGTCTCTTTAATGTTCAGAGAACGACTGGTTTCTTCAGAACCAGACCAAACGGGCCACAGGGTCTCAACAGAGTTCTTTAAAGTTCTCTAAAGGCTTTGGTGCTCTGGATGGTAAATAAATAAATAACCACTCATCATAGGAAGGGTCGGTACAGAGTTAGTTACTTACAAAGAGTTTTCTGGTGTCTGTGCTTTGAGTAAGTTTTCCTTTCTACACTTCCCCCAAATATCCCTCCTTTTTCCATTTCTTTACCATTTCTCTACCTTCCTTTAGTCTGAACATCTGAGTTTATCCTCCATTATTTTTATTCTCCATCACCTTCCCAACATTCCTGTACTTTCTACTTTCTACTCTCAGTACATTCCTGTACTTTTTACTTTACACTCTCAATACATTCCTGTACTTTTTACTTTACACTCTCAATACATTCCTGTACTTTTTACTTTACACTCTCAATACATTCCTGTACTTTTTACTTTATACTCTCAGTATATTCCTGTCACCTTCCACTGTACCGAGTAAAGTATTTGAATCACTACTTTAGTACTTCTCAGTACTTCTGGTTAAGTAACAGTTGTGGGCACTGTGGGCACCTGCTAGGTGTTTGGTGGCCTCAGAAGTTAATAATACAAAGTGTGAGAGAAACGGGATCTGACAACTTTCAATCAGTGAAAATCAGGGTGGCGCTGATGGAAGCACCAGATGATTGATGAAAGTTTCTACTCATTCTGTCAAGAGAGCATGAAGATCTCTCCCGATCTCTCTCTCTCTCTCTCTCTCTCTCTCTCTCTCTCTCTCTCTCTCTCTCTCTCTTTCATTTGTAGCATGTTGCCCTTCTTATATGTCGTCTCATGAATATTCATGCTACATGTGGACAAACCCTGATGATTCATAAGTGGGTCATGTTTGCCCGTGTTTAAGACTCATTTTCAACCTCTGGCAGAAATGAAAGATCCACCAGACGTAGTTCTTTCTGGATGAAGATGCTGGGTGAACAACCAGGTTCATGAACGAAACAGCTACATGTTGATTATTCAGATCTGTGTGATCATGCAGTCTGTCGGAAGCGCATTGATTACTGTTTCTTTGTGTTTTAGCCCAGGCAGGTTCATGTACATTATTAAACACAGAGGTCATTTCGTGCGCTTTACAGAGAAACGTTTAGACGTAAACAATAAGAGTAAGATTTGAGCTTTAATACATTTGCGCGAGTAAAAAAAAACAGATACGATTACAGGGTTGTTTCACAAAGATAAAATTAAAGCCACTGATTACCTGAAGGCAGTTTTTAAATTTTGAAATTGGTTTCGGTTTTGGGGCAGAGCTGATCACCGTGGATCTGAGCTGGATAAAAGTGCCATTTCACCCTACTTAGAATCTGAGCAGCTCCTGGTGATCTGAGACCTACCAGGCTGATCTTCATCCCTTCATCCCTAGGGCAGCGGTGGCCTAGCGGTTAGCGCGTTAGCCACATGATCGGAGGATTGGGGGTTCAAACCCCTTCCCAATAGGTTGCCCTGAGGTACCCTTGAGCAAGGTACCGTCCCCATCACTGCTCCCCGGGCGCTTTCAATAGCAGCCCACTGCTGCACGGGTTTGAGTGTGCATGGGTTAAATGCAGAGGTCCAATTTTGTTGTGGTTCATGTGTGTTGTGCCGTGACCTCGCAATGACAAGGGTTGTCACTTTCACTTTCACTTTCAGAGAGAAATGCAGGGTCTTATGAACTACAGTTTTCTGTCTGAGAGGATGACCAGTGTATGGAGTGATCATCTCTTGATTTTGGTTTGAATCTCAGCAACAGCAATTTGAAGAATCAGTTTGGTTCAGTTTTCTCATGGAGACAAGAACTAAATTGTTAGAATTGTTAGAACCAAGCATGTTCTAATGTGTTTTGCACTGAAGACATTTGGGTTTGAGATCAAAAGGTGGAAATGAGTTAAATATTCTTATGGTATTTCCTGTTATTTATGGTAAAGGATCTGCTCATGATCCAAAGCCTAATCCCAGCGCTACGTTAACTCGCTTTGTTTAACATTAAAGAGATTTTTTTTGATCCATCACGTTGTTACAGCTTCATCAGAAATGGATTCTAAACTGCCTTTTAAAAAAGGATAAAGTCTCAAACTGAAACCCTGAGTTCTGCTCAAATGTAGAAACAAAAGCAGGAAAAGTCATTTAGATCCATTCAGAACAGAACAAATACCAAACACAGACATCATAGTCACCGCAACCCATTCACCAGAGAGAGAGAGAGAGAGTGAGAGAGTGAGAGAGAGAGTGAGTGAGAGTGTACCTCAGGCTCATATCCTGTCCTGCCAGAATGCTGCTGTCTTGTCTTTCTCCTGCTGGACTGGGCAGCTGGTCAGTAGCAGACAGCAGGCAGAGCTCCAGCCCGAGTCTCTGTAGAGCAGGACGGACGGCGGGGACGGAGTTCACTCATGAATTAGTGAAGAACCTTAAACAAGGAATTATCACTCCATCACTCCATCACTCTATCGCGTCATCGCTCCATCACATCATTACTCCATCACATCATCACTCTATCACGTCATCCCTCCATCACTCCATTGCTTCATCGCTCCATCACTCTCACGCCATCACTCTATCGCTTCATCGCTCCATCACTCTATCGCTTCATCGCTCCATCACTCTCACGCCATCACTCTATCGCTTCATCGCTCCATCACTCTCGCGCCATCACTCTCGCTCCATCACTCCATTACTTATAACACATAACTTTATTGCAATAGGTTATAGGGTAAGAGGGTGTTTCTAATAAAGTGGCCAGTCAGTGAGGGTAAGAGGGTGTTTCTAATAAAGTGGCCCATCAGTGAGAGTAAGAAGTGGGTGTTTCTGATAATGTGGCCAGCGAGTAATTTGAATGGTGTGAGCAGACTAAGTGGTATCAGGCTGAACGAGGCCAGCACTCTGTTCTCCTTTTATTTCTTGATTTCATACCCATAATGCATTGTGTTTCAGAATAACCCACATCACTTGCACTCGTGCTGCTTTTAGTCTCCTCTTGCGCTGTGGTCATAATGGAAGTTCAGCATAAATACGGACGAGAGGTAGAAGTCAGAGCTCCGGCAGGTGCCTGCCTCGCCTCAAAGGAAGAATAGTGAAGGAGAATTAGTGAAGGAGGACTTGGTCTTCAGGGCTAATCCGACTGCCTTGTGCTCCAGGCACAGTCAAGTATGAAATCTCTGCAAACACTCACTGCACAAGCTGGAGCTGTGGACTGATGGTGTCGGTGCAAGTGGGTGTGAAGACACTTCAGGAAGATTTGGTTTTGGTTTCTTTCAGTGGGTCTTCTTCATACTTAGAGGTGCTCCTAAAGATTCTTGGTTCCTCTCATAATCCGACGGCAACAAGATTTATGAATCCTGAACCGGTTAAAGAACTGGTTCCCTGCTGGTTGAAGATGGCTCAGCTAGGGGGTTCCTCCTTTAAAGTCTAAAGGAGAGCCTTTGTTCCTCTCAGTGGCTTTTATTAGTTCCCTATTGATGGAAAAGTGCCAAAAGGAGACAACCAAAGACTCTGAAGGAGAATCTTGGTTCCTCTTAGAGGTCTTTTCTCATGCGTTTAGAGAGTTTTAATTTTTTTTTGAGAGAGAGCTGGTTCCCCACAGTGTTCCTTCTTTCTTCCTTAAGGGAGTTTCCTTCTTGGTTCCTTTCTGAGCTCTTTTCCATCAACAACAACCAAAACCTTAAAGAAGGAAGAACTGTATCTGTGAAGAATCTGTGAGAGGAACCAAAAGGTAAACTCTCTTTGAGCATGAGAAAGAACTGAGAGGAACCAAGATTCTAAAGGACCAGCTCTCTTAAGGTATAAAGAAGAACCACTCAAAGGATCCAAGACCTTGTTGTGCTGTTCTGGTTAAACCTTTTCTTGTTTCTGGCACCAGGTTTTGGGCTGGTCAAAGGCACCAGGACTTAAAGAATACTGAAAGAACCGGATCCCTTTTGGTGGAAAAGGGCTAAGAGGGAGTTTCTTTTTGAGCAAAGGTTCCATTCACTGGTTTAAGTTCATGATCTTGAGTTCTTCTTTTTGAGACCTGTTCCCTCTCAGTGGTTACTCTTCATGGTCTCAGGGAGTTTTACCTGTTGAGACTGGCTCCTTGTGGTTCTTTCTCTTAGGGAGTTCCTTTCTTAGTCTTGGTTCCCTTCAGTGTTTATTCTTCATGGTCTTAGAGTTCCTCCTTTAGAATTGTGCTTCTCTGTGGTTCTTTCTCATTCTCTCAGGGTGTTCCTCTTTTAGATTCTTTGTTCTTCTCAATGATTCTTTTTCATGCTCATGGGGTTCATTCTTTAGTCTTGGTTCTACTTAATGGTTCTTTCTCATGTTGTAAGGGAACCCCTTTAATGTATTGGTTATTTTTAGCATTTCTCTTGTGTACTCTTTTATAAGGTTCCTCTTTTGGAGACCGTTTCTCTCAGTGGTCCTTTTATTTTTTTAAACACAGGGTGTTCCTCTATTAGAATCTTGGATCCTCTTGGATCGTCTTCATCCTCTTATGGAGCTCCTTTTGAACAGTCTTGGTTCTTATTAGAGGTTCTTATTAGAGGTTCTTTTTCTTGCTCTGAGGGAACTCCTTTAAAATCTTCTCAGAAGGAGTTCCTCCTTTGAAACTTGGGTCCTCTCAATGGTTCCTTTTCAAGTTCTTAAGGAGTTTTAATTTTTAAAACTTGGTTTTGCTCACTTAAGGAGGTTCTCCTTTTGCATCTCTGTTCCTCGCAGCATTTTCTCTGGGTGCTCTTAGAAAGTGTTTTTTTTCGATGATGCTCATTAGGGATCTGATAAGCTCCTTTCTTTGTTTCTCTTCTCATCCCTTTCTCAGCTCGAGACAGAAAAGCCGATAGAAACATCACAGCTGAACAGATTTCAAGCGGCAGCTACAATTTGCTGATTAGAGAAGGACTCAGAGCTGCACCCCATGATGATTTGCCCCATATTTGCCTCCCTGCTGTGGTTCAGATTTTGTTCTTCTGCTTCTCTGAAGGTTCTGAAGATGTGTCTCTTCACCTCACGCAGGGGCCGTCGTCTCTTAAAAACTGATAAACTAAATGGTTTGATTAGATGACAGTTTGAAGGAGAGCGAGAAAAGTTAAAAGGGGGAAACTTCAGGGAACTGCACTCGTCTCCAGGCATCAGCATGAAGGATGGGGAGGCGGAAACAGTTTTACCCTTCAGCGCTGTGCCCTGAAAGCATCTATGACTTCTTCTGCAATTACAAATTTATTGGGTTAAACAGGTTGTTTATGGTTTAATATCTCCCACAGTTTATTGTGTTTATACACTAATGTCTCCTATTCTAGTGTATATCGGTGTTATCTTGAGGTATTTTATGGGCAACATTACGCTGCATATAAGGGGTTAATTTTTTTTCCCCCGGCTGTTCTGTACTGTGTCGCTGATCATCAGGTTCACAAAGTTTCTTAAGCGTCCATAAGTTGGCACAGTTTTGTTCTGATTGCTGTGTCAGAAAAGTTCTGCGCGGTCCTCGGGTTGATTGGAGTGCAGTGGTTTAATGAAAATCAGGGTTTATTCCAGAAGAACGAGAGGAAGATCATTCGAAGAAAGGGATCGAGTCTGAACGGACTGAACGTCTTTTCACATTTACGTCTTTATAACTCTTACTCCTGCAAGATGGAAAAATAAAGATGATTTGAAAGCCATGTGAGGAATTAAACAGCAACCAACAAAAAGGAGTGAATGCAGTGAAGCACAAGCTGTTCCTTCTTTTCAGCTCAGGTTTCATCGTCGTGCTCACATTCCTGTCCGTACGTTATCACGTTCACGTTCATGCAAATTACGTTAAAAATTTTCAAATGTTTTACAAAATGGCTTTTCAGTCTGTAAAGTCACATTTCAGTGTAAAGTTGAGGAGGTATGGGTGTATATGAACAAAAGTAGAGCAAAGCTTTATTTAAAATTTTAACAAATACAAGAACAGAAGAAATGTTACACAAGTAAAACTACACAATTAATAACTACACTCATCTCACAAAACACAAGGCAGGAGTCTTTACTGTGGTGTTTATACACTAATATCTCCTATTCTAGTGTATATTAGTGTTTATTGTGTTTATACACTAATATCTCCTATTCTAGTGTATATTAGTGTTTACACTATCTTCTATTCTTGTAGGTGATATTCTTTTACTTTTCTTTTAATATATACTTCTACTTTCTTTTCTTTTACTCTTAAGTGTGTGTTTTTTGTCGTCCCAAGAGTACATTATCATGTACATTTATATTTAATCATAATGAATATAAACAGTAAATCTCACTGAAGATGTGCAGACATGTTATTAAGACATCCAGAGCTCAGCTGCAGGAAAACACTAATCCAGCAAATATGAGCGGAAGGAGGACTTGTAAAATCTTAAAGGGGCTTTATAGTGTGTGTGTGTGTGTGTGTGTGTGTGTGCGTGTGCGTGTGTGTGTGTGTGTGTGTGTGTGTGATTGGGTCTTTATGTATAACCTACTTTAAAAAAATTTTAAAAATAAATTTTCTTTATTAACATGTGGAGCAGCTGCTGTACTGTAGATGTTCAGGACTTATGGCTGATGGTGTAGAGGTTGATTAGATGTGTGTGTGTGTGTGTGTGTGTGTGTGTGTGTGTGTGTGTGATTTGATTACTACAGTTTAATGACTAGATTACGGGTGAATGTGTGAGTGTGATGCTGTGGTTTATAAAATCCTGTTTCAGTTTAATCACAGTAACGAAGAACAGAGTCGTTATTTATAATTACAGCTCATTAATGGAGGATTATTTACCATCACACTGATCACAGCATCAATCACTCCATCACACCTTCTCTTTTATTTCTCTTCTCTTCTCACTTGTTACTATCTTTTCTCGTCTCATCGTCTTGTCTTTACTTGTTTTGTCTCTTTTCTTTTCTGGTCTTGTCTCGTCTTCTCTTCACTTTTTTCTTCACCTCCCTGTAAGTTGCAATACAGAGGACATTCCAGACACAAACACTCCCATACTCACTCTCTCTCTCACTGTCTCTCTCTTTCTCTCTCTCTGTCTCTCTCTCACTTTCTCTGTCTCTCCCTCTCTCTCTCTGTCTGTCTGTCCCTCTCTCTCTCTCTCTCTGTCTCTCTCTCGCTGCCTCTCTCTCTCTCTCTCTCTCTCTATATATATATATCCTGGTTCAGAACTAAACACTGTCACTGATAAAATCCAGCAACACCGTCCTCGCCGTCTCCGGGCCGCTTCCTGCAGGGGACGGCCGTAAATGTTACAGCCTCGTTTGAGGACTGAGGGAGGAAAACGGGATGAAAAGAAAAGGAGGCTCTTGGTTCATGTCCTTTTTTAAGCCACACATGCCCGCGGCTCAGAGATACTGGAATCCTCTTAAAATTTCCTGTTAAACTGAGTTTGGCATCTGTTACCATGGTAACGGAACCGGTCTTTCCCTCTGCCACCGAGATGCAGCCGAATGTCACTGAGCGACCTTTGACCTCTCAAGCTGTGGGCGGTCAGGGAGACATGAGTCACTATTACAAGCAACAAGGACACACACTCACACGCATACACACACACACACACACACACACACACACACACACCCTCTGTGAAGTGAGATATTTAAACTGCACTTGAAAATAAACACGGTTTTATGCACATTTTAATGAAATTCTTTTGTTTTATTTATTAATTTCAATATTTAAAAGCATTAAAGCAGGCGTGTTGTTGTGGCCAGTTTGTAAGGACAAACCTAAAACCTGGCTCATACGTCGATACGTTTAGTCTGCGTCTGAAAGCTGCTTCCCTTTTTTAATATTTGTATCTAAAGGAACGTGATTTTTTTTAAAGATGCTTGGATTCCACGTCACAGCGCTTTTCACTAAAGCACTTACTTTACACTCTCAATTCCTGTACTTTTACTTTACACTCTCAGTACATTCCTCTACTTTTTACTTTACACTCAGTACATTCCTGTACTTTTTACTTTACACTCTCAGTACATTCCTGTACTTTTTACTTTACACTCTCAGTACATTCCTGTACTTTTTACTTTACACTCTCAGTCCATTCCTGTACTTTTACTTTACACTCTCGGTACATTCCTGTACTTTTTACTTTACACTCTCAGTACTTTCCTGTACTTTTACTTTACACTCTCAGTACATTCCTTTACTATTTACTTTACACTCTCAGTACATTCCTGTACTTTTTACTATACTCTCAGTACATTCCTTTACTTTTTACTTTACACTCTCAGTACTTTCCTGTACGTTTTACTTTACACTCTTAGTACATTCCTTTACTTTTTACTTTACACTCTCAGTACATTCCTGTACTTTTTACTTTACACTCTCAGTACATTCCTGTACTTTTTACTTTACACTCTCAGTACATTCCTGTACTTTTTACTTTACACTCTCAGTATAAAAAATACATGAAAAGCAGTTGAATCAGTACTTCTACTTTTACTAGAGTGCTTAGAGGACGATTTAAACGGTCATTCACACTCATGAAAGGACTTGAGCTTAATAATACATCCACAGCTGTGCGGTGACACTGTTTTTCCTGAAGGTCTCTCGTCTGTGTTGTGGGTCTGACATTAATCATCAATTAGTTAAAGAACGAATCTTGCAGGAGATCGGAAAGTGTGTTAAAGTGTGAAACACACACATTCTGTTGCCCTCATTAGTACCGTAGCCTCTTTAGCTGAAAGAATAAAAGACTGTGTGTGTGTGTGTGTGTGTGTGTGTGTGTGTGTGTGTGCTGACAGAGTGTCACTTAGCCTGTCCATGTCTGCGCGTACAAACAGTGTGTTATCGTGAACATCGGTGAGATTAATGCTAAATCTTCACCACAGGCCCGGTGTTCTAAACACCAGACGGGCGCCTGCTCTGCTCTCGCGGGTAACGACTGCTCAGAGAAGATATTCTGGGAATAATGAGATCAAAGGAAAAATATAAATAAACTGTAACCATTTATTCTTGTGAAATTATCATGAATGTGCATTTGATTTTGACATTCCTTTGCCATTTTTTAGAACTCAAACTTTCGGGGCCAGTTTGTAGGTATAACACCTTTTGGTGGGCCGGTTTGAAGTGCTAACACTCTTGGTGGGCCGGTGTTTAGTGATTGATCCCTTTGTAGTACCTCTCTTTAGGGTGCTCACATTTTGTGGAGGTTAATCTTTGGGAATTTAACCCTTACTGGAGCTTTTGGGCTCTCACTCTTGGTGGGAAACTTCTCCGGCTCTCCCTCTTGGTGGATTCAGATCTTGTGATGCCAGTCTTTAGTCCTGATCTCAGCAGTTTCAGTGTTTAGGGATTTAATTCTTGGATAAGCCATTCTTTTGGGTGTTTACTTTTAGCAGTGGCAGCCTTTAGGGTTCTCAGTTAAGCCTTACAGTATGTTTCTCCATCAAAAACCAGAAGGTTATTTTCATCAGTGGTCCCCCAGGCCAGGAACTGGTCATGACCAGGCAGGCCAGACATTCGTCTTCCCATTCTAGCGAGAATAACATCCATCCTGCCACAGGAGACTCAGTTCAGTTCAGTGGGCCTAACTGGCATGAAGCACTTGATCCTGTAATATTGCCAAAGCAAGCACGACAGGCAGCAACACTGGCAACGATTCACTGAATCAGTCCTTTTTAATGAGTGGACATGGGTCCTTTAATCCCACTGATAGGACAACAAGAATATGAGGACAATCTGCATTCATTCACTTTTAGTTTGTCTGTTTGTTTGGGGGAAAATGCTGACATCGTGACTGGGAGCCTTCTCTTGACATTTTGGTGAGCGCTGGCCGAGCGGGGTTTATTTTTATAATGTTTTGATTTGTTTTCGGAAGTCTTGGGTAAATGTCACCATTGATCTTTTTCACCACGAGAATTAAGAGGTGGGTTTGCTTACAAGGTGAAGGAGTTTTGTTGAGCTGAGATCCTTCCAAGACAACATCCAGCGAGAAGGTCCTGTCTTCTATTCCCTGGTGGGACGGTCCAGCTCCTTTCTGTGTGGAGTGGACATGTTGTCTCCGTGTCTGTGTGTGTTTCCTCCGGGAGACGTCAGATGAACTGAAGATGATAAATTGTCTGAGCCGCTTGTCCTGATTACGGTCATGGGTGTTGTTGGAGTCCCAGCTCTCACAGGGAGAAATGCAGAAAATAGTGGAAATGATAGAAATCTATACATTTTAAATTCAATTAAATGGTCCTCCCGCTCCCCCATCACTCAGTAGAACTGTCCTCTCTCTCTTTGGGTGTGTAGGGTGGTCCTCCCTCTCCCCCATCACTCAGTAGAACTGTCCTCTCTCTCTCTGGGTGTGTAGAGTGGTCCTCCCTCTCCCCCATCACTCAGTAGAACTGTCCTCTCTCTCTCTGGGTGTGTAGGGTGGTCCTCCCTCTCCCCCATCACTCAGTAGAACTGTCCTCTCTCTCTCTCTGGGTGTGTAGGGTGGTCCTCCCTCTCCCCCATCACTCAGTATGACTGTCCTCTCTCTCTCTGGGTGTGTAGGGTGGTCCTCCCTCTCCCCCATCACTCAGTAGAACTGTCCTCTCTCTCTCTCTGGGTGTGTAGGGTGGTCCTTCCTCTCCCCCATCACTCAGTAGAACGGTCCTCTCTCTCTCTGGGTGTGTAGGGTGGTCCTCCCTCTCCCCCATCACTCAGTAGAACTGGCCTCTCTCTCTCTGGGTGTTTAGGGTGGTCCTCCCTCTCCCCCATCACTCAGTAGAAAACTCAGTAGAACAGAAGTGTGTGTGTGTGTGTGTGTGTCTCTCTCTCACACACACACACACACACACACACACACACACACACACACACACACACACACACACACACCCACGGATCCTGGTAGGGTAGTGAAAGGGTTTTTATTCCGCTGACGCTGTCGAGTGTTCTTCCCTCCATATTGTGTTTCGCTTCCAATTACTTGCTTCACACCGACTGAATGAAGTGAAGAATGGAGGGAGACGATGAAGGAGAAATGATGGAGTCGTCACACGGAGAGAAAGAGCCGAAATTAAGACAGCGGCTGCTCGAACAGCTCTAATAAATGCTCTGCTGGGAGAACGCAGCACTGTAACGAGGCTGTTATTCGGTGGAACTGATTTGGTCAGACAAGAAGTATTGGCTTCTGATGAAAGCATTAATCGATTATGTACACACACACACACACCCTCTATTTTTAACTCATACACTCTGAGAAATAAACATGCCAGAAGAGATTCAATAACACTTTCTTCTACAGTCCCTTTCTTTCTGTGTTAACTCCTTAAATATCAAATACAAACTCCAGCAGCGGGCAGCGGTGTTCTAGTGGTTCGGGAGTCGCCCCCGCATCGGAAGATTGTGGGTTCGATTCCCTCACCAGTAGGTTGCCCTGAGGTACTGTTGAGCAAGGTACCGTCCCCATCACTGCTCCCTGGGCGCTTTCAATAGCTGCCCACCGCTGCACGGTGTTTGCATGGGTTAAATGCAGAGGTCCAGTTTCGTTGTGGTTCAGGTGTGCTGTGCCGTGACCTCGCAATGACAACCCGTGTCACTTTCACTTTCACTTTAAAAAAATATCAGGGGATTAATTTGAAGTTCATGAGACTGACGCCCCAGCAGGTCTCCAACAGGTTCTAGCGATGATCTGTTAACATTAACAACATTAGGCTCCAAATGTGCCCTGTTAGCCCTCAAATTAATCCACTACCAGAGCAGTGCTCACAATATTTTAGTGATTTTAATCTCATCGATAACACTGAGCTTTTTTCTGTTATAGCCAAAGCAAACTCCACGACCTGTCGGTTAGATCCCATTCCAACCAAGCTCCTGAAGGAACCCTTAGGAGTACTATCAACACCTATACTTGATATCATGAACGCATCCTTGACCTCAGGTGTCGTCCCCAATCAGTTTAAAACAGCAGTGGTTAGACCACAGCTTAAAAAACCTAACTTGGACCCTCGCTCACCAAGTAATTATAGACCATCTCTAATGTCCCGTTTCTCTCTAAGATTCTAGAAAAACTAGTTGCGAGACAACTGCAGTCATATCTAGACACGCAGAACCTCTTAGATAAACTCCAATCAGGCTTCCGGCTCGGCCATAGCACAGAAACTGCTCTAACTAGAGTGGAGAATGATATAATGGTCTCGAGTGCTGCAGGAAACATCACTGTTCTTGTTCTGTTAGATCTTAGTGCTGCGTTCCACACGGTAGATCACTCCATTTTAGTAAATAGGCTTCACTCCACTGTCGGCATTAGCGGAACAGCCCTTAAATGGTTCAACTCCTATCTCACAAACCGTTACTACTTCATCCAAATGGATGATTATGGTACCCCCTCACCTATGACACTAGTTAACTATGGAGTCCCACAAGGGTCGGTGTTGGGCCCAGTGCTCTTCTCCCTCTACATGCTCCCACTAAGCACTATTATACGGAAGCATAATGTTAGTTACCACTCTTACGCTGATGACACTCAGCTATACCTATCTGTTAAATCATGTGATAAAGCATCAACCGGCACTTTAATCAGCTCCTCAGTGATATTAGGGATTGGATGAATAACAACTTCCTCTCACTAAACCCCGAAAAAACTGAGCTGCTCTTGTTTTGTAGTAGTGATGTAGACAGGGCCAACTTCATTTCTCATATCCGGGATGCAGGGTTGAAGTGTTCAGTTAGTACTCTGGCACGTAACCTTGGTGTTATTTTCGATTCAAATCTTTCATTTAATCCCCGTGTTAATGCAGTTGTGAAGACATGCTTCCTGCACCTTCGGAACATTACAAACTACGGCGCTTTCTGTCAATGGAAGACACGGCGAAAGTAGTACATGCATTTGTATACAGTAGATTAGATTACTGTAATGCCCTACTTTCTGGAAGCCCTCAGGGCACATTAAGCACCTACAGCGCATTCAGAACACAGCCGCTAGGATTGTTAGCAGGAGCAGGAAGTACGACCACATCACTCCCATACTCTCCTCGCTTCACTGGCTTCCTGTTAGGTACAGGGCTGACTTCAAGGTCCTCCTCTTAACCTACAAGGCACTTAAAGGTCTTGCCCCAATATACCTAACCGAACTGCTTAATACCTATACACCTAACCGCCCACTTAGATCCCAGAATAAAGATCTCCTAATTGTCCCTCATAAATAAATGTATAGGAGCACGAGCCTTCTGTTACAGGGCCCCTAGATTGTGGAACAGCTTGCCTGCTTCTGTACGGGATGCCGATTCAGTCTCGGTCTTTAAATCACGGCTGAAGACTTACTTCTTTAGTTTATCTTACCCGCACCGATCACCATAGTGCACCACTAGTAATGTCGCTGGTGCTGCTGTACATGCCATCGCACTGTTTCATTTCTGTGTCTGTCACTACTGGATCCTGCTCATTACTGACCCCCTCATTCCATTTCTCTCCCCACATGTCCGGGGGGGCCCGCTGTGGTCATCACCTGAGTCCAATGCCGAGCTACCATCTGGTCTGTGTGATGCATCTGATGCGCCAAGGGACCCTGGCGGCTCACCGGTACCTGGAAGAAACTTGGGACTCCTCACTGATCCTGGAGTTTAAAACCAAACTAACTCTGTACTCTTAGTATACCCAAGGGGGTTGGGTAGCCGGTTGACCTTGGACCCTCAGAGGTTTTTTTTTCTCCACATAGTGGAGTTTTTGGTTCCTCTCCTCCGTAGTCGTCCAGCTTTAACATCTATTACTGTAACCTGTTCCATCATCGACCACCAATGTAAAGTGCCTTGGGGCAACTTTGTTGTAAAAGGCGCTGTACAAGAATAAATTGAATTGAATTGAATTGAATCTGGGTTCATAGGCAGAATCTCCAAAGTAATTATTTTCGATGAAACTGTACCCATAAGTTGTAACTAAATCAAACATAACAGCGTCTAGACGTTAAGCAGATAAAGGATGGAGTGAAACGTTGCAGTGAAAGTTACCTTTTGAAAGTGAAAGTGAAAATGCAAACTCTGCTTTCCATCCATATATACACTTGCAGAAGGGGCCAGCTATATCCAGCAGCTGGGAACAGTGATGGGGACGATACCTTGATCAAGGGTACCTTAGGGTAATCTACTGATCTGGGATTTGAACCCAGAGCCTTCGGATCCCTGGGCCTCGTCCCTAAACATTAGACCACCACTAGCTCAGCCATGCATGAAGCAGCTCATGAGTATACATGGTACCTTGGACCAGCAGTCCATCAACTTGTCCTCAGACTTGTAGCTGTGTGTTCTGGATAAGAGCTGTCAGCTCATCACCACCTGGCACTTATTTGGATCAGTTGGCTACCAGACAGAACTGCCAAACCCAAACAGGTAGTGAAGGTGACCTGGGAACGCCTGGCGGAGGATTCTGGCGGGTCTTCAACTCTCATCTCTAGATAGCTTCTACCTGATCTGGCAGGCTTGGTTTTCTTAGAGGAATCCAGAATTGGTTGTGAGTTTAAGAAAACATTAGAGAAGGAGTATCAGCTGACTTCAGAGACGTTCTAGCAAACCATGGCTGTTTCAAGCAGGATTGAGGGGGGTTTGACCTGAAAATGTAGTATTTCGAGGATGTCCAAAACATGACCTCCATGTTGGAGGCTGCACTAGAGGACTGAGGATTGACCAGTGGTAGAGGTCACTGAGGTAGTCATAAAACCCTTTCATCTGTCATGGCTTTCACACCTCTTCAATGTGGCATAGATGTCTGGAACCAAGCCATCAGATTGACAAATGGGGTGAGTGCCATCAGAGTGTCTCCCCCGGACACTGGGGTTTCACGTTACTCGCCTCCCTGGAAACGTTTTCTCCAGGGTGCTGGAAAGGAGACTCTGATGATGGTCAAATCTTGCATTTAAAGAAAATCAATAAAAGTTCTGCTCTGG
The DNA here is from genome assembly GCA_017165825.1 of Hepsetus odoe. Lineage (NCBI taxonomy): Eukaryota > Metazoa > Chordata > Actinopteri > Characiformes > Hepsetidae > Hepsetus > Hepsetus odoe. The sequence goes on from CM029375.1 coordinate 28,412,348, forward strand.
CTATGGCACCATGGCCCAGTTCTTCACCATCATGCAGATACTGGAAGGGTCAGGGGAGTCTGCCAAGATGCTCTACAGGTGCTTAAAGGATCTGGAGTTAAGACGACTTATGACCATGTTTCCCTAGATGTTCTATAGGGGTGTTTTGGGAAATTGGGATGGCAGGGTGCATCTGGCGGTGGCCTAGTGGTTAGGGCGTCGGCCTCATGATCGGGGGTTCGAACCCCTTCCCAATAGGTTGCCGTGAGGTACCCTTGAGCAAGGTGCCGTCCCCGTCCTGCTCCTCCCTGCGATGGGCTGGCGAGCTGTCCAGGGTGCGTCCCCCGTCCTCGTCCTGTGTGCGCTGGGTTGGACACCAGCACTCCCCCGCGACCCCGTTTGGGACAAGCGGCAGATAATGGATGGATGGATGGATGGGTGCATCTGGTAGTTGGTGGGCGGTCAAGTGGTAGGATACTCAACTGTGGACCAAGCGGTAACAGGTTCACATCCTATCTCGAGCACTTCAACCAGTGAGTTCCTGAGCAACAACCTTAACCTCAGGTTCCTCTAGGAATACTGTCCCTGTAATTAGGAAATGGACGTAGCTCTGGATTAGAGCATCAGCTAAAAGCCATAAATGTAAATGTTTTATTTATTTATTATATAGGTTTAGTTTTTTGATCAGATTACGTAATCGAAATTACATGTAATTGCAACCTGACGTTGGTAATGAATCATGACTTTGGTCCACAAAATTAAAATGTAGCAGATGGTCCCTAAACCAAATGTCATTCATGCCAGTTGGCACAGAGTGATTCCTGTCTTGTTTACGATGGGAATTTATTACATAAACCAAAAAGATTCTGCCACCTTTGTTTTCTTTGACACACACACACACACACACACACACACAGATGCCCGGTGCATTTCGCATGTTGCTGTTATTGATTTTTACTCTTCTCTCGCTCTCTCTGTCTCTCTCTCTGCAAGTCTCTACTAATTTCATTTGCATGGTAATTATGCTAATCAGACCCCCATGTCCTTTGTCAGTAACGAGGAGGATTTAATCAGGCTTTATTGTCTTAGTTTGCCTTCCCTCAATGACGGAAATTACTGTTTGAAAACCAGGGTTTTGTTTTTAACCCACTAAGTAAACAGTGTGTGACTTTACGGGACTCTCTCTTATGTCTACACAGTGAAAGTGACTTTGTCATCAGAGCAGACAGCACACATACGTCCAGCGGGGGACGGTACCTTGCTCAAAGGAGCCTCATGGTGACCTACTGGTCGGGGATTCAAAGCCATGACCTTCTGATCCTGGGGCCTATTCCTTAAACACTAGATGTCCTCTAGTGTTTGGACAGTGTTTAGACAGGGTTCCGATCTCGTTCTCGTTCTTGCACTGTAAAAGTGAGCTGAACACCAAGCTGGAGGTCAAGTAAATCAACATCTCTGTGCCGCGATGTCTCCAGCACCTCTGTTATGGGGCAGCTGAGGACTAACAGTAAGAGATGGGGTTTAGAACCAGAGAGTTGAGGGTTCCATCCCCAGGACGGTGCAAGAAAAGTGTGGAGGGTGGAAAACACTTCCCCACTCCAGCATCTGTGTCTGAAGTGCCCTCAGGATCAAGGGTGTTTAAGGTAAAACATCATCTTACAATAGGCTAGATTACTACTTCTTCCTCTTCCAGTTCTTTTTCTTCTGGCTGCTTCCCTTAGGTGTCTCCACAGCAGATTATCCGTCCCCATGTCTTCCTGTTCTCTGCATCTTCCTCTTTCACACCGTCCTCCTGCATGTCCTCTCTCACCACATCCATAAACCTCCTCTTTGTTCTTTCTCTTCTTCTGTTTCCAACCAGCTCCATCTTCAACATCCTTCTCCTGATCTACTCCTCGTCTCTCCTCTGGACATGTCCAAACCAACACAGTCTCACTTCTCTCACATTGTCTCCAAGCTGTCCAACCTGAGCTGTCCCTTTAATATACTCGTTCCTATTCCTGTCCATCTTTGCCCCTCCTTTCACAAATCTCAGCATCTTTGACTCTGGCACCTCCAGCTCCACCATCTCTTTTCATGACCGTCTCCAACCCATACAACATAGCTGGTTTCACTACTGTCCTGCAAATCTTCTCTTTCGCTCCTGCCGTTCATCATTTTCATCTTTGTTCATCAGTATCTGAGATGGCTTCACAACAGTATTTAAGTTTGAATATCAGTTTTTTTAAAATCAGCTTTAACCCAGTATTTAAAATGGAATCATAGTACTTCAGTGGCATCATTGCAGTATTTAAGGCTCAGTATTTAAGGTAGAATTTAGAGGCGTCAGAGGCAGGTATCTCAGATAGATTGAAAGGTCTCTAAGTGGGATTTTTTGGGAGGATTCACCCTTTATGAGCCTGAATGAGTCGGTGAACGAGTCGGTGTCTAGACGGAGACTTAATTTGCAGCAGGAAAATGAGTGTGAATTTTGCACGCCGGGAACCAGTGTTCCCAGAAAGTTCTTTATCAAGGTTGATAGTGTTAGATGGAGAGGTTGATGAGGAGAACGCTGCAAGTGGAGCACACAAAAAACATCACAGTGCAGTCCTGTCATCAGAAGACCTCAGAAAAGCTCCATTTCACTCTCTACTCTAGTCGAAAGCAGCAGATGTCCTTTACATTCTGCTCATGTCGCCATGAATGGACTGACAGAAATTTAGATTTGAAAAGAAATCAGTGTTCAGTTTATCATTAACAGATGTTAAATTCATCCAAATCTTTCCCATTAGGTTTGATGGAAATGTTTTGCCTTTTCTGCAAACGTTTCCAGTTCAAAGCGAGATTTTTACACCGGTGAATAAACCTTTCTAACATTCTGCTCCACTCTGCTTTGAGGCCCAGAGGAAGTTCTCAAAGTTCTAGTTTTGACACTTAGATCCTCCCTGCCGTTCTTCCTCTTCCTCTTCCTCTTGCTGGCTGCTTTATTAGGAACAACCTCCTTGCTCTTCTGCTGTTTGGACATTTTATTAGAAACACCCACCTTGTGCTTCCACTAAGGGGCCACTTCATCAGAAACCCTTATCTTGTGCTTCTGCTCAATGGCCACTTTATTAGAAACACCTACATTGCACTACCAGTCACTTTAAAAGAGCCACCACCTCTTGCTTTTATTTAATGGCCACTTTATTAGAAACACCCACTTTACACACAGGCATTATACCGAGTTGGATTTTCCCGTTAGGTTTGATGGAACTTTTACCAAATGTATGTAAAGTAAGTGCATCTTAGCAACAGTAACTATGAGAGAGGATCTGTGAGCAGGACAAAGGTCAGTGGGAATGAATTTTGCATGGAAGCATTAGAGGACTCTCTGAGGAGTGTGGACCGGTGATGAAGCACGGTCAGGTCGGGGTGCTGGCGCTGTGTTTTGTGTGGGATTTTTATCGCAGTGGCATTAGAGGCAGCTGCGCTTCATCAGAAATGCACCATAAGGTCACAGAATCTCAGTGGACCTTAAAGTCCTGACCTGTCCCTCAGCCTGGACCCCATTAGCTGCCTCAGTATTTGAATTTGTCCCAAATCTGAATCTGAGCTTGATGGTCCCTGGTCTGGAAAATAATATAATATAATCATACAGCACTGTGCAAAAGTTTCTGTACCTGAGCAGTTCTCCAGATCTTCCTGAAGGACAGTGTTGTTGTCTCTCAATGTTCCCAGTCCAGTCTCTGTACCTGAGCAGTTCTCCAGATCTTCTGAAGGACAGTGTTGTTGTCTCATGTTCAGTCAGTCTCTGTACCTGAGCAGTTCTCCAGATCTTCCTGAGGACAGTGTTGTTGTCTCTCATCTTCCAGTCAGTCTCTGTTCTCTGTACCTGAGCAGTTCTCCAGATCTTCCTGAAGGACAGTGTTGTTGTCTCTCATGTTCAGTCCAGTCTCTGTACCTGAGCAGTTTGATAGTTCTGTGTTGGTTAATCCACACAGTGATCTACGTCTGAACCTTCAAGCAGAACAAAGCGTCTAACTTAAGGCATGAAGCAGTGAAGAACCAGGAGCAGATGATTCCAGATGATCAGGTGATTCGTTTACTGCTGGTGCTGAACACTGAGTGGAACCCCTTTATCTAGAACCTTGGCGCCTGGAGCATGAGAACACTTGTTTTTCTTTCATTTAATCCTCAATCTGATAAAGATCAGACAGTCCAAAGGGAAACAGGATTTCGGCACCAACAAGGTGATTCGCTGAAAAATATGAAGGTTTGAGGGGCTCAAAACTTTTGCACAGTGCTGTGTGCTCTTATTTACTGTGCTTCTCTGACTGAATATTAATGATACTCTAATTGATTGTTCAATTATGAGATATACACCTATGAGCTGCAAGACAGGACCAGTGGTGACACGGGGAAATGTAACTAATTGAGAAAATTGTATTTTAAATGTTTGGCAAGTGATAAGAACTGATGGGTCACTTATGTTACCGATTTCTGAATAAATTCACTTTCTCCTCCCACGTTCACCGCTCTGCTAAAGGTGGCAAATATCATGTTTAACCAGCAGGACGTGGTTCTGCAGTAATGAACTCCTGAACGTGAGCAGTGCTAATCAGAGCAGCAGGGTAATGTGCTCGTCTCCGGGCCGCTGATGATCCATCGTCCATTAATCACTCCATCTTTGGCCCTCGCTGAGCTGATAACAGACCTGACGGAGGAGAGAGGAACACCTCTTCCAGGATGTTCTTCACATTTCTTCAAAAACACTGAAAAATCTGCATTTTCATTTTTAAGCTTATAAAACACACCTGAATCAAGCGTACACCCCTGGCCACTTTATCGGAAACACCTACCATGTGCTTCCACTCGCTGCCGACTTCATAAGACACGCCCATGTTTTGCACCTTGTGTTGCCACTTTATTGGAAACACCCAATTTGTGCTTTCACTCAGTTGCCACTTTTGGAAACACCTACTCTTCCTTTTCTGTGGCCACTTTATTAGAAACACCACGTATTTCCACTTATTGGCCACTTTATTCCACCGTGCGCACAGTTATTAGGCAATTAGAGAGTTCTGAGGATTAATTTAATCTGGAACTGATCCAGATCTGTTCCAGATTAAACTGACCCTTAAGAAAAAAAAAAAAAAAAAAAAAAAGGGGCAGCGGTGGCCTAGTGGTTAGGGAGTTGGCCCCGCATCGGAAGATTGTGGGTTCGATTCCCACCCCAGTGGGTTGCCCTGAGGTACCCTTGAGCAAGGTACCGTCCCCATCACTGCTCCCCGGGCGCTTTCAATAGCTGCCCACTGCTGCACGTGTGTGTATGGGTTAAATGCAGAGGTCCAATTTCGTTGTGGTTCATGTGTGCTGTGCCGTGACCTCGCAATGACAAGGGTTGTCACTTTCACTTTCACTTCACTTAAGATCAATGAAATCCTCAAACCTGAGTGTTTTAAAGGAGATGCGAGTGTGAACGTTCTCAGGAGAACATGTGTGTCACGATTATTACACGACTCCAACATTTTCTATCTCACTCGTTTATTTTCACCTGTTAAAGTGAGAATAATAAACAAACGACATTTCCAAATAAACAATTCTGACATTTAGAAGTAAAATTAGAGTCCAGCACAGCCGCCCTTCTTCTCAATAACAGACATAATCCCTCCGTTCATGGAGTCTGAGTTTCTTCATCTGTTGATGATCTTTTAGTGCAGCAGGTCCACCACAGCCTCCCAGACTCTGTTCAGAGAGGTGGACTGTTCTCCTTCCTCTCCTTGATTTTGAGTCCATCTTCAACCTGAAAAGGTCCAGCTAGATCATCTTTAATGATACCAGTCCATACCAGTTCCCCACCTCCACCTTACTGGTGTCTGAGTGGAAGTGGAGCTCTGTGGCAGTTGTTGATCCAGCCACGGGACCATCCAGCTGGTCCATCAAGAGTCACTCTCTTCTCACCAGTCCATCAAACCTGAAGAATCTGTCTGGAGATGTTTCTTGTCCCAGTGTTGATGTTTCAGCTGGTGTGTCTTGTTCAGTGGTGGTGGGGTTTCAGTCTTCCTTACCTTGTCCACGTCTCTGACACTAAACACCTTGTTCTTCTGGACACTCCAGGTAGGTTCAGTTCTGGAATATAGTTCAGCACTGGAGGATCATGGGTTCCTGGTAGCTTCATGTTTGATTCTTCTGATATCTTCTGCAGTTTTTTCTCCGCTCGTTTCTTGTGACCCTGTTGACTGTTTGCAACAAACCGTTTGATGCTTCTGAGATCACGACCCCAAATCTTAGACATTTCAAGAGAGCTGCGTCCCTCTGAATGACTTTTTACAATTACTGACTTGTTGTCCCATTTTTCCCAAGGAGGAGAAGAAGCTCCTAAAAATTCTGCACACCTTGATATCAGGTGTATCTCCTTAGGCCACACCCCCCTCATCACACAAACACACATCACCTGATCTGCTTAAATCCAATCAGCGTTCATGTTTATACAGCTTGGAGTTGGAATATCTGCAGAAAAATAATGACCTGGTCAAAAAGCTCACCTAATAATTGTGCTCACAGTGTAGAAACACCAAATTAGTGCTTTCACTTTATTAGAAACGCCTACGATCTAATCCTCTTACTGGTCACTTTATTAGGAACACCTACCTTGTACTTCCGCCATAGGGTGTCGATATTGGAGGATTTATCAGCTGGAGCTCATCTGGGTGTGATGCCTGCTTCCCCTGAGCAGAACATCCTCATTGGTCTGTGGCGTGTCCAGAGGGGGTGGGAGATGTTCTGTGTTTTTTTTGAAGGGAAGTCAACGATGTTACCATGAGCTAGCACATCAGTTCAGACAAATCGATTCTGCTCAAAATGCTGTTTCATTTTCCATTTTATTCATGGCTGTTGATCTGACTGCAGAGAGCGAAGACAGACCATTTCGTGACATTTATTCGTCCCCTCTGGCACTAATGAGACAGACAGGAACAGGCTGCAGTCTCAGGTGTCACTGCAGGAAGCACACATGTAGGTTTATTAGCTGCGAGGCCACTTTCCCCTCCTGGCGGCTCCGTATCTTTCTGCCTGAGTGAGCTGTGGATGGAATGAAAATGTGCATCGTTCTGAGCCCATCTGAGCTCAGGTCCTGGAGAATCAGGTCTTGGCATTGTCCCGAGTTGCCCTTTCACACAGGAGCTTTTCTAAGAGTAACGACAAGTGTGGGAGAGAGGCGAATGGGTGGAGAAGAGTGACAGGAGTGATCTGTGATAGACAGGGATCAGAAGGTTAAGGGAAGGTTTATGAAAGTGAAAGTGACAACCCTTGTCATTGCGAGGTCACAGCACAGCAAGCGTGAACCACAAAGAAATTGGACCTCTGCTTTTAACCCATGCACACAAACACCGTGCAGCAGTGGGCAGCTATTGAAAGCACCTGGGGAGCAGTGACAGGGACGGTACCTTGCTCAGGGGTACCTCAGGGCAACCTACTTGTGAGGGAATCGAACCCACAATCTTCCAATGCGGGGGAACTCCCTCACCCCTAGGCCACCGCTGCCCCTTTATAGGACAGTAGTGAAACCAACTATGTTATGCAGGTTGGAGACAGTAGTGAGACCAGCTATTTTATCTGGTCTCACTATCGTCTCCAACTCGTATAAAATAGCTGGTCTCACTTCTGTCTCCAACCTGTATAACACAGCTGGTCTCACTACCGCCTCCAACCTGTGTATGTTAAGCAGGTTTCTATTACAGTTTTTGTCTTGTGCACCCCTAGCAGCAGTCCATGCAGTTTCATACTTTCACCACACAGAGATCTGTAATTTTGGATCATTTTTCTCCACCAATGAAATAAAAAAGACTAATTTGAGAATAAAGAAAATGGTTTTTAAAAGACCAGTTTTAGTTCATTGTTGATCTTAATTAAATGTTTTATTAATTATTGCTCTTTATTTGTCCCACAGCTGAATTAGTGTGGCCGGCCGACTATGCCCCGAAGCCCAACGTCCAGTGAGGATGAGATGGCCCAGAGTTTTTCCGATTATTCCGATGAGACAGCCTCTGATAGCTCCAAAGAGGAGACCATATACGAGACCATAAAATCCACAGCCGTAAGGCCGCCCAGCCGAATGGAGGACATCCAGTCCAACTCGCTGGTCATCCGGGTGGTCATCCCTGACCTGCAGCAGACGGTAAGACTGGAGTGTGTTTGTGTTGCACTTACACGGTAAACACTGGAGGTAAAGTTAAAGTGACTTGTCATTGTGAAAACACAAGAGCACCACGATGCTACATTTCCTGTGTTTCATTCGTTATCTCAGAGTAACAGCGGGAGCGGTTGAGTCTGGTATCACCATCTCTACAGTCAAACATGGTGGTGGCAGTGTTACTGCCTGACTCTGTTTTCAAGTTCACATTAACTGCCAATCCTAGAGCAGGGTTTTCCTACAACCTATTGTTCAGAGTAACAGGAAGATAGTGAGACCAGCTATGTTATATACTGGCTGGAGACGGTAGTCAGATCAGCTTTGTTATACAGGATGGAAACGAAAGTGAGACCAGCTGTGTTATACAGGTTGGAGACGGTAGTGAGACCAGCTATGTTATACTGGTTGGAGACGGTAGTGAAGCCACATATGTTATATTGGTTGAAGACGGAAGTGAGAGCAGCTATTTTCCACAGGTTGGAGTCAGTGATGAAAAGAAAGGAGACGGAGATGGAGGTGTCAGAGTTAAAGATGCTGAGATTTGTGTCGGGAGGGACGAGGATGGACAAGATTAGGGACAAGTGTGTTAGAGGGACAGCTCAGGTTGGACAGTTTGGAGACAAAGTGAGAGAAGTGGGATTGTGTTGATTTGGACATGTCCAGAGGAGAGACGAGGAGTATATTTACATTTACATTTGTGGAATTTAGCAGACGCTCTTATCCAGAGCGACGTCCATGTCCTAATTACAGGGACAGTCCCCCCTGGAGACACTCGGGGTTCAGGGTCTTGCTCAGGGACCCAGTGGTGGTAGTGCTGGAGGTGGGATTTGAACCTGGGACCTCTTGAGCCACAGGTCCATAGACAAATAACACCACTAGACCACCAGCACCCAGCATATCAGGTGAAGGATGTTGAGGATGGAGCTGGAGATGGAGATGAAAGAGGAGAAGAGGACTGAGACAGGGGGAAAAGTCCAGACAGAGGAGAAAAAGTCAACGAAAAACATGTCCTGAGTTCTCAGGATCTCAGTTTAATATGTAGATGTTGTGTCTGTTGTTCACACTGAACTCTCACTGAACCGAACAGCAGCTGGATCGTTGCTCACCTTCTGATCTGATCCTGAGCTTCGAGCATCATTAGTGGGAAAACCAACAGTGGAGGTAATATTTGCTTTGAAAAAGTACTGTTTATTAATAAAAGTACTGTTTATTTATTTATAACCCAGCCACTTGGGATGCACAATCACTGCTCCCCGGGTGCAGGATATGTCTGCCCCCTGCTGGACGGTGTGTGTGTGTGTGTGTGTGTGTGTGTGTGTGTGTGTGTGTGTGTGTGTGTGTGTGTGTGTGTGTGTGTGTGTGTGTGTGTTAAATACAGAGTTTGTGTTTGGTTGTGGTTCAACAATATAACAATATGCCTTATATATTTAATATTTATGTGTAATAATTCACCCCATCCTATTTCTCAGTGCCAGTCCCAGTACCGGATAAATGGGGAGGGTTACATCAGGAAGGACACCCGGTGTAAAACTTCAAATCAATCACCAAATCAATGTTCAGACAACCAAACAGACTTCCATACCGGATCGAGGCCCGGGTAACAACGGCCGCCACCAGTGCTGTTAGACTACAGGGTGCTGGTGGACACTGGACTACTGTTGGACAAAGAAGAAGAAGAAGAAGAGGAGGAGGAAGGCATGTCCAGAGGGAGGCGGAGAAAAGAAGCCGAAGAGAAGCCGAAAGAAGAAAAAGAAGATAAACAGTTGTAAAACAGTTGCAACTAAAACAATGTACTGGATTAGGATTTACAGCCATAATAATCCAAGTTACCCTAGAACTCAGTTAATGGAAGCACAAGGCAGGTGTTTCTAATAAAGTGGCCACTGCATCTTAGCAGAAGCTAAAGGTATTTCTGGGGGTGAACATGAACATATAGAACGCTGATTTCTACCTGTTTCCTGTTGAAATTTGAGAAAGACAACAGTGACAGAAGCTTGGTTTGGGACACAGCCAGGGCTAATTTTAGTTGCCTGGTGACATGTGACGTGTGCCATAAGGCCAAATGTTCAAGCTTCTTCTAAACGAGGATTCATTCAATAAAAAAGCCCCTGTATTGTGAGATGGAACAGTTACGGGTAAAAACCGAAGATTACCCAGTCCTCCGTTTTTCAAAAATGTTGAAAGTTAAAGTTTTTGCCCCTGTAAAATAACATTTTTAGAGATAAAAGGTTTTGATGCAACGGCAGTGTTGCAAATACGTTATTCTCCATTCTTGCTTTCTTGATTTTATGTGGTTGTCAAGGCTTTGCAGATGCTCAGCTTGAGCTAAAATTTAGTTTGAGTATAAAAAAAATTGACCATATCTAATCCAGAACCCTAAACCATCCACTCCAAAAACCAAAAATAAAACCTCATCTTAATCCTGATGGTGCTGATGGTCCAGAGTTTCTCCAGATTATTGATGAAGGATTAAATATCTGTTATCTGCTCTTATAGATCCTGTTTTTCTGTATAGATGTGACCAAAAACAACAGATTTTCAAAAATTGAAATTGAGAACTGAATTAAACTAATGAGACAAAAATATTATTCATGCTCATTTGTTTATTGAGGAAAACAGAGTGGTGAAACCATGTGAACCGCTAGGATTAACAGCTAATCTGAAGTGTTTCAGTCAATTTGAACCAGGTTCTATCAAAGTCTTATCTATTAAAGCTTTCTGATGAACCATCAGGCTGAAAAACAACAATCATCTGTACAAGGTGTGGACTTCACCGATCCATAGTTCAGACAGATTGTGTACAAACGGAGGAGTGGTGTTAACTTTCCGAGGAGTGGCCGAACTACAAATCTTCAAAAATCTGTATTATTGGATCATTTTGCTCAAAAAACTAATCAGGAAGTAATATTCTTTGTGTGATTATTTAACAGAGTTCTGTTTATCTACTCTTAGGACTCTTCAGAAATATTTAAAATGATAGTTAATTCTAAATGATAAAATATAAACATGATTATAATAATAATTATTTACATTTATGGCATTTATCAGATGCTCTTGGGCAGCGGTGGCCTAGTGGTTAGGGTGTCGGCCACATGATCGGAGGATCGGGGGTTCGAACCCCTTCCCAGTAGGTTGCCCTGAGGTACCCTTGAGCAAGGTGCCGTCCCCAACACTGCTCCCCGGGTGCTTTCAATAGCAGCCCACTGCTGCACATGTGTGTATGGGTGAAATGCAGAGAGTGAATTTCCCATTCGTGGGATTATAAATAAAGGATTATTATTATTATTATCCAGAGAGACGTTCATGTCCTGATTACAGGGACAGTCCCCCCTGGAGAAACTCAGGGTTCAGGGTTTCAGGGACCCAGTGGTGGTAGTGCTGGAGGGGGGATTGAACCTGGAACCTCTTGATCCATAGGTCCATAGACAAGTACCACCAATAGACCACCACCACATAATAATAATAATAATAATAATAATAAATTGATTATTGATATTAACAACAACAACAACAATATTAATATTAATAATAATGTTGCAATAATTGATATCCATCAATTTTCCACCGCTTGTCCCAAACGGGGTCGCACCGAGTGCTGGTGTCCAACCCAGCGCACACAGGGTGAGGACGGGGGACGCATCCTGGACAGGTCTCCAGCCCATCGCAGGGAGGAGCGTGACGGGGATGGCACCTTGCTCAAGGGTACCTCAGGGCAACCTATTGGGAAGGGGTTCAAACCCCCGATCCTCCAATCACGGGGCCAACACCCTAACCACTAGGCCACCACTGATAATTGATATTCACATTAATAATAATAATAATTATAATAATAATAATGATTATTATTGTTATTGTTATTATTATTATTATTATTATTTGCTGTTGTGGTTATAGAGGGATAAAGTTGATCAGCCACACCATGAAGTTCTGGGAAAGAGTCGTGGAAGCTCGGTTAAGAAAAGAGGTGAGGATCAGTGAACAGCAGTATGGTTTTATGCCGAGAAAGAGCACCACAGATGCAATGTTTGCTCTGAGGGTGTTGATGGAGAAGTACAGAGAAGGTCAGAAGGAGCTGCATTGTGCCTTTGTGGATTTGGAGAAAGCAGATGACAGGGTGCCTAGAGAGGAGTTGTGGTTTTGTATGAGGAAGTCTGGTGTTACAGAGAAGTATGTGAGAGTAGTTCAGGATATGTATGATGACAGTGTAATAGTGGTGAGATCTGCAGTGGGAGTGACGGATGCATTTAAGGTAGAGGTTGGATTACATCAAGGATCAGCGCTGAGCCCATTCTTGTTTGCAGTAGTAATGGACAGGTTGATGGACGAGGTTAGACAGGAGTCTCCGTGGACGATGATGTTTGCTGATGATATTGTGATCTGTAGTGAGAGTAGGGAGCAGCTTGAGGAGAACCTGGAGAGATGGAGATCTGCTCTGGAGAGGAGAGGAATGAAAGTGAGTAGGGCAAAGACAGAATACATGAGTGTGAATGAAAGGGAGGAAAGTGGAGTGGTGAGGATGCAGGGAGTGGAGGTAACAAAGGTGGAGGAGTTTAAATACTTGGGATCAACAGTTCAGAGTAACGGCGAGTGTGGAAGAGAGGTGAAGAAGAGAGTGCAGGCTGGTTGGAATGGGTGGAGAAGAGTGGCTGGAGTGATTTGTGACAGACGCATACCAGCTAGAGTAAAAGGGAAGGTTTACAGGACAGTAGTGAGACCAGCTATGTTGTACATGTTGGAGACAGTGGCACTGACGAAAAGGCAGGAGGCGGAGCTGGAGGTGTCAGAGTTAAAGATGCTGAGATGTTCGTTGGGTGTGACGAGGTTGGACAGGATTAGAAATGAGTGTATTAGAGGGACAGATCAGGGTGGACGTCTTGGAGACAAAGTTAGAGAAGCAAGGCTGCGTTGGTTTGGACATGTGCAGAGGAGAGGCGAGGATTATATCAGGAGGAGGATGTTGAAGATGGAGCTGCCAGGAAAGAGGAGAAGAGGAAGACCAAAGAGGAGGTTTATGGACGTGGTGAGAGAGGACATGCAGGTGGTCGGTTTGAAGCAGGAAGATGCAGAGGACCGGAAGAAATGGAGACAGTTGATCCGCTGTGGCGACCCCTAAACGGGAGCAGCCGAAAGAAAAAGAAGAAGAAGATTTCTTGTTGTTGTTATTGTTGTTATTATTATTGTTATTATTATTATTATTGTTGCTGTTATCATTAGTAGTAGTAGTAGTAGTAGTATTGTAGGATCACTCTGAATTGTTAGAATTATTTTTAGCCTGATTTACTAGTCATTTGAGGGGGAATGTGTTAAATAACAATAGATAATCATTTTTTGTTTGTAGTTAAAATGTGTAGGTTACTTTTATAAAAACAATCCTGGTCAGATATTTAAAAAATAGCAAGAAAGATCATGCCCTGCTTTTCCTTAAAGTAAGAACCGAATCCGTAACATGAATTATTGCCGAGCTGACGCTGAATCCACCCTCCGTTGGGGCGTGCGGTTCGACACGGTGTTTAGCCATGTGTGTAAAAGCATCCACATGAGTTAATGTGTCCTACAGATACGAACATATGTAGCTTCTCTCACACACACACACACACACACACACACACACACACACACACACACACAGCATTTTCTCTTTTCCTGGGGCGATACACTACAATACATGTACTTGAATTTCCATCACAGAAAAATGTTACAGTGTTCAAACAGGCAACAAATAATAAAAAAGATTTATATCACATTTATTTATTTATATTTTTTTCACAGATTAGTTTATCTTTTGAGAATCTTTTGATATCTGTTAAGTTTAAAAGTCATGTGGGAGGTGAAGATGAACTGCTGTGTGGACACAGCTGCCTTACATTTTATGTTCAGTGGCCACTTTATCAGAAACACCCAACATTAATCTCAGTGGCCACTTTATCAGAAACACCCAACGGTCATCTCAGTGGCCACTTTATCAGAAACACCCAACTTTATATCCTTCTTGCTGGAGTAAAAGGCGAGTAAATGACACTCAGACTAATTCTCTCGCAAAAACCCACAAATAAATAAATCAACACAATTAGTTCATTGCCTGGGGGGCGCTGTGGTCATCACCTGAGTCCAATACCGAACTACCATCTGGTCTGTGCGATGCATCTGATGCGCCAAGGGACCCTGGCGGCTCACCGGTACTGGGGCCGCACCCGACTTGCTGAGCCTGGGAAGAAACTTGGGACTCCTCACTGATCCTGGAGTCTAAAACCAAACTAACTCTGTACTGTTAGTAGACCCAAGGGGGTTGGGTAGCCGGTCGACCTTGGACCCTCAGAGGTTTTTTTTTCTCCACACAGTGGAGTTTTTGCTTCCTCTCCTTCGTAGTCGTCCGGCTTTAACATCTATTACTGTAACCTGTTCCACCATCTACCACCAATGTAAAGTGCCTTGGGGCAACTGTGTTGTAAAAGGCGCTGTACAAGAATAAATTGGGTGCTGGTGGTCTAGTGGTGGGCACTTGCCTACGGACCTATGGATTCAGAGGTCCCCGGTTCGAATCCCACCTCCGGCACTACCACCACTGGGTCCCTGAGCAAGACCCTGAACCCTGAGTGTCTCCAGGGGGGACTGTCCCTGTAATCAGGACATGGAGACACTCTGGATCAGAGCGTCTGATAAATTCCGTAAATGTAAATTGAATTGAATCCCGGATGTCTTTGGCCGCGAGGTCTGATTGGTTGACTCTGAGGGGACAGTCCTAGTTTCTAATAAAGTGTCCAGCAGTGCAGTTGTTTTCTGAAAGGGACTCGAGTCGTATTCTCACAGGCCAGAATGAAAGTGTGTTAATGGAAGAGAATCCTTAAATAACGCAGGAGGAAATGCCAGGCATCTGCTCAGACTGACCAGCCTTCTGCTGCCTTCAACACACACACACACACACACACACAAACACTCCCACCGCCAGCGACAAGATTAAAGCCACACACACAAGTTTATCAGTGCCAAATGCTCTGCTGTCATCAGCTGTGCAGTAATAAGCTCCAGAACGGGACGGTCCTGAGCACCTAATCCTGTGTTATTTGCTGTGATTCGTTTGTAATCTGGCTTCTTCCAGCAGGTTCTCTGGAGAGCAGTGAGTGTTTTAACGCAGGATGACTCAACAGGATTTGTTTTTATCCGTTCCTCATATTATGCAGTGTTTTTATTAACAGTTGGTCATTTGTTGTGGACACTGGTGTGTATTTTTATTCTCAAAGTGGCTCAGAGTTTTGCGATGGACCGTCCTCTTTACATCAGAAACGAAATCACACTCCTATTATGCTAAACCTGTTTCCATGGTTACGCTGTGCTGATTGCCATGGTTGCACTACAACCATTTCCATTGTTGCTTAACGTTGATACAGTTTCGTTTTTCATGGTTACGGTACCGTTTTAGATGTTGTTTTTTAAAATGCGCTCTTGTCCGTTGGTTTGGCCACGCCTGTTTACATCCTTACACCCCTTTTCATGGTAGCAATGCACTCTTCTCTATGGTTACATCAAATTCTTCTCACTGATGACTCAAAGCCATGTTTCCATGGTAACACTGTGCCCTTTTTCCATTGGTTAGGCTACAGATATTTACATTATACTACATTCATTCTATGGTTAAACTACACTTATGTCTGCAAATACTCAAATACCATTTCTGCAGTTTCTCAAAACCCATTTCCATGGTAACCTTGCACCAGTTTCCATGGTTATCCTACACTCTATTCCATGCTTACTCAAAGCTCATTTCTGTTAAACCCTTTTCGATGGTTACTACACCCTTCTCCATGGTTACAGTACACCCTTCTCCATGGTTACAGTACACCCTTCTCCATGGTTACTATTGACTTGCCTAAGAATAGGTGTCAAACTCTCAGTCTCCCCTTTCACACCTTTATTCTGTCGTTCTATCAGAAATGCATGAGGTTCGACCCGGACGCCACAGTGTGGGTGGCCAAACAGCGGATCTTGTGCACTCTGAGCCAGAGCCTGAAGGACGTTCTGAACTACGGACTCTTCCAGCCAGCCAGCAACGGGCGAGACGGGAAGTTCCTGGATGAGGAGCGACTCCTCCGGGAGTATCCACAGTCCGTCAGTAAAGGGGTCCCGTCACTGGAGGTGAGGAGCAGCATGGTGGTCCGATTAAACAAAGGGGATGGGATTTTCCCCATGAGCCAAGTCCTGCTGGGTGTCTGAGATGGGTATTGGCTACACTGAATGTCCAACTAATGCCTGTGATGCACCATGCCGGCTGCACAATGAACACTGCACCTTTTTTATAGATTATAGATTAAACACTGCAGCTTTGTTATAGAATATTGATGTTGGAGATTATATATCAGTGAATTTACATTTACAACATTTAGCAGACACTCTTATCCAGAGTGATGTACATCAGTGCTTCATCTCCACATCTGTTCTTCATTCCTGTATCTTGAATAGAAGTCAACTGTCCAACTATTTGCCAATATCAAGAACTCAAGAGTATCAGAAGTCAATATCTACACCATCTTACCCCAAAAATTGGAGCATAAGAGCCAAAAGGATTATTTTGACAGAAGAGAAGGGTAGAAAGTGTAGGGCTAGTTAGGGAAGGTTGGTTCCCTCTGTGTTCCTTGAACAGGTGCATCTTCAGATGATTCGTTCCAGCACTGAGGAGCCAGGAGTCACAATGCAAGTCTTCCTCTTCTCTTGAGGAGAGGAGGTTTAAGGTGAGCAGTGCTGGACGTTCTGAAGGGACGAGAAGAGACATGTTGTTTGATTAGTGCCATCAGATAAGAAGGTGCAGGTCTGTTCTTGGTCTTGAAGGCGAGTGTTCAGGATTTAAACCACAGGCCACAGGGATCCAGTGCAGTTCAAGCACCAGAAACGTTGTAGAAGTTGGGAAGATTTAAGACACATCTCACAGCAACACCAAAATCAACTGAAGTTCTCTTGTTCTCTTCCATTGAAGTCCTGCCAGAAGAGAGTTACAGTGTCCAGTGTGGAGTCAACCAGAGACTGGACGAGCAGCTGGGCAGCCTGGGTGGTGAGGAATAGATGGATTCCTTAGATGTTGTGGAGTAGGTGTCTGCAAGACTGGGAAAGGTTGACAATATGAGAAGAGAAAGAGCTCACAGTCAAATGTGACATCAGGATTCTTTGCAGTCTCAGAGGGGACAATAAGTGAGTTCCTAAAAATATTGTAGAGAAGCTCAGTCTTGTTGGAATTTAGCCTGAGGTGATGAAGGCATCCATGAAGGAAGGTCAGCCAAGACATCAGATTCAGGATGAAACCTGTTGATTTCATGGGTTGTGAAAAAAAAAGCTGTTGGGAAAGAACTGTTTGTGTTTTTGTTTTACAGTTTCGGTACAAGAGCAGAGTCTACAAGCAGCCCGATGTGGATGAGAAGCAGATCGCCAAGTTACACACCAAGGTGCGTCTACCAAGCTCAGTAGTGCTCAGTGGTGCTTAGTAGTGCTCAGTAGAGCCCCATAGTGCTCCGTACCACTCTGTAGTGCTCCGTAGAGCTCCGTAGCGCTCCGTAGAGCTCCGTAGTGCTCCATAGTGCTCCGTACCACTCCGTAGTGCTCCGTAGAGCTCCGTAGCGCTCCGTAGAGCTCCAAAGTGCTCCGTAGCGCTCCGTAGAGCTCCGTAGTGCTCAGTAGAGCTCCGTACCACTCTGTAGTGCTCCGTAGCGCTCCGTAGTGCTCTGTAGAGCTCTGTAGCGCTCCGTAGTGCTCTGTAGCGCTCCGTAGAGCTTCGCATTGCTCAGTAGAGCTCCGTAGAGCTCCGTAGCACTCTGTAGTGCTCAGTAGAGCTCCGTAGTGCTCCGTAGAGTTCTGTAGTGCTCAGTAGAGCTCCGAAATGCTCCGTAGCGCTCTGTAGTGCTCATTAGAGCTCCGTAGTGCTCCGTAGCACTCTGTAGTGCTCTGTAGAGCTCCATAGTGCTCCGTAGTGCTCTGTAGTGCTCAGTAGAGCTCCGTAGAGCTCTGTAGTGCTCAGTAGAGCTCCATAGTGCTCCGTAGCGCTCAGTAGAGCTCCGTAGTGCTCAGTAGAGCTCCGTAGCGCTCTGTAGTGCTCCGTAGCGCTCTGTAATGCTCAGTAGAGCTCCGCAGTGCTCCGTAGTGCTCTGTTATGCTCAGTAGAGCTCCGCAGTGCTCCGTAGTGCTCTGTAGTGCTCCGTAGAGCTCCAAAATGCTCCGTAGTGCTCCATAGCACTCTGTAGTGCTCAGTAGAGCTCCGTAGAGCTCTGTAGTGCTCAGTAGAGCTCCATAGTGCTCCGTAGCGCTCAGTAGAGCTCCGTAGTGCTCAGTAGAGCTCCGTAGCGCTCTGTAGTGCTCCGTAGCGCTCTGTAATGCTCAGTAGAGCTCCGCAGTGCTCCGTAGTGCTCTGTTATGCTCAGTAGAGCTCCGCAGTGCTCCGTAGTGCTCTGTAGTGCTCCGTAGAGCTCCAAAATGCTCCGTAGTGCTCCATAGCACTTTGTAGTGCTCAGTAGAGCTCCGTAGAGCTCTGTAGTGCTCCATAGTGCTCCGTAGCGCTCTGTAGTGCTCAGTAGAGCTCAGTAGAGATCTGTAGTGCTCAGTAGCGCTCTGTAGTGCTCAGTAGAGCTCCATAGTGCTCTGTTGTGCTCCGTAGCGCTCTGTAATGCTCAGTAGAGCTCCGCAGTGCTCCGTAGTGCTCTGTAGTGCTCAGTAGAGCTCCAAAATGCTCCGTAGCGCTCTGTAGTGCTCAGTACATTTACATTTACGGCATTTATCAGACGCTCTTATCCAAAGCGACGTCCATGTCCTGATTACAGGGACAGTCCCCCCTGGAGACACTCAGGGTTGAGGGTCTTGCTCAGGGACCCAGTGGTGGTAGTGCTGGAGGTGGGGTTTGAACCTCTTGAGCCATTGGTCCATAGGCAAGCACCCACCACTAGACCACCACCACCCAGTACTGCTCAGCAGGAGTAGATGAGCTCTGAAATCTTTATTAGACTTTTTTTTTTTTTTTTTTTTTT
>CM029375.1:28441156-28452542 GCA_017165825.1 Hepsetus odoe
GAGAGAGAGAGAGAGAGAGAGAGACAGAGAGACAGAGAGCGAGAGACAGAGAGCGAGAGACAGAGAGCGAGAGACAGAGACAGAGAGCGAGAGACAGAGAGAGAGAGACAGAGAGAGAGAGAGAGAGACAGAGAGACAGAGAGAGACAGAGAGCGAGAGACAGAGAGAGAGAGGGAGAGTGGAGGGGGAGAGTGAAATATAGCAGGGGTGTAAGAGGTGTTAGAGTGATCAGTAGAGATGGATGGAGATTGAGATTAGTGAGTGAAAATAACAGGTAGTTTCTTTTTATTCTTTTGATGTTTGGGGAAGCCCTTCAGAAATGAGTACTGAATGTTGTATATATGATCTTCCACTGTAACGTTCCATCATGTGTAACAAGATCCAGTGAAATGAAGTCTTTTATTGTAACATAATGCACAAGATGTTTCACTGTCTGCTCTCACAGTGAGCCGAACTGAAGGGGATTTATGATCGTTATCCTGTAATTTGTTCCATTGTTCCGTATTTTAAAGCAGTGACTTCCAGGCTTTTCCCGGAACCCCTTCCTTTTGTAGATAAAACAATTTTTGAGTCCCAGATGCTAACATGCTAAAGATGCTAAAAAAAAAAAACTTTTAATTTTGCCTTTAAAAAAAAAAGGAAACCTTCACACTGAACATTTTCAGACCGTATGTGTGTAATTCAAGAATGTTTCCAGTGTTTGTCATCGAATATATTCTGAACATTTTGTACTAAAATTGGCTGAAAAATGGGTTTAATCTCAGCGCTTCCTTCTCAGTGAAAGTGAAAGTGACTGTTAATCATTATGAACAGTGAAACGCAACCGAACATCCTCTGTATTTAACACACAAACACTGTCCAGCAGGGGGCAGACATATCCAGCACCCGGGGAGCGGTGATGGGGACGGTACCTTGATCAGGGGAACCTCAGGACAACCTACTGGTCTGGGATTCAAACCCCTGACCTTCTGATCTTGGGGGCCTCGTCCCTAATCCCGAGTACACCGCTGCCCCCTGGTGTCGGACTGGATGCCCCCGGACGTCTCGCGCTTTGGTTTGTGACGCCGTCCTCTCTCTGTCCTCAGACTCTGCTGGAGTTGGGGGCGTCCCCGGACTATAAGGACAGTCGCGGCCTGACCGCTCTGTACCACACGGCCATGGTGGGCGGCGACCCGGCCTGCTGCGAGCTCCTGCTGCACGAACACGCCTCTGTCTGCTGCCAGGACGAGAACGGCTGGCATGAGGTCCACCAGGTGACCCTTCACCCCCGAATCCTCACATTTGTCTCGCTTGCCTTTGACCTCTGGTATTTCCGCTCAGCTCTGATGTTTACAGGCCTCGTCGTTAAAGGGCCCGTATCATGGAAAACCTTTTCGAAATGCAGTCATGAGCTCAGTAAATAAATAAAGTCCTCAGCTGGGACGCTTTCCCCAGTTTAGGGTGCAGTTTTTATCTCTAGGGGTGAAGAACATCGAACATTCATTATAAATTCTGTGCTTAATGTGCTGAATTCAGCCAGTAAAAGTCTCTGTGAATAAAAAGTCTAAAATAGTTTCTCTGTAGAGGGTAATCTGAACGGGGTGTGCAGACTTTTGCACATGTCTGTAAAAGGTTTGTACGTTTCAAAATTCGCCCTCCGCTTCCAGCCCATATGGTCAATATGTGGAAAGCAGCACCAAAATCATGTTGTCATGGTTGTGATGTCACAGTCTTAACAAACATTCAGCTGTTTAAAACTCAAAATGCTTTAAAAGGAAACGCTACAACAACAATAATAATGATCATATTTGAAATTCTAAGAATTATTAGTAGTTTTAATATTCAGAATGAAGTTCTAAACACTGGAGCACTTTATTATTATTATTATTATTATTAAAATAGGTTTTAAATCAATTATGCATCTACAAAAACTTGTAAAAGCTTCAGAAAATAAACGTAAAATCAGTTTGTGAAATGTTTGTCTATATGAATGTGACTTTCTGAATCATTCTGGACTCTTTCTGTTGGTGTGTGTGTATTCTTGTGTTGGTTTTGGTTGGTTGGTTTTCGTGGTGGCAGTGATGGAGCTCTTTCCGGATCCGTGAGGGGAACGGCTCCGGCTCCTCTGTCTGTAAATTTGGGAAGATCTGATCTGAGCTCGGACCTGCCGCCGCTCTGAGTTCTGAATATTTGATATTTGTGTTCCTGCTGAGAGCGGAGGCTCTGGACTGATGAATGTGTCACATCTTTTTGTGAGCAGGTGATGAATGTGCCTGAAAGTGGAGCTGAAAGCCTGTCAGTGTGAAAAATAGGCTCAGCTTCATTTACCCCAGGGACGCACTGTCCTCTAGCGGCCGCGCTGTGTTACTGCAGGCAGTTCCCCACATTCAGGTTCATAAGAAACACACATCAGTTATTTGTCCTTTAAGACGCTTTAAATCTTGAGTGTCATTTAATTCCCCACCTTTTTTTGGGCAAATCCAAATCGTGTGCTGCGATTGGTTGGTGGTGTCCCGCCTGCTGCGTTGTGATTGGCTGGTGATTCTATCTGAACTTAAGAAAGTGACTACCCTCGTCATTGTGAAACGCAGCAAACCACAACGAAATTCAACCTCTTCGTTTCAGCCACACACACGTGCAGCAGTGGGCAGCTATTGAAAGCTGCCTGGGGGACAGTGACAGGGACAGTACCTTGCTCAAGGGAAGTAGGGAACCTACTGGTGAGGGAATCGAACCCACAATCTTCAGATCCAGGGCAACTCCCTCACCACTAGGCCAGCGCTGCCCCGGCCGCGGGTATTCTGTAAGTCCTGAATATTAAGCTCTGAACTGGGTTTAGCTGTGTTAATGGGTGGTACTGGGATTTACTGGGTAGTACTCGGTTTAACTGGGTTGTAGGGGCAGTGGTGGCCTAGTGGTTAGGGAATTGCCCTGGATTGGAAGATTGTGGGTTTAATTCCCTCACCAAGAGGTTGCCCTGAGGTACCCTTGAGCAAGGTACCGTCCCTGTCAGTGCTCTCCGGGCACTTTCAATAGCTGCCCCCTGCTGCACATGTGTGTGGGTGAAACGCAGAAGTTGAATTTTGTTGTGTTGTGCATATCCTGCACTCTCCTCCAATCACATGCCAGGCTGTCTGTGGTTCTGACCAATCTGGCGGTGTGTGTGTGTGTGTGTGTGTGTGTGTGTGTGTGTGTGTGTGTGGTACTTTTATTTTTATTTAAAAAAAAAAGGAAAATTCCATTTGTTTGTGTTTATGTTAAATCAGATTTAATTAACTTTATTTATTTTTAATCAGAATGAAATTCCAAAAATGTCGAATTAAATAATAAAACAAAAGTTTTAATAATCAAAAAATTATTGAAAATAATAATTAAAAAAACAATACAGTTAGCATTCAAAGTTAAATTCTTCCAAAATTAATGTCTAAAAATTCTAATAAAGTTACAGCCATAAAAAAATCTCCTCTGAAGGACGTCTGGAGCGTCTGTCTGTGCTGAAAGTGAACTGAATCTCACTCCATATTAATAGAATTAAAGACTATTAAAGCCTCGAACTTCAACTCCAATAAAAACAATCTACTGAAAATAATCCACATGAACTTCACCGCTTCACTTTCATCACCGTCTCTACTAGTTCTCCATCACGGACACACACTCCACACACCCTGAACTCCACCGTCCACTCTCCCTGTCCTCTCTCTCACTCTCCTTCACTCTGTCCTGCACCGATGGACACACAGAGGGACGTCTCTTCTGTGTTTGTGTCCATTTAGTCTGAGACGGTCTGGATGCTGGGAAGGTGATGGAGGATAAAATAATGGAGGATCAGCTCAGATGTTCAGACTGAAGTAAAGAGTCTGTTCTGGAAGAAGAACAGAGATTTGGGGAAAAATGGAAGGAGTGTGACAGTAGAGGGCGCCCTGCTCTGACTGTGCACACCTGAGCCTTGGGTGACAGGTGAGACAGGTGAGCCTGGGGCTTTATTAGCCCCAGTGAATCAGAGCAGGGCGCTGGAGTTTATTTATGTTGTCTTTTACACGTCATGTTCAGTATGTTTAGTTTAGGAGTTCTGTGTGCGTTAAAGTTCGGTATGAAGCTCTCGGTTCTGCGTTGATGTCCAGCCCACGACACCCCGGCGTTACGGGAGGGAAAGGAAATAAATACAAAAAGTAAAGTAAAGTACAAAAACATGATTACTGATGTTCGATACTTTGTGTCTCTGCTGTTCAGTACATGTGCAGATACTGATATTTGATCTCACTGACTTTTTGTGTGTGTGTGTGTGTGTGTGTGTGTGTGTGTGTGTGTGTGTGAGAACAGGCTTGCAGACACGGTCACGTCCAGCACCTTGAGCACCTGCTGTTTTACGGGGCGGATATGAGCGCACAGAACGCCTCAGGAAACACTGCCCTACACATCTGTGCCCTCTACAACCAGGTGTGTGTGTGTGTGAGAGTGTGAGTGTGTGTGTGTGTGAGTGTGTGTTTGTCATTATGGAACAGCAACAAACACATCCTCTGTGTTTAACACACACACACACCGTCCAGCAGGGGGCAGACATAACCAGCACCTGGGGAGCAGTGATGGGGACGGTACCTTGATTTAGGGAACCTCGGGACTACTGGTCCGGGATTCGAACCCACAACCTTCCAGTGTGAGTGTGCACTTACTGTTGTTTCTGGCTGTTCTGTCACTCTGGCAGAGTTGGTGAAACCCGGGGTTCGACTTTAGGAGCTACAAAACTGACCCCAAACTTCAAATCCGCTCAAACAGGACAGTGTGAGCTGGACACTGAACAATGTCCAATCTTCAGACCGGGGACGAGGAACCATGTCCATCCTTTTAGTGCAGTAAAGAAATGAAGCTCATCTTCTACACACTCTGTGTTTTTTACCCTTTTTAAAAAATTTTTCAGAAAAGTGTGATGTTCTGTTCCACCTTAAATAGAGCAGCTGAACATTACAGGTGCACAGTTTAAGGTGGAACTGAAGCTTCGATGTGAAACTACCTGTTCGAGATTTGGATCTCATTATTAGCAGAAGAGCGGCTCACACAAATTGGTCTGGTGTTTAGGGGCGAGGGCCCAGGATCAGAAGGTTGTGGGTTCAAACCCCAGGCCTGTAGGTCGCCCTGAGGTTCCCTTGAGCAAGGTATCGTCCCCATCACTGCTCCCCAGATGATGGATATGTCTGCCCCGTGCTGGACGGTGTGTGTGTGATAAATACAGAGGATGGATTTGGTTGTGGTTCACTGTGTTCACAGTCACTTTCATGAACTACCTGTACACACACCTGTTTAGTTGTAAGATTTTCCTGCAGATGTTTGCAGAAACACAGGAGAGCACCCTTCAGAACCATTAGGTCCTTTTGGGCCTGTTGCTTCTTGAGCAAAAACCAAAAATTGGTCCGTCCAGAAGAAAAGCACTCCAGTTTTCTGGTCCCAAATTTTCTGGTATTTTTTGTGTACACAGATAAATATGTTTAAAGGAGTGTGTGTGTGTGTGTGTGTGTGTGTGTGTGTGTGTGTGTGTGTGTGTGTGTCTTCTGCAGGATAACTGTGCCCTTGTGCTGTTGGTGAGAGGAGCCGATAAGGAGGTCAAAAACTACAACAGCCAGACTCCCTTTCAGGTAAACCTGCTCCCAGTGTTCTTCTTCCTGCTCTGTAGCTGCACATCCTGAGAACCTGTACTGGGAACTGCCACTTCAGGGGTCAGACACTAGAGGGCGCACCTGAGCAAGCGGGAAATGAATGGATTCCTATGGAGCTTTGTTCCGAATTGAAAGATATAAATGATGGATATTTTTAAGCTCATTTACTCCCACAGAGCAGCGGAATGTATTTCAGCCAAGTTCCTGCTGCTTTCTAACAACCAATGAGCTGCTCACCTCACCAACCAATCAGTGCTCAGTTTCCAGAAGGCCTACTTATCAGCACTCAGCATCAAGAATACCATTCAAGCAGCTATCTGTAGTCCAAATGGCAGCCAATGAGTACTTAGTATCCAGAACGCCAACCAATTAGCACTCAATATCCAGAATTCCACCCAATTAATACTAATTTGTTAGAACAGCAGCCAATCAGTACGTAATATGTTGCCGGAATACCAACCAGTCAGCATTTGATATCCAGGGTGCCAACCAATCAGCGTTCAGTACCCAGAATACCAGCGTTTTGCTGCTCAAATACATAAATATTCTGAGATTTTTCTTAATAATGATTCTCATTACAGTTTCCAGAATAAATCTTAGTTATTAAATATACATTTTAAGATGCACATTTCACAACTTGATCCTGCTCCATGTTCCACCTTTTCAGGCTCCGGCCGGTATCAGCGGTTCTGCAGGGACAGCAGATAGTTTGTTTTCTGTTTGATGCTGTTCATCACATTGCTGCAGTTGTTTGTGATGCTGTTTTATGGCATCTTTCAGTTCCATTAAAACCCAAAACCTTTCTAAAAAAACTTTGAAGCTTTTATCTGTGAAAAAATTCAGTTATTGAATCTCAGCAGGTTAGAAAGTGGCTTTTTGTTGCCTTTCTGAACACACAGATAAACTCGCAGACTGAGCAGCACTAATCGATTTCAGAGCAGCCCGGTTTCAGCGGCCCAGCCATCTGTTGGGGTACTTTATGAAATGAAGTCCATCAGGATTATTCAGGAGGTGATTAGTTCCGTAGAGTGAGGAGACCCGAACTAACAGTTTCAGACGTTCTAGCAACATCACTGAGCATCACAACTACAACTCTTACATTTATTACTGGCCACTTTATTAGAAACTCGCTGTGCCTCCATTAACTGGCCACTTTATTAAAAACACCCACCCTGTCCTCCCACTATATGGCCACTTTATTAGAAACACCCACCCTATCCTCCCACTCAGTGGCCACTTTATTAGAAACACCCACCCTGTCCTCCCACTCAGTGGCCACTTTATTAGAAACACCCACCCTGTCCTCCCACTCAGTGGCCACTTTATTAGAAACACCCACCCTGTCCTCCCACTCAGTGGCCACTTTATTAGAAACACCCACCCTGTCCTCCCACTCAGTGGCCACTTTATTAGAAACACCCACCCTGTCCTCCCACTCAGTGGCCACTTTATTAGAAACACCCACCCTGTCCTCCCACTCAGTGGCCACTTTATTAGAAACACCCACCCTGTCCTCCCACTCAGTGGCCACTTTATTAGAAACACCCACCCTGTCCTCCCACTCAGTGGCCACTTTATTAGAAACACCCACCCTGTCCTCCCACTCAGTGGCCACTTTATTAGAAACACCCACCCTGTCCTCCCACTCAGTGGCCACTTTATTAGAAACACCCACCCTGTCCTCCCACTCAGTGGCCACTTTATTAGAAACACCCACCCTGTCCTCCCACTCAGTGGCCACTTTATTAGAAACACCCACCCTGTCCTCCCACTCAGTGGCCACTTTATTAGAAACACCCACCCTGTCCTCCCACTCAGTGGCCACTTTATTAGAAACACCCACCCTGTCCTCCCACTCAGTGGCCACTTTATTAGAAACACCCACCCTGTCCTCCCACTCAGTGGCCACTTTATTTGAAACACACTGTGCTACCATGAAATGGTCAGTTTATGAGAAACACACATCCTGTCCTCCCAATAAAATGGCCAATTTATTAGAAACACACTGTGCTTCCATTAACTGGCCAATTTATTAGAAACGCACTACTTACACTCACTGGCCGCTTTATTAGAAATTCACTTTCATGAACTGGACACGTTATTTGAATTACGCACAACGAAATCCACTCACGATTTAAGGCTCATGGTTTGATTCACTCACAATATTTTTCTGAACATCAGATTAAAATCTAAGATCAGGTCTGTTCTCGAGGAGGAAGTAGGAGCTGATGATGCTGCTGGTTCGCACTGGTTAACCTGTAATGCAGTTTTTATCAAAGATCAGGAATAAAGCAGGACGTTTCTCCATCCTACTTCGTTACATCGAAGGACTTAACGAGGTCAGTTTGACTTAACGATGGACAACGGGGCCCCCGGGGAGAATGGAGAGAGTGGAAGTTTATGGATGGAGGAGAAGTTTAACCCTTTCAGCTTCTCCCGCTGAGGACAGCATTCCACTCAGAGAAAGGGATGAATGTGGTTGCCATGGAAACCCAGTTTACTATGGGAGGAAAAGGGCATTGTGATGGGGGGAGGGGAATGGGAATGGGTTGGAAAGGATGGAGAGGTAAAGAAAGAGAGAGAGAGAGAGAGAGGGAGAGAGAGAGCTGTTTAAAGTCAACACTATCACTCCATTGCAGCGACTGGATCAGAGGTGAGAAAGTGATCGTCTCTGAGTTTCTCTTCTAAAGCTCAGAGAAATCTCACCTGCTGTATGTGTGATTTATTCAGCGACCAGCAGCATAAAACCCAGAGCAGTTCCAGAATTCACACACACACACACACACACACACACACAGCCACTACATTATTGAGGGCTTTATCTTCTTATGAAGAAAGAACTTAGTCTGTTCTTCTCAGAAAATAAAGGATAACGATCAGATCTTATCAGGTTTCCTTTTTAGTTGAAAGTATTTTAGGAATTGGGCAGCGGTGGGCAGCGGTGGACTAGGAAGGATCCGAAGGTTATGGTTTCAAATCCCAGACCAGTAGGTTGCCCTGAGGTTCCCCTGATCATGGTACCGTCCCCATCACTGCTCCCCAGGTGCTTTAAATAGCTGCCCCCTGCTGGATGGTGTGTGTGTAAGGTGTAAGCTGTTCGCTGTTCTTTGCTCTCTGTTGCAGGTGGCCATAATTGCAGGAAACTTTGAGCTCGCTGAGCTGATCAAGAACCACAAAGAGAGCGACATTGGTGAGTTCTTCTTTCTTTCCTTTTTTCCTCTGAATAACAACGTGAGGGAGGCTGCCGAGCGACAGGATCGCCCGCCTTAAAGAAATAAACGACCAGCAACACTTTTGCTTCGACTGGACAGAAAGATTTCAACTGTTAATCACTGTTAGTGAAAAAGAGAAAGGAAGAAGGGAGTGAGAAAAAGTGAGAAAGGATGAAGAGCAGAGAGAAGATGAAAAAAGAAGAGTTGGAGAGTAAAAAAGAGAATATGACAGAAAGAAGGCGAGGAATTAAGTGAAGAATGACAGAGAGAAAAGAGGTAGAGCATGAAGAGAGAATGAAGAAAGTGAAGAGAGATAGAGAGGGAGAGAAAGAAAGGAAATTGACACAATCTGAAAATCTGCTTTTGAATCAGTCTGTCTTAAATGAGAATGAATTGAACTGAGAGGAAAGAGAAAGAACGACAGAAAGAAAAAGAATACCAAACAGGAAAGTAGAGAGAGAGAAGAGAAAGTGAAAGAAAAATCAAGAACTCAAGAAACTCAATCAAGAAAATATTTATTCACGATCCATGATTTATCTAGAGCCTTCTGGACGAGAGTGAGGCTCGGTAAGCATGATTGGCAGATTCTTCTTCATGATGGTGGTCTTCAGTCCAGCTCCTCATGACCTGACCAATGAGAGAGGCCTCCCACACTGACCACACCCACTTTTTGGCTGTTATATTAATCGGCATGGCTTTGAGCTGACCGTATACAGTCCGTTAAAGACACTTTTGTTTATTGTTACTTTTGCAGCATCAGTTGGCATGTTGCAGGATGCAGGTTGCTTAGCAACAGCGCTGATGCTGATCTGAGTTGGGCCAGGAGTGTCTTTTGGAGGTCCGGCAGGTGTAAAGTCCTCTGGGTTATCTGGCCTGTGTGCGTGTGTGTGCGCGAGTGTGTGTGCGCGAGTGTGTGTGAGAGAGAGAAGGATCTGTGCTTTGATTGGATTTGGATTTTATTGTTCACCGCCCCTTTGACCCTCTCATTCCCACTGGATTACAGCCTTCATTCAGCTCGAGAGAGAGAGAGAGAGAGAGAGAGAGAGAGAGACAGAGTGAGAGACAGAAAGAGAGACAGAGTGAGAGACAGAAAGAGACACTGAGAGACAGAGAGAAAAGGGAGCGAGCAATAGAGAGACAATTGGGTGAGAGAGACATAGATAAAGTGACAGACAGAGAGCGAGAGAGATGGACAGAAAAGGGGTGAAGAATGAGTAAAAAGTGAGAAAAAGCAAAACAGATCTGAGAGAGAAGAAAAAGAAGGAAGCAAGGTGGTCAAAGAGAAGAGAGAACAGAAAATGAGAGAAAATAGAGAATAAAGAAAGATGGAGAGGGAGAAACAAAACATTTAAAATAACAAATAAAGAATGAAGGGAGAAAAAAAAAGAAGAGAGCTGAAAAGAGCTGAAAGGAATGAGGAAGAGAGAATGAAAGAGGAATTGTAGAGACGAAAGGGAGGGTGAAGAAAGAACAAAGGGAAGAAAGCGTGAAGGGGAAGAAAGAGAGAGAGAAATGGGGTGAAAGAGCAGGCTACATTAATGCTACTAATAAAAATAATAATTATCATAATTATTATTGTGATATTTTCAAGCCATTTTGTAAACAGCTGTTTATTCAAAGCAAAAACAACAGATAAATAAACAAAGACAATAAATGAATTCTGGTTTAGATGTTGCCGTTGTGGCCTCCTGATTGGCTGTGAGGTTTGTGTTTTATTTTTTGGAGATATGTGATTTTAAGTTTTTAAAGAAGAAAACCGAAGAGGGATGTAATACAGTGGAGATAATTATTCATGAGAGAGAGGCTAACTCATGGCATGAAATAGAATAAATAAAAAGCACTGGATTACGGAAACAAAACAAACGGTAGAATGAATAAATAAATAAATAAATAAATAAAGGGAAAAGAAATAAATAAAGGAGAGGTAATCCGTGATTGTTTCCCCGAGCGGCCTCACAGCTGTCCTGCAGGCTGGATGAGGAAAAGCCGCAGGCAGGATTAGCGCCCGGCCAGTCCGGTGCCATGAGGTCCGGTTCCTCCGGCGGTTCCCCTGCAGATCCCCTGCTCTGCTTTCGGGAGCCCCGGACCCCACCGTGTACCAGGTCACGCCCCGTCTCCACAGCTGCGCCGTGGATTTTGGAAATCTGTGATGGGAATTTTGGTTGATTGGGGTTTTTCTGGCCATGGGTACCACCTGCTGCACGCCGGAGAAAGGTGCGGTCCACTGTGTCCAGGTTCTGATCCAGAGCGAGAGAGTGTGTGTGTGTGTGTGTCTGTCTGTCTGTCTGTGCGTGTGTCTGTCTGTGTGTGTGTCTGTCTGTGTGTGTGTGTGTGTGTGTGTGTGTGTGTGTCTGTCTTTCTGTCTGTGTGTGTGTGTGTGTGTGTGTGTGTGTGTGTGCGTGCGTGTGTGTGTGTGTGTCTTTCTGTTTTGTATCTATTTTGACCTTTGACTTTGCAGGGAGTTTATCTGAACTAAGTTTATATTATACTGTACTACACTACACTACTCTATTATACTGTACTACACTACACTATACTGTACTACAC
>CM029375.1:28472490-28502490 GCA_017165825.1 Hepsetus odoe
AGTGAGGATGGCGGAGTGGTGAGGATGGCGGAGTGGTGAGGATGGCGGAGTGGTGAGGATGGCGGAGTGGTGAGGATGGCGGAGTGGTGAGGATGGCGGGGGAGGAGTTTAAACACTCGGGGTGGACAGTTCAGAGTAACAGAGTGTGGAAGAGAGGAGAAGAAGAGAGTGCAGGCAGGTTGGAATGGGTGGAGAAGAGTGACAGGAGTGATCTGTGAGAGACAGGGACCAGCAAGAGTGAAAGGGAAGGTTTACAGGACGATATTGAGACCAGCTATGTTATACGAGTTGGAGACGGTAGTGAGACCAGCTATGTTATACAAGTTGGAGACAGTAGTTAGATAAGCCATGCTATATGAGTTGGAGATGGTAATGAGACCAGTTATGTTATACGGGTTGGAGACAGTAGTGAGAACAACTTTGTTATTTGGGTCGGAGATGGTAGTGCTGATGAAAACGCAGGTGTTGGAGCTGGAGGTGGCTCCTCCACTCCTGGGGGAGAAGAAGCAGCTTAGAGAATGGATGGAGGAATGAATGTTAGCAGGGAAACTAACTGGCCACTTTATTAGAAACCCCTGGTGTTAGTAGAACACACTTGAGAAGAGATCGATGGAACGTTTAGTATTTGTGTGTAGAATGTAAATCTAAATCCCAGGGTGATTGATTATGTGTGTATGCATATTGAATAAGAACCACAAAAGAAAAGGTACAGCAGTGTTTCTTCTGTTTGCTTTGATCTTCAAAGCAAACAAATAAAAAGAGCCCGTTTGAAGTATTCAAGGAAACCCCGGTTTGAGCCTGATTGTAATAAATGCCTGAAATCATCGTCCCACTGTCCTTCCAGGAGGTCCCGCCGGCGCTGATATCACTTTAAAAGAAAAACATTTTCAAATCAGATCATCTTGACTTCAGTCCCCCTCAGGAAGCTAATTTACTGTAATTACACTCCGATATCATTTGCTACCAGCGTGTGGTGTGAATCATTTAAAAGTGTGTGTGTGTGTGTGTGTGTGTAGGACGCAGACTGCCTTACGTCAACACTTTGGCTTAAATTAAGGGATATTTTTAGAGCACTGATACATAAGTTAGACAAAAACAGACAGTGGGCAGCGCTGTCCTAGAGTTTAGGCCTCAGATTCGGAAGGTTGTGGGTTTGAATCCCAGACCAATTGTTTGTCCTGAGGGTACCCTTGATCAAGGTACCGACCCCATCGCTGCCCCCTGGGCGCTGAACATGTCTGCCCCCTACTGGACAGGTTGTTAAATACAGAGGATGTTTTTGGTTGTGGTCCACAATAACTAATAGTCACTTTCACTTCCCCCACATTTAGGTGAACATTTGGATTTGAGTGTAAAAACAGGTCTCAGCCACGGATCTGATCCGATCCGATCCGGTTATTTTCCCCTCTTTTTAATTTTAGGACATAGAACAGTGGATAAAATATCTACATCGATCAGGGTTCTCCATTGATGTTCTGCTTGCAGGTTCTCCAATCATTGGGTAGAGATATGAGACAGCCAGTGAACAGTCAGTTCTTGAAGTTGGAAGAAGGATAAATGGATGAGGATGAGAATCTGAGGGACAAACTGTGATGGAGAGACAAACTGGATCAGAACATCTCCACAGCAGGTCTTGTGGGGCGTTCCTGGTATGCAGTGGTCAGAACCGACCAAAAGTGCTCCAAGGAAGGAGAACCTTTGACCAAGTCATAGATGACTTTGGATGAAGGCTCTCCTGTTTGGTCCCACAGAAGAGCTGCTGCTGAAAAAGTCCAGGTTCTGATAGAAAAGTGTCAGAACACAAAGTGCAGCTGTGAATGGGAACGCAGACCAATCAGAGTGTCCATACTGTCCTCTTGTCCACCACCCGAAGCTCCCACAATGGACATCAGAACTAGACCATGGAGAGGTGGAAGAAGGTGGGCTGGTTCTGATGGATCCTTGTTCTCTGTTCCATCATGTGGACGTCAGGTTGTGTGTGTGTGTGTGTGTGTGTGTGTCCTTACCTGGAGAAGAGACACCAGGATGCATCATGGGTGACAGTGTGACACTCTGGACAACAAGCTGCTGGGAAACCAGAAACAGTGAGTTCAAGGTGCTCCTCCAAATTCCCAAATCTAGTCTCATCCATGAACCCACGTCCCAGTTTACAGGACTTAAAGGATCTGGAACCACAGCTCACCTCCAGGGAGAGTGGAGTCCAGACCTGGACGGCTCAGCTTTTAGATTGCATGCTTTGTTAAAAGTTAAATGATTCTAATTTGCAGCGAAACAGTGAGCTGTGCAGCAGTGAAAGGTAAGATCCTCTAAAATGACCCACAGATTAATATTAATATTTTAAAAATGATGTGCAGAATACAAGCCATTTTTGATCAGTCCCTCATCCGATGTTTCTGTGTAATATATTAGCTCATTATATTTAGAATATTGGGACATTCTTCAGATGTATTTTGGTAGTTTTACTCGTTTAAGCCATTTTATTTGAATTATTTATATTTTTTAATATATTTTTAAGTGATTGTTAATATGGTCCATTTAAAGGTTTGTAAATAAATCCAGTTGTTTTAAGTCTTAAAGATGAGCGAAGAAGTTTGTTCTCTTCAGCAGCACTCAGTATGAAGTGTGATTGCAGACTTTCTCCACAAGAGGGCGCTGCTTCATCAGGAAAGCTCATTCTGTACTGACCAGCCCTTCATTGCAGATTAAATTATGATTTGTGTTTTCGTTGCTCCGTCACACTCAGTCACCTGTTAAACCCTCTGGATGGATCATTTCCTGTTTTTCTTTTAGGTCTTTGTAGTGCACTGACCCTTAAAGTGAAAGGGAAAGTGACTACTAGTCATTGTGAACACCGTGAACCACGACCAAACACATCCTCTGTATTTAACACACACACCGCCCAGCAGGGGGCAGACATATCCAGCACCCAGGGAGAAATGATGGGGACGGTACCTTGATCAATGCGACCTACTACCCACCTAAACAGTAGACCACCGCTGGCCCAAAACATCACACGTAGAACACGGACATTCAAAAAAATATCAAAAAGAACCAGAGAACCAGAGGTTGGAGGTGAAGGTGCTGGCGCTGAATGTACATTATATGTAAATTCACGTTACTAACGATATCATTAGTGATGTAATTATGTCCTCCTGTCTCTTTTACAGGTCCAGTCTGGACGGTCCCGGTTCCAGGAGGAAGCTCTACAGTGCTGTTCCGGGCCGGCACTTCATCGCGGTTCGACCCTACCAGCCTCAGGCAGAGGGAGAGATCACCCTATACAAGAATGACAGGGTCAAAGGTCAGCCCAGACACACCCACCTTGTGCTTCCAATCACTGGCCGCTTTATTGGAAACAGCGACTTCTTCCACTAAGTGGCCACTTTATTAGAAACGCCACCTTGTGGGTCCAATTTCTGGCCACTTTATTAAAAACAACTTGTGCCGCCGTTTTTTAACCTTGTGCTTCCCCTAAGTGGCCACTTTATTAGAAACACCATCCTTACTTTCTCTAATTGGCCACTTTTTTTTTAGAAACACCTATTCTTCTTCCATGAACTGGCCATATTATTAGAAACACCCCCACTGCTTTCACTAGCTGGCCACTTTATTAGAAACACCTCCCTGTGTTTCCAAATTCTGGCCACTTGTTTGGAAACCTCTTACACGTTCACTCTGTGGCCACTTTATTGGAAACACCACCTTGAACCTTCTCTGACTGGCCACTTTATTGGAAACACCCACCTTCTGCTTCTGCTAAGTGTCCACTTTATTGGAAACACTGAAAGCTCCACTGTGCGGGTGAGCAGGTTCAGATCACAGGACCTGCTGGGGTCCCAGATTTTAAGGTTCTAAAGGAAGGGAGGGGTTCTGATGGGTGGATGAGCTAAAGGGGGACTAAGGCTGTGTCTGAACAGAAGGTCTGATGCTGATTTGTCCTCCTTCTCTCTCGCTCCTGTGGACAGTTCTCAGTATTGGTGAAGGCGGGTTCTGGGAGGGCAGCGCCCGTGGCCACGTGGGCTGGTTCCCTGCAGACTGTGTGGAGGAGATCCCTGCCAAGCCCAGCGAGGAGAGACCTCGTAAGTCTCCACACGTGTCTGAACGTGTGGCACCATCAAAAATTAAGGACGGCCTCGGGCAGAAGACCCACAGCATTTCATAAAAGGCTCTGTTACTGACTTCTTCTTCTTCTTCTTCTTCTGGCTGCTCCATGCCACAGTGGATCGTTCGTCTCCATGTCATCCTGTCCTCTGCATCTTCCTCTTTCACACCATCCCCCTGCGTGTCCTCTCTCTCCACGTCCATAATCCTCCTCTTTGTTCTTCCTCTTCTCCTCTTTCCTGGCAGCTCCATCTTCAACATCCTCCTCCTGATATTTTCCTCGTCTCTCCTCTGCACACGTCCAAACCAACAAGGTTTAACTTCTCTCACTCTGTCTCCAAATCGTCCAACCTCAGCTGTCCCTCTAATATACTCGTCCTAATCCTCGTCCCTCCTGATGCAAATCTCAGCATCCTGCACTCTCTTCTTCTCCTCTCTTCCACACTCCCCGTTACTCGGAACTGTCCACCCCCAGTATTTAAACTCCTCCCCCTTCACCTCCTCTACTCCCTCCATCCTCACCACTCCACTGTCCTCTCTTCCATTCACACTCATGGGTTCTGTCTTTGTCCTCCTCACTTTCGTTCCTGTCCCGTCTTTTACAATCAAAAGAGATTATTAATGGAACGGAAATGACTAATGTAAAAAAATAAAACGTTAAAAACATGATGATGAGAAGGAGAGGATCACAGACTGGAAGTGTGATGAGCATCCGGTGTTTAACCACACACACACACACACACACACACACACACACACACACACACACACACACACACACACACACAGTCAGAAACAGGTGCCTCCTGAGCCGGGTTTAATTAAGAGGTGCAGATAAAACAGGTTGTTAATGTGTTGCATGTGGAGGAACATATTATCACTATGCTAATGATGTGAGCGCATTAACATGTGTATGCTCACACACACACACACACACACACACACACACACACACACACACACACAACCCCTTACATGACAAAGGAGTAAATATCAGCCCAAGTCGCTCGTTCAGATGCATAGATCATGAAATGATTATTGATTTTTATTTGTTAGTTTTTGGGTTTAAAAAAAAAAAGAGCTTCAAACTTAAAAAAGACTTAAGAGTTTAATAAAAGTTTCATAAGTGAAAGTGAAGTGAAAGTGACCACCCTCGTCATTGGGAAACGCAGCACAGCACAACAGAACTCAGCCTCTGCGTTTCACCCACACACACACGTGCAGCAGGGGGCAGCTATTGAAAGCACCCAGGGAGCAGTGACGGGGCCGGTACCTTGCTCAAGGATACCTCAGGGCAACCTACCGGTGAGGGAATCGAACCCACGATCTTCCGGTCCGGGGCGACTCCCTCAGCACGAGGCCAGCGCCGCCCCGATATAATAATCATTTAAAACGAGCTGAACCAAAGTGTCATTGTGGATTTGAACTGATTCCTGAGAGCTGAACTGTTTGATTCGAATCTGATTCATTAGATTTCATTTCATTGTTTCAGGAAATGAACTTTTACTCAAACTGAATTTAACACAAACAGAGCAGAGAAGAAAGAGAGAAAAAAGGACAATAAAGAGAGGATGATCGAGGGAGGGAGAAAAGAGAGAAAGAAAGAAAGAAAAAAAAGAAAGCAAGCTGAGAGTAAAACTAGTGGAGTTGATTTAATTTTAAGATCTGAATGAGTGACGTCCTGTGCTGTGATCTGTAGTGTAAAGTGATTGATCAGGGTTATTGATCTGTGTAATAAAGGGTTATTGATCTGTGTAATAAAGGGTTATTGATCTGTGTAATAAAGGGTTATTGATCAGGGTAATAAAGGGTTATTGATCAGTGTTATAAAGGGTTATTGATCAGTGTTATAAAGGGTTATTGATCTGTGTTATAAAGGGTTATTGATCAGGGTTATAAGTGGTTATTGATCAGTGTTATAAAGGGTTATTGATCAATGTTATAAGGGGTTATTGATCAGTGTTATAAGGGGTTATTGATCAGTGTTATAAAGGGTTATTGATCACAGTGCTGTTGATCTCCCCCCAGAGAGCCGGGCTGATCGATCAGACAGGAAGAAACTGTTCAGGCATTACACTGTTGGGTCCTACGACAGCTTTGACGCCTCCAGGTATGTGTGTGTGTGTGTGTGTGTGTGTGTGTGTGTGCTAAAATTCTCTGCAATGTTCCATTTTTGGGCCTTGATTCCATTTTTTTCAGTGTCCAAAAATCTACACAAGCAGTGGCAAACACTCATCACATTCTCATGTCGCGCTCAGCGTTTCCAATAAAGCGACCAGTTAGCATGCGCAAAAAAGACGGGACCCCTCGGAGGTGTCGCTCCAAAAAAGCTAGAAGAGCCAGGCTTGCTGTGGTGCACGCCGTCGTTTTCCGTGCGGTGATGTATTTATTTCTCTCCATCACTGGGATTCTCAGCGCTGTGGCGAAGCTGTTTATAAACGAGTCCTGCTTTTTTTTTCCCTGACTTGAGCCGAACTTCCCCAGAGGCTGGAACACTGAGGCTCGCTCGCTCTGTTAAATATTCATCCGGGTTGTTTTAAACTGACAGAAGGTGCTGTTAAATTTTGCATGAACTGCTAACTGTCCGTGGCCGGGTATGAGCGAGAGAAAGAGAGAGATTTGACTGTTACACAGAAAAGCTCAGTGAGAAACATATTGATGCCCTCATTACAACAAATTGATTCAAGCTCCGCCCACAAATGCATTCTTTGGGTTTAATCTGTACCGAATACCAGCACTAGTGAGAAAACTGCCTGTTTGCTTTAAGGTCTCTTATTAAATGAAAAATAAATAACGAACTTTACACTTGATTTATACACATCAATATATCTGAGTAGGCGTATCGCTATAAATAACTCTGTATAATAAAAATAAAAATACAATAAAATGTGGGGTTTTGATTGGCTATTTAACCAGATCAAATACGGAAGTCGGCTTGATTGTCCGCATATTGATTAGGCAGAGGTTCTACACCAGATGCCCTTCCTGATGTAACCCTCCCTATTTATCTGGTACTGGGACCAGCACCAAGAAATACACTGGATTGTTCATCCCTAGTGGCTGGGTTAAGAAGATTTGTTTGCCTGCTTCTTCTTTCGTCTGCTCCCATCCACAGTAGATAATCTGTCTCCATGTCTTCTGTTCCTCTGCATCTTCCTCTTTCACACCTGCATGTCCTCTCTTCCATAATCCTCCTCTTTGTCCTTCCTCTTTTCCTCTTTCCTGGTAGCTCCATCCTCAACATCCTTCTCCTGATACGTTACTCGTCTCTCCTCTGGACGTCCAAACCAACAGTCTCGCTTCTCTCACTTTGTCTCCAAAAGGTCCAACCTGAGCTGTCCATCTAATATACTAATTTCTAATCCTGTCCATCCTCGTCACACCCAATGAAAATCTCAACATCTGACACCTCCAGACTGTTCAGACTGATCTGGGATCAGCAGGGCTGCTGTTCAGACTGATCTGGGATCAGATTCCTCTGTATGTAGGACTGATTCTAGATCAGCTCCTGAAAACACTCCCTGCTGTGTAAAAAGTCTGGAGTTGAGTTGATGTTTGTAGAGACAGTAAGTCCTACAGTGTCCTAAACCACACCCACAAGTCTGATCCACCTTCAAGATCTGGAGGAGGAGGTTCTGTAAAGCTTGTCAACCTAGCAACAGTCGCTGGGAACAGAAAGAATGTGGGTGGAGCCTGGAGAGGCCCATTAGTAGTTGTGATGAGAACAGAAAGATTTGAATGTTATGGCAAAAGGTGTGTGTGTGTCTGTGTGTGTGTGTGTGCATGAAGGAGCCTCACACAACCTGTCTGCTGCTTGTACATCAGCATGGCGTCTTCAGAACCAGATTGCGTTGCTAGGGCAACCAAGCACCCCCCCCCCCCCACATTGTTGCTAGGACTGCAGAAGTCTCTCTCTCTCTCTCTCTCTCTCTCTCTCTCTCTCTCTCTCTTTCAAACACAAAGTGTGCTGTGTATGTGTGTGCTTGTGTTAATGTGAGTGCATATACTTTAGATGATGCATCATCATCATCATATCCTATAGCCCCGCTCTGTAAACAGATAAGCCACGCCCCCAGGTAATATGATTGGCAGATGGGAGCCCCCCCTCTCATGAACTACAATTGGCTTGTAGTTCATCCTCACTGTCCAATCCTAGTGCAGCGGAACAACAATAATAATATAAATAATAATAATAAATAATGAATAAATAATAATAATAACAGTAATCATAATCATAATCATCATCATCATAATGACGTGACAGGAGATAAATGTCTCTCTTCTTCACTCTGTCTCTCCCTCCTCTCTCACTTTCTCTCTCTCTCTCCCTCCCTCACTCGCTCTCTTTCTGTCTCTCCCTCTTTCTATCCATCTCTCTCTCTCCCTCCCTTCTCGCTCTCTCTCTCTCTCTCTCTCACACACACACACACACTCGCGCGGACTTGTTAACAGTTGCTCACGGAAGCTCCACGTGCTCGCTCCTGCTCTACCCGCGCGCTGCGTCTCGTCTCGCCGCGTCGCGCGACTTCATCACCGTCGTCATCCTCACCATCCTCATCTTCATCATTTATTTAGCGGGTGATGATTCTGACCGACGTCACTCGGTGCGCGCGCCGCTCCGGCCTCCCGCGCGCCACCCTTCTGCGTGGAGGAGGAGGATGAAGAGCGGGTGAGGAGGATGAGGAGGATGAAGGTGACGGACCGGTTCGGTTCTGCGCTCTTCTGAATTGGACCGATTTCCCACACACGCACAAACTCACCCGCGCGCACACACGCAAGAACGCGCGCGCGGGCGCCATGAGCGCGCGCCCGGGCCGCAGGGCGCTGATGCGCGTGAGCGGCTGCACAAACACTAACGGGCGCCTCGCGCGCTGCTTCCTCCACAGCGACTGCGCGCTGGAGCAGAAAACGGTGGAGCTGCAGAAAAGGCACGAGGAGGGCTTCGGGTTCGTGCTGAGGGGGGCTAAAGGTAACACACACACACACTCATGCACACACTCTTTTGCACTCATATAGACATTCTTAAACACTCATATACACCTTTACACACTCAAACTCATACACAATCTCACACTCACCTTTGCACACTCTTAAACTGATACAGTCACATACTCAACTTTGCACGCTCATAAACAATCACAAACTCAACTTTATAAACTCATACACAATCACATACTCACCTTTGCACACTCAAACTCATGCACAATCACATACTCACCTTTACACACTCATAAACTCATACACAATCACATACTCACCTTTACACACTCATAAACTCTTATAGGAACTCTTACACACACTCATACATGCTCTCATACACACTGTTCACACTTTCTCATACAGTCACACACCATCGCACACTCAGACACCCTCCTCTGTACACTCTTATACATTCATACACACATTTATAAACTTATGCACTCTCATAGACATTCTTTTACTTTCACACACAGGCTAACCAATCACAGAGATTCTTATAAACTCATACACACATGCTTATACACACACACTCTTATGCACTCATACTCACACACCTATTAGACAGTCATACACACACTTATACACTCTTACACATCTTTATACACTCATATGTACTCATATACACACTTATAAACTCTCATAAACTCATGTACACTTTTAAACTCACCCTTAGAAACTCATACGCACTCTCATATACTCTTATACACTCATTTACACTCTTATACCGTCATACACACTCATTCATAATCTAATGCACAAATACACACTCTTACACACTCATACCCTCACACATTTACAACACTCATTATACACTCACAGTCAGAGACACTCTTTAAACACTATATTTGTGTGATACACATTATACACTCTTTACACACTCACTCTGTACACAGTATCAGAAGGAGAGAAAGAGTAAGAGAAGAGAAAGATACATAATAAGAAAAAAGGGAGGAGAAAGTATTTTTCCCTGTCTCTCTTTAACCCTCTTGCTCTATTTCTCTTTTTCCTTCTCTCACTGCTTCCTCCTGCATGCAGTGTGTGTGTGTGTGTGTGTGTATGTGTGTGTGTGTGTGTGTGTGTATGTGTGTGTACAGTACAGGCTGATGTATGAGAAGTGTCAGTTTGTCAGCGGTGCTTTTGCATCTACAAGGACAGTGGAGAGCAGTGTGTGTGTGTGTGTGTGTGTGTGTAAGGGGTCATGGGTGGGCTACAGCTTTCTCCATGGGTAACACAGCCACTTCCACCCTCAGGTTTCTGTTATCGGCAGCCGTAGCGGAACATTGTCCCTTCTTTGTTGCCTTGCATCTTCTTGGAAGATGGCTGTGATGGAATTGATTGAAGCCGGTGTATTGAAGATTTATAGATTTATATACAGTTATGAAAAATCAATCAATTGCATTAAAAGTTGGACTTATAACCCAAACACTAATGAATAAACCAGCATTAAGAAGCTGGAGTTCCCCTGTTTAGCCTGTCACAGCGACTCACAGGGCTACACGCTGCTGTATGTTCTGGAGTTTCTGATCCCAGATCAGAGCTTATCTTTGTGAAACGTGGAATGTGATCCACTAATCACTTTCAAGGCTGTGATCAATAACTGTTCTTCCATCGATATGTAATCCCAGCCCTATAGATTTCTAATAAATTTGTAATGATATTTTAAGATTTAGGCTACAATATAGCAATTACTATGCCCTGACAATCATGTGACGTCTATAAATGTGTAATGTATGTGTTATAAAGTCTATGGAATGTATTCCTCACTCTGGAGAATCAGTCCAATTTGTTTTATGTGAATTTCAGCGGACACGCCCATAGAGGAGTTCACGCCCACCCCTGCGTTCCCTGCCCTGCAGTATTTGGAGTCTGTGGATGAGGGGGGCGTGGCCTGGCAGGCGGGGCTACGGACAGGAGACTTCCTCATCGAGGTAAGATCAGAGCGGTTCTCTTGGTTCCCCTGCTGATTCTCCTCAACCCACCTAAGAAAAGCTCTTCTTATTTTTGTCCCACTTTTTTTTTTGATGATAAAAAAAACACACAGAAATATTGATTGATTATATATATATATAAAAATGTATATGTATTATATATTTATATATATTATATATTGATTAATTATATATTTATTGGAAACTAGGCTGCTAAAATGGCCCATTTTAAATGATATGTTGTTGTAATTTGTGATTTCATGAAAATCACATTTATACACACATATATATTGTGATATTTTTTGTGACATCACAAAAACATTCCATTTAAATGGCTGTTTTTATCATTATTTCATTTAGTTATTCAAAATAAAGTACTTCGCATATGAAGGGCTGCTTTTCCGCTGAGGCTCATTAAAATGCAGCCAATGAGAACAGAGCTCTTAGTCCTAGAGTCATGGTAGATGATGTCCAGCTTCATGAAGCAGTGAAGAAACAGGAGCAGATGATTCCAGATGATCAGGTGATTCGTTTACTGCTGATGCTGAACGCTGAGCAGGTGGAACCCCTTTATCTAGGACCGTGTATCTTGACATGCTGTGCAGCCTGGAGCTCTAAAACATTTGTTCCAGTTTTTTTTTTTTTACTTAATCCACAAACTGATAAGGAAACATTCTGCACCAGTGAGGTGATTCCATGTAGAATATGAAGAAATTAGGGGGTGAAGACTTTGGCACGGGGCTGAACTCTGTGTGGTTTTGATCATGTGACGTTCAGGAGAGATCAGCTGTGTTTGTGCTGCTTCCCAGAGTAAAGAGGGTTTGAAGAAAGACGAGGGTTTACATCCTTTAAATTAGAGCCTCTTGGAGAATGCAGTTTGCTAACACACACACACACACACACACACACACACACACACACA
This sequence comes from Hepsetus odoe, assembly GCA_017165825.1. Taxonomy (NCBI): domain Eukaryota; kingdom Metazoa; phylum Chordata; class Actinopteri; order Characiformes; family Hepsetidae; genus Hepsetus; species Hepsetus odoe. The sequence continues at coordinate 28,484,422 of CM029375.1, forward strand.
CACACACACACACACACACACACACACACACACCCCTTGCTGTCGTTAGGAGAAGTGCAGTTGGAGGATAAATGGAGCAGGAAATGAGAAGGAGCTGCATCGCTCTATCCATGTTTATTCTCTCCATCTCTCCGCCTCTCTTCGTCCGTCCCCCCATCGCGGCTCTTCGCACAGACAACACTCGCTTCTGTCTTTCTCTCTGTTCTTCACACACGTTCCCTCTTTCACACTCTGGCAGCTTCGTTTGTTCCTGATTTTTAGGGGCTCGAGCGGATGGTGCTGCCGGGAACAACTTTCCATCAAAACAATCTTTTTTTTTTTTTTCCTCTTTTTGTTCTAGTTCTTTTTTCTGCCTCTTCTCCTTCTGCCTTTTCCTCTTCTTCTTTTCCTTTTTTGTTCTGTTAAGTCCTTGTTCTACGTTGTCTTTTTCTTCTTGTTCTTCCCCTTCTTCTTCTTCAATATAGTTCTACTTTGATTTCTTCCCCCTTTCTTTTTTCATCTTCTGTCTTCTACCTTTTTTCTTCTTCTCCTCCTTCTTCTCCTCCTTCTTCTTCTCCTCCTCCTCCTTCTTCTTCGTATTCTTATTCTTATTCTTATTCTCCTTCACTTTTCCGCAGCTCAAAAACTTTATGTAGTACTTACCAAGAATCACTTACAGAATGTGTGTGTGTGTGTGTGTGTGTGTGTGTGTGTGTGTGTCTGTCTGTCTGTTTGTGTGTGTGTTTACAAATTGATGGTGAATGTTACTCAAAGCATCGTTTCCTTTCATATATTCTCCAGGTTTGTCACCAATAAACACGGCTAATAATGGATGAAAAGCATCAGAAAGCTGTGTGTGTGTGTGTGTGTGTGTGTGTGTGTGTGTGTGTGTGTGTGTGTGTGTGTGTGACCTGCAGCTTCGCCTCAGCATAACAAATCCATCAGCATGCATGATTTAAAACACTGCACAGCTTAGTATAAAAGTTTCATGTAATGCGTGTGTGCGTGTGTGTGTGTGTGTTGTGCACGTGCACATGTGCATATGTGCATGCATGTTTAACATGCATGATTGTTCATGTGCTTTTTGTGTGCGTGCGTGTGTGTGTGCATGCATGTGTGCGTGCGTGCGTGCGCGTGCGTTTTCAGGCTCATGTGTTCATGTGCATCATGACTTGTACATGTGCACACGTGTGTGTGTTTGTGTGTAGAATGTGTGTCACACAGCTGACTGAGCGTGCTCAGTTAGTGATTTAGAGATGATGTAACACTGAAGGTGTAATTCTGACTCGTTTGTCACGCAGGCCGTTTAACTCACAGTTCAGCGACTAAAAGACTCACTTATGTGGTTTCTGACCCTCAACAAATCACTGTTATCTAGAACCAGGGACTGAAGAACCATTACCATTAATAAATATAGCCACTTTATCTGTTTCTAGAAAATGGACAGTTATACTGAGTGATGGGGGAGAGGGAGGACCACCCTACACACCCAGAGAGAGAGAGGACAGTTCTACTGAGTGATGGGGGAGAGGGAGGACCGCCCTCCACTCCCAGAGAGAGAGAGGACAGTTCTACTGAGTGATGGGGGAGAGGGAGGACCACCCTACACACTCACTGAAAGAACAGTTAAGCCCATCTCACAGCGTGTGGAGGTGTTCAGTGACTTGCCTATCTGACATTGTTATCTAGAACCCCGAACTGAAGTATATTGGCAGCAGGTTTGAGTTTTAAGCAGTGGACAGTGACTCCTTCAGAGTTTATTTAACGGAACACGTTTGAAAATGAGTGGGATTTCCATCAGCGTTGGGTTTGCAGTTCGGTTCCTTAGTTTTCCGGGGTTCTTTGGTTGTGGCTTCTTGGAAATCATGGGAATTGATGCTAAAGGTCTTTGTCTGATTGAGTTGTTCTCTGCACTGTCCCTCATACCCGTTCCTAATCCTGTCCATCTTCCCGTCCAATCAACAGCATCATGAGACTGATCCTCCTAAGGACACCGTCTAGAATCAGGTCTATCTCTATACACTCCTTCATGGCAGCAGAAAGATCTGCATATTAACTCTGAGCTCAGGTAAGACAATCTGGCCAAGGACACCTGATCTGTTTTTTCTGGGACGCTGCAAACCACACTGGCCACTTTATTAGAAACACCTGCAGATCAGCCCCAACATTAAACCCACTGACAAGTGAAAAGAATAGCAGTGATGTTCTGATTCTGGTTCTCCTGTCAGAGTGTGGAGATATGAGGCAGTAAATAAACAGTCAGTTCTTGAAGTTGGAAACAGGACATATGGACGAGTTTGAGGACTTGAGGGACAAACTGGAATGGACCATGGAGTGATGGAAGAAGGTGGGCTGGTTCTGATGGATCCCGCTCTCTTTTCCGTCATGTGGACGTACGGGTGTCTATGTGATCTGGGATAGAGAGACCAGGAAGCACTATGGGAAACAATGTGACACTCTGGACAATGATCTGCTAGGGAACCTTGGATCCTGCATTTATTTGGACGTTGCTTTGACAACTAAGCAAAGTCTCTGCAGACCAAGTTCCCCGTACATGATGACGGTGTCCCTTAATGGCACTGCCAACAAACAGTTCAGGGTGTTCCTCTAAATTCCCCACATCTCAGTCCCATCCAGCATCTGTGGGACAAACTGGTCTTACCTTTATATTATATATGAGATATTTGATATTTATATTAGATAGATACTGACTGAAAAACTTTAGATCACTCAAGATAAAATTAAGATGAATAGGAAAATATAACAAAATATAAAAATAGGAATATGTAAAGATGTAGAAAAGTGGCAAGTAAGCATTAAACATTAAGTTTTAAACACAAATGACTAAATCTTCTTCTTTCGGCTGCTCTCGATTAGGAGTCGCCACAGCGGATCATCTATCTCCATTTCTTCCGGTCCTCTGCATCTTCCTCCTTCAAACCGACCCCCTGCATGTCCTCTCTCACCACGTCCATAAACCTCCTCTTTGGTCTTCCTCTTCTCCTCTTTCCTGGCAGCTCCATCTTCAACATCCTCCTCCCAATATAATCCTCGTCTCTCCTCTGGACACGTCCAAACCAACACAACCTTGCTTCTCTAACTTTGTCTCCAAGACGTCCAACCTGATCTGTCCCTCTAATACACTCATTTCTAATCCTGTCCATCCTCGTCACACCCAACGAACATCTCAGCATCTTTAACTCTGACACCTCCAGCTCCGCCTCCTGCTTTTCATAGTGCTACCGTCTCAACCCATACAACACTAGCTGGTCACGCGTCTGTCACAGATCCTCAGCCCTCCTTTCCACCATTTCAACCTGCCTGCACTCTCTTGCCTCTCTTCCCACACACTCGCGTTACTCTGAACTGTTGATCCCAAGTATTTAAGCCTCATCCTTTATTACCTCCTCCTGCATCCTAACCACTCCTTTCCTCCCTTTCATTCACACTCATGTATTACTGTCTTTGTCTACTCACTTTCATTCCTCTCCTCTCAAACAGATCTCCATCTCTCCAGGTTCTCCTCAAGCTGCTCCCTACTCTCATTAAAGATCACAATATCATCAGCAAACATCATCGTCCACGGAGACTCCTGTCTAACCTCGTCCGTCAGCCTGTCTATTACTATTGCAAACAAGAATAGGCTCCAGTGTTGTTTCCTTGATGTAATCAACCTCTACCTTAAATGCATCGTCACTCCACTTGCAGACCTCACCACTGTCACACTGCCCTCATACATATCCTGAACTACTCTACATACTTCTCTGTAACACCAGACTTCCTCATACAAAACCACAATTCCTCTCTAGGCACTCGTCATCTGCTTCTCCAAGTCCACAAAGGCACAATGCAGCTCCTTCTGACCTTCTCTGTACTTCTCCATCAACACCCTCAGAGCAAACATTGCATCTGTAGAGCTCTTTCTCAGCATAAAACCATACTGCTGTTCACTGATCCTCACCTCTTTTCTTAACCTGCTTTGACTCTTTCCCATAACTTGCATGTCTGATCAGCTGTATCCCTCTATGGTTCACAGCTCTGGCATCACCTTATTCTTGAAGTCGGTGCCAGTACGCCGTCTCCTCCTCAGGCTCCTCCACTTTCCAGATTGTGTTAAACAATCTGTGGTCAAGCTCCACTATCTCCATGGCTTACCTCATGCTTCCACTGGTATGTCATCCGGTCCAACAGCCTTTCCATTCTTCATCCTCTTTCATCGCTGCCCTTACTTCCATCTTGTATATTGCTGCACTTCCTGCTTCACTCTTCTCACATCATCAATCTTCTCTCTCTCTCTCTCTCTCTCTCATTTTCTTTTTTCATCAGCCCCTCAAAGTAATATTCACAGGATATGATGCGTAAGGTAATGAGAGAAGCCGCGCAGTCAGCAAGGACCATAAACATCTCTTTCTGTACAGCTCGTCCATAAAATGCAATGGAAAGTTAATGGAACCAGCTAATAATCTCTTTCTGCACTACCTTTTTTAACATACACTGCATAAAGGCCCAAATGATAAAGTAATGAGTCGAGAGTGACTCTAAGATATTTCCTTTGACTGTTTATGCAGAACCTTTAAACACTCAACCCTGCCAGCAAGTCCATTATTACCTCCATAACAGCCTGCAGATGTGTCTATAAAAATCACAAAATCAGACGGTGTGAGACGTACGCCAGGACAAGCAGGGCTAAGCCAATGCTGGACTGGTCAATGACGATATATCACTAATTATCCAAAAGATTAGGCAATAATTAAAGCGCTAACATCTTTCAACCTCAATAAACACAAATGTAAATATAACCTAGAATAGGAGATATTAGTGTATAAACACTACAATAAACACTAATATACACTAGAATAGGAGATATTAGTGTATAAACACAATAAACACTAATATACACTAGAATAGGAGATATTAGTGTATAAACACTACAATAAACACTAATATACACTAGAATAGGAGATATTAGTGTATAAACACAATAAACACTAATACACTAGAATAGGAGATATTAGTGTATAAACACTACAATAAACACTAATATACACTAGAATAGGAGATGTTAGTGTATAAACACAATAAACACTAATATACACTAGATAGGAATGTTAGTGTATAAACATACACAACATTTTTATATACACTAGAATAGGAGATATTGGTGTATAAACCTAATAAACACTAATACACTAGAATGAGGAGATGTTAGTGTATAAACCTAATAAACACTATTACACTAGAATAGGAGATATTGGTGTATAAACACTAATAAACACTAATATACACTAGAATAGGAGATATTAGTGTATAAACACAAACACTAATATACACTAGAATAGGAGATATTAGTGTATAAACACTACAATAAACACTAATATACACTAGAATAGGAGATATTATTTTATTAACACCACAATAAACACTAATATAACGGGGTGGTGGTGGTCTAGTGGTAGGATACTTGCCTTTGGACCTTTGGCTCAAGAGTTCGAATCCCACCTCCAGCACTACCACCACTGGGTCCCTGAGCAAGACCCTGAACCCTGAGTGTCTCAGGGGGGACTGTCCTGTAATTAAGACTTATGGGCGTCGCTCTGGACAAGTGTTTGCTAAATGCAAGTAAATGTAAAATGTAATATGTAAATGTTGCACTTGAATATGTATAATATGCTCCAGTGCATGTATGTGGGAGCAACCGTGCTCTAGTAGTTAGGTTGACCACATGGTGGAAGATTGTGTGTTCAAACTCCTTACTAGTAGATTACCCTGAGGTACCCTTGAGCAAGAGTGCCGTCCACTTTCAACTGTCCCACGTCACTGCTCACTGTATGGGTTAAATGCAGAGTCCAATTTCGTTGTGGTTCACTGTGTGCTGTGCTGTGCTGTAACCTCGCAATGACAAGAATAGTCACTTTTAACTGTCAAGCTTGGATGACCTATACAGTGTGGCTTGTGTAATGATAGAGATTTTAGATTAGATAGATAAAGAAGAGTAACGTGTTACATATGTCCAGCTTAATGCTTTAAAACTGTCCCACAGTTAAGTGTGTGTGTTATGGTGGTGAAGGGATGCTGACCTGAAGGGTTCAACCACTGTAGAAACACTGTGCTGACTGATAAACAATCACCTTGCACCTGCAGGTGTGTGTGTGTGTGTGTGTTAGCATGCAGAGAGTGTGTTCTGAAGATAAGACTATGCTCTGTGGAGTTGTAGCAGCCTGCTAACAGTCACAACCTCCTATAGACTCACTTCAGCATCACCTTTTAACCAGTAGGTTCTTCTGCTAGATCCACCCAAATGACCACAATGTTCATCTGTGATGCTGCTGTTAATGGTCATATAGCATAGCTGGTCCCACTACTGTCCTGTAAACATACAGTAGTGCCCATTGATGAGGTGAAAGTGACTAGTTGTCATTGTGAAACACAGCAAACTGAACCATATGCAGTATGTACCCTCTTTATTTCCGCACACATGTGCAGCAGAGGCAGCTATTGAGGTGCACGAGGAGCAGTGACAGGGACAGTGTGATCAAGCCTACCTCAGGGCATGCTACTAGTCTGAAGTTGGAGGAGGCACCTGCATGACCTTTCAATGCCTCAATCCCTGGCCCGCAGCAATGGTCTGTGTTTGATAACAAAGGAAGCTTGACTGACACATAGGTTCCGAATCCCAGACCAGTAGGTTGTCCCGAGGTTCCCTTGAGCAAGGTACCGTCACCATCACTGCTCCCTGGGTGCTTGATATGTCTGCCTCCTGCTGAACTGTGTGTGTGTTAAATACGGAAGATAGTTTTACAGGGCGGTTGTGAAATCAGCTATATTATACAGGTTGGAGACGGTGAAGATAAGATAGGCGTTGGAGCTGGAGGTGTCAGAGTTACAGGATTAGTAATAAGTGTATCAGAGGGACAGCTCAGGTTGGAGCGATTTGAGGACAAAAGCAGAAATGAGACTGTGTTGGTTTGCACATGTGCAGAGGAGAGACAAAGAGCATATTGGGAGAATGGAGCTGCCAGGCAAGAGGAAGAGAGGGAGAAGGACATAGAGAGGTTTATGGATGTGGTGAGAGGACATGCAGGCAGCTGGTGTGAAAGAGGACAGGAAGACAGGAGACAGATGATCTGCTGTGGAAAGAAGAAGACTTGCTTATAATACAGTGCAATTAGCAAAAAATCTTTGAAAATCATGGCGTCCGCAAAGTTTTGACAGGTGATGTGTGCCTTCATGTTAAAGGGTTCTGGCAGTTTGGTGAGGTTCCTTCTGTTCAGAAGCTGTCCTGCCATTTTTGGCATATAATGATGTAATAACACACACACACACACACACACACACACACACTCTCTCTCTCTTTTCACAAAGCCACTCCAGTGGTGATGTTTCTGTGTATAATTGAGAAACTTCACAGGTGCTGTTTTCTTCCTCTGCTTCCATCCTTCATCTCCTCAGCTCAGCAGCCTCTCAGACTCCGTCCATAAATGGGATCATGTTAGCCACCACAGAACACTGGAAAAAGCCTGAGAATTGGAGAATGTGCAGTGCAATTTTCAGAATAAGGGTGATGCACAGAGCTGTAGTAACTATAGAGGATAAAGTTGATCAGACACAGCATGAAGTTCTGGGAGAGAGTCGTGGAAGCTCGGTTAAGAAAAGAGGTGAGGATCAGTGAACAGCAGTATGGTTTTATGCTGAGAAAGTGCACCACAGATACAATGTTTGCTCTGAGGGTGTTGATGGAGAAGAACAGAGGTGGTCAGAAGGAGCTGCATTGTGCCTTTGTGGATTTGGAGAAAACTGAATGACAGGGTGCCTGAGAGGAGTTGTGGTTTTGTATGAGGAAGTGTGGTGTTACAGAGAAGTATGTGAGAGTAGTTCAGGATATGTATGATTGCAGCGTGACAGTGGTGAGATCTGCAGTGGCAGTGACAGATACATTTAAGGTAGAGGCTGGATTACATCAAGGATCAGCGCTGAGCCCATTGTTTGCAGTAGTGATGGACAGGTTGACGGACGAGGTTAGACAGGAGTCTCCGTGGACGATGATATTTCTGATCTTGTGATCTGCAGTGAGAGTAAGAGGAGCAGCTTGAGGAGGGCAGACCTGGAGAGATCAAATCTCTGCTCTGGAAGGAGAGGAATGGTAGGTTGGTCAAAGACAGAATACATGAGTGAATGAAGGGGAGAAGAGTGGAGTGGATGGGATGCAGGAGTGGAGGTGTAGCAAAAGATGGAGTTTTAAATGCCGGGATCAACAGTTCAGAGTAATGGCGGTGGAAGAGAGGAGAAAGAAGAGGGTGCAGGCAGGTTGGAATGGGTGAGAGAAAGTGGCTGGAGTGATTTATGACAGGCAGGGTAGCAGTTAGGTAAAGAGAAGAGGTTTACAGGACAGTAGTGAGACCAGCTATGTTGTATGGGTTGGAGACGGTGTCACTGATGAAAACAGCTGGAACTGAGGGTGTCAGAGTTAAAGATGCTGAGATTTGTGTTGGGAGGGACGAGGATTGTGTTGGGACAGGGCTAGGGACAAGTATATTAAGCGGGACTGCTCAGTTTGGACGGTTTGGAGAAAGAGAAGCAAGCGATTTTATGGGTTGTATGGGTTTGGACGTGTCCACAGGAGAGACCAGGAGTGTATCAGGAGAAGGATGTTGGGGATGGAGCTGCCAGGAGAGGAGAAGGGAGGACAAAGAGGAGGTTTATGGATGTGGTGAGAAGAGATGCAGGGAGATGCTGTGAAAGAGGAAGAGGCAGAGGACAGGAAGACACGGAGACGGACGATCTGCTGTGGCATGGGCAATCCGGAAGGAAAGAGGAGATTTTGACCTAAAGGAAGTTAGTATCTCAGGTCAACATATATTTAGCTCCTTTTAATTCAAATAATTGAAAACCAGAGAAAGCTGTCAGCTGAAACGGGATGGAGTGCAGTACGTAAGCATAACTTTATGGGGGTAAAATCGACAAAACCACCAATTACAAAAAATTATGAATAAAACCAGCTAGAGCAAAGAAGGAACGACATTAATGATCACATAGAGCAAGAGAAGAATAACTGAAACAGTGAGACTAGACGAGCATAGAGTTTATATAAAAATGCCAACTACACAGGGCAGAGCGGTATAAGCAGGAATCAGGTGTGAAGGGGGCAGAGGGCTAGGGCAGGGCTATGGCGGGGCCGAAACCAAGCAAATCACTTAAGAAATGTAAATCAAGCATTAATCAAATATGATAAAGACACCTGGACAATCGCGAGGATGGGGTTCAATTACCGCAGTGTGGGGCAGCACAGGCTCTTCTAATTCTCATGATCCTCCATGTTCAAGTTTTCCCTCAGGTAGTATTCTGTCATTGTGAAGCATGGCACAACACAACGAAATTCAACCTCTGCATTTCACACGTGCCTTGGGGGGGCGGTTATTTACGGCACCTGAGGAGCAGTGACAGGAAGGTACCTTGCTCTGCAGGTACCTCAGGACAACATACTGGTGAAATTGAACCACAATCTTCCAACTCCCTAAACACGAGGCAAGCAGGACTAATTGACCCCATCCTAACGATCTCTGGTTCTGCTGGGCTGCAGTAACGTAAAGATGCGCAGGACCGGTACCTTGAAGTGATTTATAATCCAGCATTAGTGAAGAATAGTAGAAGTCGAAGAAGTAAGACACTGTAAGAATGGCAGTAGATCTTCTTTAACTAATAATATTTATTACCGTTAATATTATGAAGCATGCAAGATGGTAACCTGACCTTACTTTTGGGGCAGAGGTGTCCTTGTGTTTGGAGACTGGACTCTAGGATCAGAAGGTTGTGGATTCGATTGCCGAACCAGTAGGATGCCCTGAGTTTCCCTTGAGCAAGGTACTGTCCCCATCACTTGCACATGGTGTGTGTGGTTTAAATACAGAGAGTGTATTTGGTTGTGGTTCCACAATGACTGTGGTAGTCACTTTCCTTTCACTCTTCTTTTGAAGTTAAGCTGTCTCTAATTTTTTACAGTTGTGTTTTCATTGACTTTTGGCCACTTTTGTGGGTTCAGATCACATCAGCGATGGGCCAGTTTGTGGTTTAGTGGCAGCAGGTAATAGAAAGCCAGTCCCACCTGAAGTGAGTTCATGTATTTATTAATCTGCCCCAGCAGGATCAATAAAGGCCCCCTTTCGCAGCCCTGAACTCTTCTGGACGTTGTGGACACTAATATCTGAATCCAATTACCCTTCCAGAGTTTGCGTGTGAAGAAAGTGGGACGTTTTCCAAAGCGATCGAGTGTGTGACTGAAAAACAAACTTCCAAGGTCATTTACACAGTGCCTGAAAATGTCCCACCAGGCAGACGAGCAGATTGGGGAACATTGGTCCACTGCAGAAATGGTCAGAACGGGTGCTTTTAGCCTGATTAGGAAGGCAGTTATGTCCCGCCTCCTGCACATTATGCAGCTTTCTGACTCAAACAGAAAGGCCAAAAGCGGCTCGTAGATCTGTTTGGGAAGTTTCGACTTCCCTGGTGGACAATATCACACCTTATCAAACTTTTTTACCAGAAGGGGGCGCTGTGCTGTTCCAGTGAGAGCTCCGGTGCAATTATACCCCTTTCAGAAGCTGCAATCCAGCTTTAGTAGGAGTTTGGAGACTTTAAAATACACCCATTATAATAAATCCACACACTTGTTCCAATTATCCCGGGTTAGGCTTAATTATTTTTTGATACCACATGATGTTTGCCCCCAAACTCCATGATGCGGCAAGGTTGAGTCAGTGGACTGACTGGGCTGAATGGAATCACATGAGAGCCCGTTCTCCTCTGTAGATCTGCACTGTTAGGACAGCTCCTCAAATAATGGTCTAAATTGAATAATGTCCTCAGAGATCGCAGGGTTGACTGATGAAGCGTCTCTGATTTAGTGGCTTAGTGTGTTGGCTCAGACAGTCATCAACATCCATTACGTGTCATCGGGATTGTGGAAGCGTCTTGAGGACAGTGTTGGAGACAGATGGCACGCTTGATCCCCTCTTAAAAATAGCGGTTCCTGGGTGGTTTTGGGACAAGCTTGAATTGGTGGATTACCTCTATTTATATGAGTGAAAGTGAAAGTGGCTACTAGTCATTGTGAGCACAGTGAGCCACAACCAAACACATCCTCTGTAGTTAACACACACACACACACCGTCCAGCAGGGGGCTGAACACCAGCACCGAGGGCAGTGATAGGGATGGTACTCTGCTCAAGGGAACCTCACTGGTCTAGGATTCAGACATGTAACCTTTCCATCCAGCAGCCAAGTCGCTAAACACTAGGTCACCACTGCCCCCATTACATGGGGATCTTTAAAACCTTTAACACCATCACCATCTGGTGAATATTTGAGGGATACAACTGAAATTCATGTTCTAGAAATTCCCATTTCCTGTTTTCTTGTCATCTCCTCCCTGCTGATCATCCCTTTATTTGTTCACAAGCTGGATCTGGTGTTTAAAGCAAACCGTCTTCAACAGCTCCCATCACTCAGTAGAACTGTCCTCTCTCTCTCTGGGTGTGTAGGGCAGTCCTCCCTCTCCCCCATCACTCAGTAGAACTGTCCTCTCTCTCTCTGGGTGTGTAGGGCGGTCCTCCCTCTCCCCCATCACTCAGTAGAACTGTCCTCTCTCTCTCCTGGTGCATGAAGTGGTCCTCCCTCTCCCCATCACTCAGTAGAACTGTCCTCTCTCTCTCTGGGTGTGTGGGGTGGTCCTCCCTCTCCCCATCACTCCAAAAGTAGGCTGTCTCTCTCTCTCTGGGTGTGTAGAGTAGGTCCTCCCTCTCCCCCATCACTCAGTAGCACTGTCCTCTCTCTCTGGGTGTGTAGGGCGGTCCTCCCTCTCCCCCATCACTCAGTAGAACTGTCCTCTCTCTCTCTCTGGGTGTGTGGGGCGGTCCTCCCTCTCCCCATCACTCAGTCAGAACTGTCCTCTCTCTCTCTGGGTGTGTGGTGGTCCTCCCTCTCCCCCATCACTCAGTAGAACTGTCCTCTCTCTCTCTGGGCGGGTAGGGCGGTCCTCCCTCTCCCACGTCATCATGTTGTCGGACATCCTCTTCCTGTTTGTCCAACATACTGTTATCTGTTGAGATGGACAGTGTCAGGCACCACGGTTGCTTTGCGATTTTGGTTTCCATGCCAACACGTTAGTGCAGATTTATTTGTCAGTAATCTCAGGCTCCTGCATTTGGGCTGTAAAAGGAGATTATGCATTTAGTTTGGAGATTTTTTATTTTCATTGAAACTTTGCTGAAATACTGTGGAAGTCCTGACCCTGTGCCGTGGGTCAGACCTTGGTCCAAGTGTATTCAGGCAACTCTCAAAAAATAAACTTTAGAATGAGTTTATTAATATTTTTGTTAACCGTTAGTAACTTTACTTTTTATTTAAATTCAGCAGCTTATTATCAGTTTATTATTAATAGTATTAATTAGAATAATCATTTTTATAGTTCTCCATATTTGTTTTATTTTTCTTTGTTTACTTAATTCACTTAATTCATTATGTAAACAAGTTGTTTATATTCACAATATTTTGTTTTCCTGGTTTTGTCTCACATTTTTTTATGCTAAATATAATTTAGTTATATTAATTAAATATAAATATAAATAATATAAAATGTTTTCGTGTTATGTGCTATTTGACATGATATTACAGTAGATTAGATTGAATTATCTACAGTGTTTGAATCTTTCTGATTGGTTGGTTTGGACCTCTGTGAGACTTTCCCAGAGTAGGTGCTTCTTGTCCAGGTTGAGTAACAGAGCCCACTTGCGGGCGTCGAAGCGCGTTAATTGAGTGAACCACTAACTGCTGATCTATCAGCGTGTCGGGCTGATCTGTGGCTTTAGAGGCTGAAGCTTTGTGCAGGAGCGGCTTGGTTCTGTGTGTCCGGAGTATTTTGGGCCGAGCTACAAATATAGGACTCCTGTGTTGCTGCAGGAGGTGCTCAGGCTGTTGGTGATGTTCGTGTTGAATCAGGACGTCCGTGGCTCTGCTGGCTGGTGATTAAAGTGGAGTCATGTGACTGATTCAGGCGCCGGTGTGGACGCAGGCGTTTGATGCCGAGGTGTTTCGGTGATGGCGTGTTTATTGGGCTTCGTGTCTGTGGAGTCTCTTTCAGTTTGTCTGCAAAGGCATGAATCATCCCTGCCTGACTTAAACACTGCGTCTGGCGCGCTTTGCACACACACACACACCGCAGCATGAACACAAACAGACAGGCTTATACCCACAATCACAAACCCAAAGGCATAGATGTGCACAGATTTAAATAGTAAGCCGGCAAAAATCATTTAAATATTTGAGAGTGCAGTGTCGGTGGTGAAGCTTTTCCTACTATTACTGTGATTAGATTTACTGATAAATACATTTGAGCGGAAAAAGCACTCCAGCGCTTTTCTCTGAAAGCTAAAAAGCAGAGATGCTAAGCAGTCACATGTGTGCAGGGGTTAAATTGATCCCCGGCCAGGAACATTTAGGATCACAGTCTGAAATGAAGTATCTGATGGACCTTCTCCAGATTTGGAAATTTCAGAATACTGTTATGAATCTGCTGGTCTGAGTGTAGGAGAACCCTAACACGGGAGCTCAGAGGCCTGGGCCTGCTCTCGGGTTCTGTGAAGGAAGAGGATTGATGGTGTAGCTAAACTGATGGTGAGAAATAAAATAACAGTAATTAATTAGTAATTAATAGTAATTATAACCCCTCTGTCTAAAAGACTCATAAATCCTAGATTTAAACATCCAGGCTTTGATCTGTGTGCGTGTGTGGCATGTGGTGACGGTGTGGATTTTGGATGCGTGGCGTGTGACAAGCGTGGGCAGGTATCTTACTAAATTATGTTTTTATGACATCATGTATTGAAATGTATTCTGATATGAACTGCCAGCATGAGATGGTTGGTTAACAACAGTCAGATTTGTCTTATATGACAGGTGTAGCGTGAATCAACTCTCCTTCAGGTGTAAATTCATGGAGCGACTGTTTATCGACAATTGGATAACGTACTGATAACTGGGCGTGATGAAATGATATTGTGATAACGGGCGGGTGAATATTCAGCGGTGGTGTTTGAAGTTGGTTCTTATATCTACGAATTCAGTGCATCTGTGCGAACAGCGATATCGTGGAATAAAACAAGTGCGGAAGTGGTTGTTTGTTATTGAACTCTGTGGCATTATCATGAAGATGTGTTGACAGAAACTGGAGTGAGCGCATGAGTGGCGTGAGTTTTTAACAGAAATACTCTTATGAAATAATAGCATAAACAGTGTTGAGTGTTGTAACTCATAAAGGGTTATGTATGAAGCGTTATTAGAATATTATCAGCGATGTTTCTTCCATTCAGATGTTGTTATGTTCATCTGGTTGGGCATTTATTTATATACCTTTATCATCTGGATCGCTGGTTAGGAAGAATATTACTGTTCTATTTTGACGTTGACGGTTCAGTGTTAATTATAAACAACGTGGTGATGTGAATATGAGATATTCTGTTGAAAGCAAAATAACGATGTTCATATTTTGTACAAATGAGACTATTTATCGACGATGAACTGCAGATCATTTCAATTTGAAGTGATTAGGAATGATGGCGAGGTGGGAAGTGAGGATGTGGAGAAGAAGAACAATTGGGGAAGGGAGGGTGAAAGACTAAGTAAGAGATTAAGAGGGAGATGGAGACAGAAAAGGTGAGATAGTGAGGGTGAGAGAGAGAGAGAGAGAGAGAAAGAGAGAGAGAGAGAAAGAGGTGATGAATAAGTTTGATAATGCCAAATATCTGGCCCCTAAATCCAAACATTAATCTCACTGTCAGTGTGTACAGTGTGTTATTGGGTCAGGTGAGGTGTGTGTGAGCGTGTTGTAAGTGTGTGTGTGAGTGTGTGTGTGTGTGTGTGTGTGTGTGTGAGTCTGAGAGGGAGCCTTGGGGGGGGTCTATTTCAGTGGTTGGTATGTCATTAAAGCTTCCAGTGTTTTTATCTGTGTAATAAAAGGGGACAGATCTGGTTTCATGTGTTGTTACCATGGTAACTGTTGTACTGTAATACACCATAGAGATAAAATTAGTTTTTAAAACGAGGCCCAGGTTCTCTCTCAACGTTAAAAAGTCTTAAAGGTGCTGGGGTTAAAAATGTGGGCGGAGCCTAGTCCCAGTAGACTGTACTTCCACAGATCAGCTACTGATCTAGGGGCAGCGGTTGTCTAGTGTTCAGGGCGTCGGCCACAGGATCGGAAGATTGTGGGTTCAAATCCCTTACCAGTAGGTTGCCCTAAGGTACCCTTGAGCAAGGTACCGTCCCGTCACTGCTCCCCGGGCATTTTCGTAGCTGCCCTGCACCCTGCTGCATGGTCCAATTTCGTTGTGGTTCTCTGTGTGCTGTGCTGTGACCTTGCAGTGTCACTTTCACTTTCACTACTGATCTTCACCTGGTCATATGATTCCTTAGAACCGCTGGTTCCAACCCCGGTTCCTCCTGACTCTGCTTACAGCAGATTTCTCTAAAACTACACCACACAGGGCTCAGTGTGACGCTGCTTTAGGGAACAGACAGCGCCTTCTGTTGGAGAAAACAAGCACTGAGCTAGACACATAGAAAATAGTTTATTTCAGAAATATCATTATGTTCACCAAAAATGACATGATGATGGATTTAAAACACCTGAAGTAGTAGATCTCACCTTAGAGCCCATGTAGTGAAGTGAAGTATTCTGTGTCATTGTGAAACCCTTGCTCATGGGTACCTCAGGGCAACCTACCTAAGGCAATTGAACCCACAATCTTCCGATGCGAGGGCAACTCCCTAACCACTAGGCCACCGCTGCCCCACTACATATACATATATATATATATATATATACACACACACACACACACACACACACACACAGTCAGACACTTCAATGGCGATGATTGTACAGATGACGAAAGTGAGACAGATACGGATGACGATGCCAGTGACAGTGATACTCTGCTTGAAGAAGCTAATGACATGCAGTCTGCTGATGACAGTCGCTCTGATAGTGACACCATGGTAGTTATGTCGAAAGTGAAACTGACCCTGAGCCAGCTGAATGGGTGAAGTTGCCCAATTTGGTTGCACCCAGTCACATTGCATTCACGGGACAAACTTTTTATTTTTCTTGGTTGCATGGATCAGACAAACCTGCCAGCATTATGGCATCTGGCTGCAGGGTTAATGCTTGCAAGTCGCTTTGGGTGAAAACCTGGTTTCTCAAAGTATCTGCAGAACTTCACAGACTTTCTGAAACACCGAACATGTCTGCACAATTCATTTTTTTATTTCCATCTTTGAAGGCAAACAGTACTGGAGATGATGGGGAGACCTGCCTAATCCCCCTCATTCTCAACTAAATTCTCCACATTTGTTGGAACTAAAATGTAGCCACTGGTGTTTTTCGTAACATGGAATGATCCTGAACACCACATTGGTTGCTGACAACCCGCATCAAAGCTCATTGGCATGAAGCTTACTAGCCGTTACCTTGGTTCCAGCGCCCTCGCTGCTCCCAGTGAGTGTACAGTTGGTGTGAAGGGCTTTCACTGGAGCTGCTGAAGGTTCATCAGGCCGCGACAGCGCAGGGTGTGTGTGGGGGGGATTAGATTAGATCAGATTAGATCAGATTAGATCTGAAATGGCCTTTTGCCCGTGACATTTCAGCAACAGACGCGACCCCAGCGGTCCAAGACCATCCGCATGAGCTCCGGCGAACGACCTGTCAGGGACTGACGCAGCCTGTGGGACAACATCCCTGCAAAGATCACACACACACACTCACACACACACACACATTTCCACACATGCATTATGCATCTCTCAAACAGACAAAAACATAATGCATTCCTGTGAGTAGAATATAAATAACATGCAGAATTCTGCCTTCAATAAAATGAAAAAGACAGAATATTAATTTACGTGTCACTTTAATCAAAAAAAGCTTTTAAGAGTGGTTTATATGAATGTCTGTATTTATCTGTAGTAATATTCCTCATGTATTATATATGTGTCTATGAGTAATAATAATATGCTCCGTTCATATGTGTATGTGGGGCAGCGGTGGCCTAGTGTTTAGGGAGTCGCCCCCAGATCGGAAATCCCAGACCAGTATGTAGCCCTTAGGTACCTTGAGCAAAGGTACGTCCTCGTCATTACTCCCTGCTGCGGTGTGTGTGTGTGTGTGTGGGTGAAACGCAGAGGTGTCATTTCGTTGTGGAGTGCTGTGTACTCACAATGACAAGAATAGTCACTTTCACTTTATATATATATATATATATATATACAATACACCCCTTTTGTATTACAAATTTATATTTGTGTAATAATTAAGTGGCCCATACTTGATTTATATATATATTTGTGTGTGTGTGTGTGTGTGTGTGTCTTTATTGTACCTATATTACACACACATTTACAATACACAGATACACAGTCGAGTCTGCTGCCCTTCAGCTGTGCTGAGCAAAAGTGGGTTGTGGCGGAGCTGTTCAAGTGTGAGGTGTGTGTGTGTGTGTGTGTGTGTGTGTGTGTGTGTGTGTGTGTATGTGTGTGACAGAGCCAAGCAGTGGAATCACAGTGCTGTGTAACCATGGCAACAGCCCAGGAGGCTGATGTCACGAGGGCTTCACATGCCCAGGAATCTACAGCAGAGATAAAGTCCATCACACATTGAGTGTGTTGTGTGTGTTTGGTTGTGTGTGTGTGTCTGCACTGTGCCCTTGTGTGTTTTTGTTTGTTGCACATTTGTGTAGAAGTGTAAACAAACACACATCTATCTGTCTGTCTGAGAATAATGCCCCTCTGATGTGTAACAGTCTGAACTTTGCTCCCACACACACACTCACACACATACAGGAGGTCCATCTCACAAGTGTGTGTGTGTGTGTGTGTGTGTGTGTGTGTTTGTTTTGCAGTATCATGACTCATATCCCCTTTTGCCCATCAGCTTGGTGTGAGTGTGTGTTTAAGAGAGATATTAAAGAGATGAAAGAAGAGTAAAGAGAGAGAGGGATAGAGAGAAGAGAGAAAGAGGAGAGAAAGATACTCCACAGTTCTGCTGT
>CM029375.1:28504990-28557490 GCA_017165825.1 Hepsetus odoe
CACACACCCTGAACTCCACCGTCCACTCTCCCTGTCCTCTCTCTCACTCTCCTTCACTCTGTCCTGCACCGATGGACACACAGAGGGACGTCTCTTCTGTGTTTGTGTCCATTTAGTCTGAGACGGTCTGGATGCTGGGAAGGTGATGGAGAGTAAAAATGATGGAAGATCAACTCAGATGTTCAGACTGAAGTTAGGAGTCTGTTCTGAAGGTGGAAGATCAGATGGAAGATCAGAAAATGCTGAAACGTCTTTACTTCCCACCTCTGGCAATGGAGCCAACTTAATGTAGATTATGAGGCTAATGTCCTACCTGGAAGAATGGGCTCCAAAATGATCACACTCTCTCCTCTGGACCTATAGAGGTGGTCAGTTGTAGGCCAGGCTGGATGTGTTCTGGTAGTAGCTCTTTGGGCCTGGTGCCCAGCTTAAGGACATAATGCATCCGTTAGAGGACCAGCCGGCGCTGCCAGAGTCCTGCTGAATGCCTGTTTGGCACATGAGGCTTTCAGACTCGCGCCGTGGAGTGTCCATCTGGCACTTCAGACGCTCAAGAGCGCTGTCCTGCTGGCCTGGCCTTCACAGCCAAAGGCATGAGTCCACAAGCGACTCCAAAGTGGCAGGAACCGAATCGTGAAACAGAGACTGGGTCAGAGATGAGAATGAGACCCGCCATCCCAAAGCTCGCACTTGTGGTTCTCTGTGTCACACGTTCATGTTTATCTTGCAAACACATACAGTAATGGTGACCTAGGATAGATATGATCAATGTCCAATAAAAAACACCACAACAATGCAGTTTCTTAGCACTGAACGGTTCTAGATCAAACTACAACGTCTACAGTCTGGTTCCCTGTTGTGTCTGGAACGTACAAACATGTATGTGAACTCGTGTTTCTTTTTTAAAGCGACTCCTTCAGTAAAGAGTCCTGCTGTTCACCATCTGACACAAACCCACTGCAGTCAGTGGTGTATCTAGAACCTCCAGGACTAGAGTGATGTTCTCTCTCTCTCCCTGTGGGTAATATACCAGCTGGACCACAGTCTACCTGTTTACCTGCAGGGTGGAGATAGAAGGGTTGTGATAAAGGGTTAGCTTAGCATAATTAAAGTCTCTCTTTCTGTCTCTCCGTGTCTCTCTCTCTCTCTCTCTGTGTCTCTCTATCTCTCTCTCTCTCTCTGTGTCTCTCTCTGTGTCTCTCTCTGTGTCTCTCTCTCTCTCTCTGTCTCTCTGTGTGTCTCTCTCTCTCTCTCTGTCTCTCTCTCTCTCTCTCTCTGTCTCTCTCTCTCTGTCTCTGTCTCTCTGTCTCTCTCTCTCTCTCTCTGTCTCTCTCTCTCTGTCTTTCTCTCTCTGTGTGTCTCTCTCTCTCTCTGTCTCTCTCTCTCTGTGTCTCTCTCTCTCTCTGTCTCTCTCTGTCTCTCTCTTTCTCTCTGTGTCTCTCTCTCTGTCTCTCTGTCTCTCTCTCTCTGTGTCTCTCTGTCTCTCTGTCTCTCTCTCTCTCTCTCTCTCTGTCTCTCTCTCTCTCTGTGTCTCTCTCTCTGTGTCTCTCTCTCTCTCTCTCTCTCTCTCTCTCTCTGTAGCCCCACCTCCTCCAAAACGAGCCCCAACCACTGCCCTGTCCATGCGCTCCAAATCTATGACATCAGAGCTGGAGGAGCTGGGTAAGCGCACACACACTCACACACACACACACACACACACACACACGCACACACACACACACACACACACACACACTCACACACACACACACACTCACACACACACACACACACACAGTGTGGATTGAATTTTCTTACTTATTTCTCTTTGTCCTCCACATGACTGTCCTCTCTCTCCTTTATTGATTGATTGATTGTTTTTTGTTTGTTGTTTGTATTGATTTCCAGTCGATAAAGGTAAGCAGCAGTGTTTTATGCTACACACTGCAGATGTGTTTGCATGATCACCCGGGGTGTAAACATTCAGCCTGGCTGGGATTGGGTTCATCTCACTGCATTGAGCACCTGAAACGTAAACACCACAAAACCTGTCCTCTGTCTTCCCATGAGCACGTCCTCTCTCTCCACATCCATAAACCTCCTCTTTGTCCTTCGTCTTCTCCTCTTTCCTGGCAGCTCCATGCTCAACATCCTTCTCCTCGTCTCTCCTCTGGACACGTCCTTAGCAACACAGTCTCGCTTTTTTCACTTTGTCTCCAAACTGTCCAACCCGAACTTTCCCTCCTGTAGTCGTTCCTAACGACTAGTTGACTAGTGTACTTTATGACTAGTCAAGAAGTGTCCTTGAAGACCAGTTAAGTAGTGTACTTGATGACTAGTTGACTAGTGTCCCTAAAGACTAATCTGATATTGTACTTGATGATCCATTGATTAGTGTAAATAATGACCGGTAGACGAGTTTTCTCAATGACTACGTGATCCGTGTGTTTATTGTCAGGTTGGCTGAAGCTGGTTGATGTATTTTATAAGTGTAGGTTTGTCGTGATCATTATTTTCTGTTTAAGTGTGATTTGATTTATTTTAAAGCTGAGCTCTGGCACGTCTTTGTGTTTTCTTGTTTCAGTTTGCATGGGACATCTAGGACTAGTGTGCATCTTTTAGCTTCATTGTTAACTTTTGTAACGTCGTCCTGATCGTCCTGGACGTGTGAATGAGTGTGGATGTCAGATCTAGAACATTCACCAGGTCCACCTACTTCATATCTATGCTCAGTGTCCTCCTTATGATCTTCACTGACTGTACAGGTAGCGGTGGTCTAGTGGTAGGGTACTGACCTGTGGCTCAAGAGGTCCCAGGTTCGAGTCCCACCTCCAGCACTACCACCACTGGGTCCCTGAGACCCTGAACCCTGAGTGTCTCCAGGGGGGACTGTCCCTGTAATCAGGACATGGAAGTCTCTCTGGAGAAGAGCGTCTGATAAATGCCGCAAATGTAAATGTAATGTAAATGTACAGGTGACCAATTCTACCCCCTTTAGGCCCCCTTTACCCCCATCAGTGACTGGGGTGTACCAATACTTTTGAAGTGAGAGAATCCTAATAGATGATCTATTGATTGTACCCAAACCACCCTGGTGAAGATACACGGCTCAGAGAACGGATAGATAGATTGAGGAATTAGTTAAATGGTTGATTTCAACCCCATTAAAAATGGCTCACTGGTCCGTGGACGTCCTGAACGTCGGACATGGGTGACTAATGTTCCCCTTTTCTGCTGCACAGGGACTTTGGGGGAATAAAAACTAAAGGTTCTTAGGTTCTTTTCCTGTTTGATTTTAGGATCTTCAGTAAAGCAGCGTTTGCTGATCTTCAGTCTGGATTCGGAGTGGAGTCCTTCAGACCATCTTAAATGGATGAAGGTGTCCATCCATTAAGAGCTTTAAAAACAAACAGGGTTTAAAATCTATTCTAAATGAGAAGAACAGCTGGTGGAATGAACCTAGAACAGGGTTCTGTGTTCTCTGTGTTTCCTACAGCATTCTGGATGAGTCTGTGGATCATGTTTTTGGGTGAACTGGTCATAGATCAGTTTTTCAGCTTCTTGCTGATGTAGAAAAGATGGAACTCCTGCAATACTTCTCAGGTGGAAGAAAAGCTGATTTCATTAATTAATGTGATTTTTATGTCGATTTTTAAGTTAATTGCTCGTTTAGCAAATGGGCCATCTCAGGAAACACAGCAGAAAGTAGAGAGGACACGACGAAAGTCAAATGTGCATGAAGACGAGTCGTAGGATCTGTCCACTCAGGAAAGCAGCAGTAGGGCTGGTATGTGACGTTGTTCCATGTCGTCCACTGGGCACTGAAGTCGGTGGACATTTGGTGCGGTTCTCGCTGGTTCCCAACTTCAGCACCAGCTGAGAACCGGTACCAGGGAGCTGGGAAAGGGGTGATGATACAGATGGACTACAGTCTGTAAACCACACACCTGTACGGTCAGTGGAGCTGTGTGGACACCAGGTAGGTGGACCTGATGAAGGGATGAGTCCGTTTTTGATCCTGACGTGCAGTGTTTACTCTTTCTCCAGCCACCTTGAGGAAAAAGAAAGGTGGTAAGTTTTAGCCCCTTTTGCTTTTAGCACTAATCACCTTAAAGTTTAAAGTTTATTTTATCTCATGTCTGTCTGCTGCGTCTACCTCGGGCATCCTTTCTGATATTTTTGTACTTAAAATAGCAGAAATGCAAATGTTCGTTGTCATTTTCCTCATTTAATATGCAGCCAGTAGAGATTAGTAGAAATATTTGAACTCACCCAACTTCTCCCAGTTTGCATGCCGGCACTGCAACCATCTATGGTCACTAATCTGTCCCTGTTTGTGCTGCATGTAATGCAAGAATACTCTCCATAAAGACGTCCTGAGAAGGTCATATTGGTCCGGAAGTGGTTTTTGTCCGTGAACAGTCTGAAACAGTTTGGAAGGGATTTATACTTTCAGGAATGATTCGTCTGCTTGTTTGTTTGATAGTGTGTTCTTGCGTTTTTGTTCAGACCTGTTTAGCCTGTATGTTTGTTTGTTTGTTTGTTTGTTTTAGATTAAAGCCTCAAATGACCATCTCAGGTTTGCTTAATACTTGCAAAGAAAGTGTGGGAAAGATTTTGCTTGTATCTCCACTGCTTTCTGAGATATGAAGGCTTTTAAAAGTGGGCTTGGTCTTAATTTTTGCCTTAAAATGAGTGATGTGAAATAAAATGTCAATGTTCTCCAGGCTCCAGTGCTGAGTGCCATAGCTGCTCCAAAATGAATTTTTTTTTCCATTTCATCAAGGCTGTGTCTCTGTGTCTGGGAAATAAAAATGAAACCAAATATCAGAAAAATGAAATCAAGCTGTAACGTCTTGATGATGTATCCCGAATATAAATGCGCAGCCAGGAGTCTCGTGCTCAACTTTATTAAACGTTAACAGAACTCAGGAACCGCTCGTACGCAGGAAGTAACGCAAACAATGACCGACGCTCTGCTCTGCCTCGTTGGGGCTTATAAACCCCGCCCCCAATGAGGCACACCTGCCACCTGATTGAGAGCAGGTGTGTCCAGCAGAGCGCCGCCTACCCTTACCCAGAAGTAATGATTTAAGATTCAAAACCATTCACTCTTAATCTCATCCCCTCGGTCTGAAGCAATTGAGATTACAATGTTTGACATTTATGGGCTAAAAATGAGCTGATTAGGAAAATCAAATGTTTTAAAGTATATAATATTCATAGGGTATCAGGGCTGAGATTGTGTTTCTATGTTAGTGTTGCTGATGTTGTTTGTTGGCATTTTGTTGAACGTATGTGTATTTAGAAGCAATTTAATGCCATAAATGTTTCGTGTATTTTGTTAAGGAGCACAAATACACAAATTTGCAGGACTGTGCAAAAGTCAAAGCCAGATAATGAAATGTTTTATTGGGGTGACTTGTGTTTATCCACTGTGAGGTGAAGTGATTTACATCACAGTGGCACTTACTAAAATTCTGAGGCACAGAACAATCAGTTCTTGATGTTGGGTGAAGATTTGAGGGACAAACTTTGATGGCGAGAGACGAACTGGGTCAGAACATCTCCAACATGGCCGAACTTGGTATGCTAAGGTCAGTACTTACTAAAAGGGTTCCAAAGAAGGAGTGCATGGTCATTAGGTTCTCTAAAGCAACTTCATCTTGTTCCACAGAAGAAGTGTGGAACAAGATGAATGATGAACTGCGAAAAATGTTCTAGTGTCAGAACACTAGGTCTTGCGGTGGATCAGAACTCGATCGTGGAAGGTGGGCTGGTCTGATGGATTACATTCTCTTTCATCATGTGGATGGCCTGGTGGCTGTGTATGTCCTTACCTGGAGAAGAGACAGCAGGATGCACTGTGGGAGGAAATGTGACGCTCTGGACAAAGATCTGCTGGGAGACCTTGAGTCCTGCATTCATAAATGTGCATAATCTTCTGGCTTAAGACTTTTGCACAGTGCAAAAGGTGTACGTGTTTGTAGTGTGTGTTGAAGTTTGTGTGTGTTTAGCGGGCGTGTCCTGCTCTGAATCTTCTTCTCTTCCCGTCTCTGTGTAGATTCTCAGTCTTCTAATGTTGAGGGTCTGAAGAAGAGGATTGTATTTCAAGTCACACTAAGTAATCACCTTAAATGCATGGAGGCTTTCAAAAGAACAGAACAAGCCTTACAAACAGGACTTGCAGGCATGCAGCTTGCTAGCGTGGCAGTGGCACTAAAACACTAAAACTCACGGCTCTGAATTCTGAGGAGCTTGCACGGCTTTGAGGGCTGACCGGTCGCTGTACCTTTTTTCTGTTCAGTTCCTTTTTTAAAATAAATCTCATCAAAAATCTCTTTTGATGAGAAGATACTTGCAGGTTATTGGCTTTTGGTGCCATGGAGGTTTTCTTTCCTTCTCCGTTTTTGTTTTTTGTCCATTTATAGAGGTTAACAGCTGCTCTTGTTCTTGTTCCACCAATCACTTTTGGGGTTTTCTTGTCTGTTTCAGACAAAGTGGACGAAGTAGCCCCGGCCCAGAAAACAGGCAGGGACAACGCCTCCGTGGACATGAGGGTGGCCACCATAAAGCCCCGTCCGTCCAGTCGCTGCTTAGCAACACCCACAGATTTCAATGTAATCCACCCCATTTTCTCAGTGCATCTAACAACAGTGTTATGGCTGTACCATGAAGCAAGGTCTGATGTCTCCAGCCTTTTGAACCTGTTTCAGAGACAAATCTGCAACCCGTTTGTCCAAAACCAGGGTTCCAGCCTGAACACGGTGATGAATGGTGTGCTTTAGGAGACAAAGGAGCCCTCATGCATTTGTGGGACAGGACATATAAATAATGTGGTGAAAGTTCCATGTGTGTCTGTTCTCTACATTAAAGTCTGAGCTGCTCTCGGCTGGTTTAGTGTCTCCTGTTAAAGCAGGTGGGTTCGGCCCTAAAAGTCATATCATTGAGATACTTTCTTTAACAGCAGCTTCAGAAAGAGGACTCAGTCAAGCTCAGGAGGAGCTCCAAGAATGGCCAACATTAAGTTCAAGTAAATTGTGGTCTTCTGGCCCTGATTAAGCTTCTCTTAACCACACACATAAGGTAATGGACTGACTCTCACTGCAGGGGTTAACTAATGTTAAAAACATGATCTTGCACTCTTACACTGAATCAAGTGCTCATGGGAAATTAATCTGAGCTGCTTTTCCTAACCATGGCGGTGGGGTTGCTGGAGACTAGCCCAGCATTTAGATGGTCAAAAACTCTCTACACTTTATAGCTTTTAGCGGTTTGTTTGGAGTGTGGGAGGAAACTGGTACTCTGAAAGTTCACTCCACACAGAAAGAACTTTGGGAATTGAGCCCTCAACCTTCTCACTGTGAAGAGAGAGCACTAAACAGTGGGCCAAAGTCCCATGGCCAAGATTTAGTTGCTAAAAGCAATAAGATTGACAGAAGTAACGTTACCACGGCTCCCAGGTTACAGACGTTCACAGAGTTTACAGATACAGAATTTCACATTTAATGTTCTGACAGCATGTGATTTTCAAAGTTGACACTGGAGCTCCCAAGAACTGAGACTGGACACGAGTAGAGTTCACTGTGGAGGGGTTCAGCTTCGCCTGCCCCGGAGCAATATAGTGCTGTGGTGACCTACCAAGAAAAACGAATCCTCTTCATTAAACTGGAACATCTAATTTGAACCCGAAGTTAGCTCACCTACCCTGTAATCCTGCTTCATGGTACACGCCTCCGCTCTGACACACCAAGTAAACACTCCTGAAAATTAGCTGATGACTGTGTCCGGGTGTGTTAAATAAGGGACAATGCTGATCTTGAGTAATGTGGTCCTCCAGGTTCTGGTCCCCCAGATATTCACAATTATTGAGCTTTTCACGTATAAATACACACAGTACTGTGCAGAAGTTTTAGGCAGGTGTGGAAATATGCTGTAAACTAAGAATGCTTTCAGAAATATAAATAATTTGAAATCTAAATTTGATCAATTTACAAAATGCAAAGTGAGCGAACAAAAGAAAAATCTAAATCAGATCAATCTGGTGTTTCTACCTTTTACCTTCAGAGCAGCATCAGTTCTTCTGGCCCCACAGAGCCCTGATCTCCACATCATCCAGTGTGTCTGGATCACATGAAGAGACAGAAGGATGTGAGGAAGCTACATCCACAGAAGATCTGTGCTCAGTTCTCCAAGATGTTTGGAACGACCGACCGGCCGAGTTCCTTCCAAAACCATGTGCGAGTGCAAGAACTGATGCTGTTTTGAAGGCAAAGGGTGGTCACACCAAATATTGATTTTTTCCACACCTGCCTAAAACTTTTGCACAGTGCTGTATATTTCTCTTCTGCTGTTCTGCTGCTTTTAAGTGCTCCAGACCAGTCTCCTCAATAAACTCGGTGTCTACTCCATTAGACACATCTAACGCATTGGTCCAGTTTGGAGATTGATAATGGTCCTCATATTTGATTCCTTCATCAGTGCCCAGTTTCAAGCTGCAGGATACCGTCTGCTGGATACAGTTATATTTGGTTAGTGGACTCTTCTCAGTCCAGCAAAGACACTTAGAACTTTAAACCATCTGCAGTCCTGAGAATTATCCACCATCCAAATAATAAAAGCTCACTGGGGATCCTAAAAGGTTCCTGACCACTGATTAGGCTATGAAGTGCAGAGAAACTGAGTCTCCATATAGCTGTCCACTGCTTATAAGTGTGTATGAGTTTAAAGCAGAGCATGCATTCGCTGTGTGCTGGAAATGATAGGCACTTTCACTTTCACTACTTATACCTGTATACGTATATACGTATACCTGTGTGCTCAGTGGAGCTGATAGAATGAACTATGCGTGAAGATACCAGATGGACCTCATGTGGCCATAAACTGATCTCTGATCTCTGATTTCCATGCAGTCCATGTATGAACGGCAGGGTGTTGCTGTCGTCCCACCCACTGTGCCTGGCAACCACCAGGGGGGTTACCTGGGCATACCGAAGGGCACGATGAGGAGACAGAAGTCCATAGGTAAGCAAAGCTAGATCTTGTCGTGTAGAAATGCATTGTAGTGAATTTACAGATATTTCAAAGAAATCGGGACAGCACCAGATTTACCTCCAATACCGATCGACTCAGACATGCCTGGTGTCTGATGTTTGCTTTTGGTCCATCAGAAATAGTGTTGTTTGACCTTTGTCAGATTGTCCAGTATTGGTCTTTTTGGAGATTTTGTTGTTATTTGGGAAATTCCTCAGAGAACTGTTAACCCAGGAGTGACTCAGAGGGGCCACAGTTTTTGGCAGTGTGTACTGAGCGTGTCCCGGACCACATTGAAAGACCATTTCCTCAGCTGACATCCTTTGCATAAGAGGGTGACTGGTAACCTTCCCATGGCACACCATCCCAAACCATTGACAAGTAAATTATTCGCCTGAAACACACCAAGAGACAAATACAGGGTGGCGGTGGTCTAGTGGTGGTACTTGCCTACGGACCTCTGGATCAAGAGGTCCCCGGTTCGAATCCCACCTCTAGCGCTACCACCACTGGGTCCCTGAGACCCTGAACCCTGAGTGTCTCCAGGGGGGACTGTCCCTGTAATCAGGACATGGAAGTCGCTCTGGATAAGAGCGTCTGCTAAATGCCGTAAATGTAAATGTAAATACAGGCTTCTTCCCAAAAGTTATGAAGTTTCCTGGTTTGGCATGATCTGTTTCACATGGGCTCCTGTATATGACAAGAGCAACTGTGGAAGGAACCAAGACTCAAAATGAGAACCCTTCCTCCTCTGGTTGATACCAGATAATCAAGAAAGGCATTAGAGCAGAGCAGCGAGATCGGATACAAAGCGGTCACTCAAGAAGAAGGTGGAGACCCTTCCTAAAGCCTGGTGTGAACTGACAGACTTAGTGGGGGTTTGAACACTCGCAGGAAAACTGTTTGAATTATTTCACCAAGTTTTTTAAGCTGTGTTTCTGCTTCTTTCTGTAGTGTTGCTGTCACTGAACTGCTGAATGATAAAATTAGCCTGAGGAAGTTCATAGGTTAAGAGCCCTGCTATATTCTCCATACCACTCACTTTCCACATTCCTGACTCATTTACGCTAATTATAGTATTTCAGAGTTGATCTCAGATAGCTTTAAGACTTGCCTGGCCTAAATACAGGCTCAGTGACGTGGTTCACGGTTCCGTTTGGTTCTGCTGAGTCTTATTTTAACCTGCGGATCTATTTTTATATATGTTTTACGCGATTGCTATTCTCAGGGTCAATTATGCTTTCCTCGCACAGCAGACTCCGTCGCGCCAGCTGAGCCGAGTTCATTAAGTTCGATTATTGTTCAATTAGGCTGATCTGCTTGCCACTCCAGTTTTCTTTGATGGAACCATTACAACTCATTACACATTCTGGAAAAGAAATGATGCGATCAGCAAGTTTGGTTTAATACATGCTAATATTATTCATGGTTTCACGAGTTCTCCTTGCCTCTTCGACCACATGGCCTGAAGGAGGGGGTTATGGGATTGAGGGTGGCCTAGTGTTTAGTGACTAGGCACCAGGATCAAAAGGTTGTGGGTTCAAATCCCAGACCAGGTTACCCTGAGGTACCGTCCCCCATCATCAGCTTTCCTTTACAGTTCCTGATGGGTCAATTTGAGATACAAACACAACTCAAAAGTTTTGGGTACTTTTTGATGGTAAGTTACATTAATATTTTGGGTAAAAAGATGGTACGTCCCAAGACACTCAAGCTTAATTACAATGAAAAGTGAAAAGTTTTAGATATCAAACTAATAATATGTAATATGTCTGGGGTAAATACTGGAAAAATGATGAATTTCACTGTAATGTCTCATCTTGAAGCCAGAAATCAAAGGGAAGAATGTGGGGTAGCAGGTACTTGGTCTTTACTGTTTACATTCTTGCAAACGTTTGTACTCATCCCTTATTCATTCCATTGATCCAGATAGGAGACATTTTACCACATCCTTTATTTGCTTCATACCTAGAACCTTTTAAGTGTTTAAGTGTTATTTATTAACTCTATTTTGGAGAAACTGTGAGTTCCTCAGAGGAATGTAGTGAACAAGAAAGAATATATGCATGATTTAGTTTTTATACAAAATATTTACACAGTATAAACCCAGGTAATATCATTCATGTTAGTGTATAACGTAGTTAAAATGTTTGTACTTCATATTAAGCCTGTTAATGTCTACAACTAAAGTGTCTTTAAAAGAAAGTCTCACCATTATATGTATAGATTGGCGTTGTTAGTTCTGTATCATGGAGGCACACATGAGTGACTGGATCCTAATGTTTGAGGGTTTAATTATCCAGTGTTATTAAGCCATTTAATATTAAGTCTGAGACATGAGGAACCTTGGCTGTGCAAGATAACCAAAACAACTTGTGACAGGAAAGTTGTTAAGCAGTCAGATTCACAATTAAATGCAGGGGTTATTAGCAGACTGGCTCGAATCGATTTACAAATTTCCTAGATCGTGTTAAACGGTCAACGCAATTCATTGGCTGTAAAAAAATTATAACATGAATGATCTTTTTCAATTTAGTTGTAAAAAATTATGTTAGTAGATGCATTACGTTCACAAGCAAAATGATGTGCAAGGTAAAGAGTTAAACAGCGTTTGCTGTGAAAATTTCAGTTCGATGTGTACATCTCCATGGCATCTGAAATACCCAAATCATATATAATATGCTTTTTCCTGCTCAGGAATCACCGAAGAGGAGAAGCAGTTCCTGACTCCTCCATTGCTGAAGTTCACCCGAAGCCTTTCTATGCCTGACACATCAGAAGACATCCCACCCCCTCCTGGCGTCTCCCCTCCATCACCCCCTTTAAACTCCAGTGCCCCTATCGGTCGAGGCTACAGCCCCGGCCAGCCTGGTTTCACCCAGCCTCCAGCTGGAAGAGGGTATGGTAACACCGGCATGGGCACCATCCGGAGAGAGCGTGTTGGATTCCAGAATCAGAACTCGGATCAGTATGACCCTCAGAACTCCCAGCAGAATGTCCGCAATCGGAATAGAGCATCTGTGCCTGAGAACCCCTACTCCGAAGTGGGCAACAAGGCACTCTATGTCCCAGCCAAGCCGGCCAGAAGGAAGGGCATGTTAGTGAAGCAGCCAAACGTGGAGGACAGTCCGGAGAAAACATGCTCCATCCCTATCCCCACCATCATTGTCAAAGAGCCATCCACCAGCAGCAGTGGCAAAAGCAGCCAAGGTAGCAGCATGGAGATTGAAACAAGCACTCCAGAGCACTCAGGTGGCCAGCTGCGCCCTGAGGACAACCTCAGCATCAGTAACCCATTTGCAGCTGCCATCGCTGGGGCGGTCCGTGACCGAGAGAAGCGACTGGAGGCTCGTAGGAATTCTCCAGCCTTTTTGTCCACTGATTTGGGAGATGAGGATTCGCCCACACCTGCCCCTCGCTTGCGGCAGTCGAAGTCCATAGATGAGGGGATGTTCGGGAACAATGATGGACTGCGGACACTTATGGCTCCACCAGCTTCACTCCTGAGTGCAGCACAGGGAAGTGGAAATGATAGTGGCAACAGCGGAGGCAGCAGTAATGAGGGAAATGTGACGGACTTCAACACCCCTGAGCCTACAATTGTGCGTGAGCCTCTAAGTACTCGTACAAGGAACTGCCCCGATCTAGACAGTCCTGTTAGCCTCCCAGCATCTGTGAAGTCCTACAGCTCCAATGGTGGAAGTTATTTACATCCAGTCACAGGAAAAGCCCTGGAACCTGGTTCCCCTCTTGCATTGGCTTTGGCAGCGAGGGATAGAGCAATGAAAGAGCAGGTGCAACCCCCTCCACCTCCACCAAAAGAAGAGCCCCACAAACCTGACCTCAACCAACCACTTTTCATTGATACTAAGCTCCGATCAGGCATTGAGGCCAACCTGGCCCGGTCTGTGGGACGGGGTTGTCTTAGGAGACAGACAACAGAGTCTAAATATGAGGCGGATGGCACAAAAGACAGCAAACAAGGAGAGGAAAACAAGAACATGCTGATTGACATTGTGGATTCGTCACAGCAGAAGTCAGCAGGTCTTCTGATGGTGCATACAGTGGACGGCATCAAACCAATGGAAAGTAAATCAAATGACAGAGGCAAGCAGGACGGCCCAGCGCTACAAGCCGGTGTACCCGCTGAACCAAGAGATTCAGGTACCAAATCCACAGTGCCCAATTCTCAAACACCTGCTCCACACCGAACGAAAAGCATCACAGCAGGTGGCTCCATGGACGAACCCATCAAACTGCCCTTCCGTATTCCCCCACCACCTTTGGCCTCGGTAGATATTGATGAGGAGTTTGTGTTTGCTGAACCTTTACCTCCTCCTTTGGAGTTCGCCAACAGCATTGATATACCAGAAGACCAGGTAGCAGAGATTCTGAAGCAGAGGAAAAACAGTATCCCAGGGGGACACCTGCCTCCGTACCATCCTCATGGACCTCCACAAGTCATTGCTGAATCGAAGCGCCCGTTTGGAATTTCAAACTGCATGCCCCCTCCTAGTTACCCGCCTCCACCTCCTGAAAGCTTTGAGCCAGTCACAGATTCAGGAATTGAAGAAGTTGAAAGCCGAAGTAGTGGAGACCCCCACCTTGAGACCACCAGCACCATCTCAACCGTGTCCAGCATCTCAACACTATCATCAGAAGGCGGTGAATCGCTGGACACTTGCACAGTCTATGCAGACGGTCAGGCATTCCTAGTGGATCGGCCCCCTGTGCCACCCAAGCCAAAAATGAAGCCCATCATCAACAAAAACAATGCACTTTACAGAGATCCTTTGATCGAGGAAGGTCCTGAATCCTTTAATCAACCCCCGCCTGCCCCTCCTCCGCCCCTGAATGGTGCTGCTCAGTCTGAACTGCCCAAGACACCTACTCAAAGAAGCTCCAAACTTTGGGGCGACCCGCCTGAGCAGCGAAGTCCACCATCGTCAAATCTGGATCCTAAGGCCACCGTAATCAACGAGCTGAGCTCCATCCTGCAGCACATGAACCGGGACAAATCACCCAAACAAGGAGACTCGCTTGATTCCCCGACGGGACCCAGGAACTTTGCGACCAGGTGAGCCAATGCAGTCCATTGATACAAAGTACCTTTCAAACGTTTGGACACACTGTTCCCACAGGGTTTACCTTTCTATTTAGTTTGATTTAGTTCTAGCTTTACCCTGTCTGTTTTTTACTTCAATATACAACAAAAATGGTCTTTAAGACTTCGCTGCTTTAAATACGTCATACTTTTGTCCTAGAAGATCCAAACGAAGACCAAGAAAATGGAGGAAAAGGTGTGTCCAAACTCTTGAATGGTACTGCAGCAGTGTAGCGCAGTCTTTTATCTTTGTTTTGGGACGTCCTGCTTTGCTTCATCATGTTAAAAAGAGGCAAGCAAGTGTTGTGTCAGTGTTTCTTCATTTGTTTAATCCTTCCCAAGAACATCGCACTGTTTGTCCAGATTTAAAGTAATCCCAACTCTAATCTCAACTACTTCCAGGGATGAGTGCAGATGTGCCTGAATTTAAATACATTCTCTGTAGAGATACTTACCGAACGGAAAAGAGGGTGACAGAGAGGATGGAGATGCTTCTTTCACTCTTTGCAGTGGAGTGTGTGAGTGTCCTTGTGAACAGATAAGGGATGTTAGTGGAGTTTTCTCACCACCACCACAGATACACAGTGTGCCTTGATAGACCAAGAGACAGGCATTAGGAACAAGACTGTTGTGTTAACAAGAAATCTCCCAAGCGATTTATTCGGCCTTACTCAGACCTCCATTAATTATATATATGTGCAGAACCGAGCATGTCTTGCTCATTAGAAACAAATTTTTGTACATTTTCTGGCATGTTCTCACTTGACATGCATAACCCTAACCCATGCATACATCCAGTGCCTTGTAAAAGTAATCCCCCCCCACCCCGGCCTTGGCTTTTTACCTATTTTGTTACATTCCATTGTGATGGATCTGCACAAAATAAGTTGGTGAAGTGAAATGAGAAAAATATCTATAAAAAAAAATAAAAATTGGCATGTACATATGTATTCCATGAAGCCCCTAAAAAGTCCTGGTGCAACCAATTACCTTCAAAAGTCACATAACTAGTGAAATGAAGTCCACCTGTGTGCAGTTTAAGTGTCACATGATCTGTCAGTATAAACACACCTTTTCTGAAAGGCCCCAGAAGCTGCAGCACCACTAAGTGAGAGGCTTCACACCATGAAGACCAAGGAGCTCCAAACAATTCAGGGACCAAGTTGTGGAGAAGCACACGTCAGGGTTGGGTTATAAAAAAATATCCAAATCTTTGATGATCTGCCGGAGCACCATCAAATCCATCTTCTTCAAATGGAAAGAACGTGGTACCACAACAAACCTGCCCATAGAGGGCGACCCACCAAAACTCACAGAGCGGGCAAGGAGGGCGTTAATCAGAGAGGCAGCAGAGACCGAAGGAACCCTGAAGGAGCTGCAGAGTTCCACAGCAGAGACTGGAGTATCAGTCCACAGGACCACAATCAGCCCTACACTCCACAGAGCCGGGCTTTATGGAGGAGTGGCCGTTAAAAATAAGAAGGCACGTTTAGAGTTTGCCGAAAGGCCTGTGGGCGACTCCCCGAATGTCTGGAGGAAGGTGCTCTGGTCAGACTGAACTTTTCAGCCACCAAGGAAAATGCATTGTCTGGTTCAAACCCAACACATCCCCTCACCCCAAGAACACCATCACCACAGTGAAACTTGGTGGTGGCAGCATCATGCTGTGGGGATGTTTTTCAGGGACTGGGAAACTCGTCCGAGTGGAGGGAAAGATGGATGGAGCCAAATTCAGGGATATTCTTGAGCAAAACCTGTCAGTCCGCCTGTGATTTGAGACTGGGACGGAGGTTCACCTTCCAGCAGGACAATGACCCGAATTTCATTCTTGGCTTCTTCCTCTTGCTCTTAGGATTTGTTTTCTTCTTTTGATTCTTGGTTCCTCTACAACGGTCCTTCTTCTTGTTCTTAGGGTTTTTCTTTTAATTCTTATTTCCTCCACAGTGCTTCTTACTCTTAAATTGTTTCTCCTCTAATCCTGGTTCTTCTACTGTGGTTCTTCCTCTTGCCCTTAATGAGTTTTTCCCATTGAGTCTTGGCTCCTCTTAGACCCCTTTTCCACAAGGACAGTTCAAGGACCAGTTAGGAGCAGTGCTTGATGCCAAATAAGCTCTTTGCGTTTCAGCCAGAGAACCAGCTTTCAGCCAGAATTGTTTTGTGTCAGGGGCTGGTATTGTAGTGTGGACCAGTGAAGCAGTGACTCTATACTTGATCTCATGCGCATCCTTGCAGTTTCTTTTTATGATGTTGTAGTGCATCAAACATCATATAAATCATATAAAAAATATCATATAAATAAAAATAAAACAAATCAAATAAAACAAACGTTCCTCACCGTCGCCCTCTAAAGGTCTAAACATCAAATAAACAAACGCTCCTCACCGTCGCCCTCTAAAGGCCTAAACATCAAATAAACAAACGTTCCTCACCGTCGCCCTCTAAAGGACTAAACATCAAATAAACAAATGTTCCTCACCGTCGCCCTCTAAAGGTCTAAACATCAAATAAACAAACGCTCCTCACCGTCGCCCTCTAAAGGCCTAAACATCAAATAAACAAACGTTCCTCACCGTCGCCCTCTAAAGGACTAAACATCAAATAAACAAACGTTCCTCACCGTCGCCCTCTAAAGGCCTAAACATCAAATAAACAAATGTTCCTTACAAATAATAATCCAATTTACTTTTTCATTTAATATAATCTTCCACACTCACACAAACACATTAAACCTCTTTGACAGCTTCAAATCCAGGTATTGTTGATATTTTGTTAATGTACAACCCTACTACTGGTCTTCTAAACTTCTTTAAATAATATTTATATTAATAACAACAAATTCTACACTGTGTAATGGCCCGAAAAAAGTGTGATGTCTGATGCCTTGACCTTCACATCACACTGCAGAACTTATAAGGAGCTGTTTTTTTTTTCTATGGAGATTCACACATTTGTCACATTTGCAGCACAGATGCTGGAGGTCACTTGCAAACAGATTTTACCAGCCAGAACTCCAGCCTGTTCATTTAGTTCATTCCTGTAGTTTCATCAGATTATTCACATTTTGTTCAGATATCGAATCATGATAGTACCCATATCATAAATCCAAACCAACAGTGGGCTGAGTTCAGGGTGAGTTTTTTTTCGGTAATTTTTTTTAAAGACGAGAGACGGCACTATGGTAAATGTGCTCAACTACAGCATAACCCCAAACCTGAGACCTTTTCAGCTCCTGCTTTTTTCATGGCTGTTTCTCTTGCATAAGACAAGGGCAAATAGACAGTGAATTATTTACACTGTACATGCATTTTACATAAAGATATTCAGCCTTAAGCTCTGAGCTGCCCAGCAGAGAAAGAGAGACTATTGCAGCTTCTCCCTTCTGTTTCATGTCCCTTTATTTTTCAGCAGTTTGTTTCCCACTGGGTGGTTATAATTTTAAATGTAGCTTAGAGCCTGTAATTAAATGACCATTTCATATAAGTGTCAAATACAAGAAAAAATTCAAGCAACTTAGGCAAGCATAAACACCACAAACTTCTGTAAACAGAATAGTGTGTATTTGTGCTTTAAGATCATTTAAACAAACGTTCCTCACCGTCGCCCTCTAAAGAACTAAACATCAAATAAACAAACGTTCCTCACCGTCGCCCTCTAAAGGACTAAACATCAAATAAACAAACGTTCCTCACCGTCACCCTCTAAAGGTCTAAACATCAAATAAACAAACGTTCCTCACCGTCGCCCTCTAAAGATCTAAACATCAAATAAACAAACGTTCCTCACCGTCGCCCTCTAAAGGTCTAAACATCAAATACACAAACGTTCCTCACCGTCGCCCTCTAAAGGTCTAAACATCAAATACACAAATGTTCCTCACCGTCGCCCTCTAAAGGTCTAAACATCAAATAAACAAACGTTCCTCACCGTCGCCCTCTAAAGGTTTTACTGAAGTGTTGTGTTGATGAGCTCACTGTAGTATAAATATCTTTCATAAAGTCAGTTAAAATCTTCCAATTTACTTTAAGTACATCATTATACAAAATACGAATCCGTTCACCACCATTTGTAACATTATAATTGTAGGATTCTCTGGATTAGATCGTTTGCCAATTATTTTTGATTCTTTTAGAGCTCTGATTGTTAGTTTACAAACATCTGGCCCTTTTTATATTTATTGACACTTCTGAAAACAAACAGAATGAGACATTTTTAGCTTTTTTCAGCAACCAGACTGAACTAATATTACTGAAATCGGTCTGGTGTGCCACATGAGACTTATGGCATGAAGGTTCTCAAACGTCTTTGCCTCGGGGGTGTTACAGTTAAAGCTGTTCTTCTGCCTGTCATTTGGCTCTCCGTGCTGTTTTCCCAGCCAGCTGCTCGCCTGATGATGCAATTAAGATTAAATGAATCACTTTTGATGATAAATTAGTGGTTTAATTAGTGGAGAGATAGACAGTTGCTGACAATATTGAAAGTCTAATCTGGGTGGGAATCAGGAGAAGATAAGATCGAAGACGTGAGGTTTGATTGTTTTTGGAGCATAAAGCAGCAAATATGAAAGAAGCGCTGACTCTCAGAAGTCACAGTAACTGCTTGCAGTGACAGAAACACTGTGGATTTATGGAATTATTTCTCATAGCTTGGAACACTCTTAGATTCATCATGATATTTTGAAACAGTGATGGCTTTTTAAAGTACAGCACTGTCCAAATATCTTCAGCCCCTTGTTTCTTTATATTCTTTAGGGAATCGCCTTGTTGGTGCAAAAATACTGTTCTCTGCTTATTTTCTTTTCTTTGTCAGGCTGAGTCGATTAAATGAAAGAAACTGGAACAAATGTTTTAGAGCTCCAGGCTGCAAAGTGTCTAAAGATATAAGGTTCTACATAAAGGGGTTCCAACCACTCAGCGTTCAGCATCAGCAGTAAACGAATCACCTGATCATCTGGAATCATCTTTTAAAGTGAATATTCTCGTCATTAAGAGGTCACAGCACAGCACACCACAACAAAATTCACCCTCTGCATTTAACCCATGCGAACACCGTGCAGCAGTGGGCAGCTATGAAAGCACCTGGGGAGCAGTGACCAGGACGGTACCTTGCTTAAGGGTACCTCAGGGCAACCTGCTGGTAAGGGGTTTGAACCCACAATCTTCCGATCCTTTGGCCAACTCCCTAAACACTAGACCACTGCTGCCCCGCTTTACCTCTTTCTTCACTGCTTCATGTCTTCAGTTAGACGCTTTGTTCTGCTTGAAGGTTCAGACGTAGATCACTGTGTGGATTAACCAACACAGAACTATCAAACTGCTCAGGTACAGAGACTGGACTGAACATGAGAGACAACAACACTGTCCTTCAGGAAGATCTGGAGAACTGTTCCGCAACAACACATCATTAAATAAAAGGAAGCAAAATATGAAGAAATGAGGGGCTCAGGACTTTTGCACAGTGTTGTACATGTTGTGGGCACCTTCATATAAAAAAAAATGTTTAATTAATTAGTTTATAACATGAAATTAAACAATGTGATGCTGTGTGAGCTGGAATGCGAGCAAAACAGAAGAATAGAGTATGAGCAAGTGAGACTAGTCAGCTGGATGTCTCTCTCTGTCTCTCTCTCTCTCTCTGTCAGTGTAGATCAGCATGAAGGCCATCTCTGCCATAACTGCATCTCTGAACAAAAATGACAACACTCTGCATTTTCTAGGCCTTTCTCCCCCCAGAGTTCTCCCTCCTTCCCCACTAGCTTCGCCGGCCAGCATTGCTTCACCCTGTGAACTGCACGGTTGCCTAGCAACACAGTGGTGGAAAGTGTATTACAGTAGGCGAGTGTGTGTTACATTGTCACTCAGATTAGGGACACCTCCAATCGGCTGGCCAAGCGAGAGGGACAATGAAACACACCTACGAGGGTGAAATGAGTGTGTGTGTGTGTGTGTGTGTGTGGTACAGTCACTCTTCTTTCATTCAGTATCAGTAACCCAGGGTGCTTCCATTGGGTGTTTACGCACGGCTTGTTTCTCCATAGAGACGCACTGACAATCATAAAGGCCACACGTGAGCCTGAGTGTATGTTCACACTTGGACAAGTGAGAGCGTCAACATTCGTAGGAAGTGGGCAGGACAGTTGCTTCTGAAATCTTGGTCTTTAATAATCTTGTTCAAGGAACACGGAGGGAACTAACCTTTCCCAGCTGGCCCTACACTTATACTTTTCTACACTTTCTTCTCTTCTCCAAAAAAAACAACCTTTAGGAACTTAGGCTCTAATATCTGGGTTGTAGATGTTGGTTTCTACTGGCAGCTAGTTAATCTACAGATTTTTACCAGGCTACAGGAACCTAGCACCCAGGGAGCAGTGATGAGGTGGTACCTTGCTCAAGGAACCTCAGGACAATGTACCTTTCATTCCTGGGGCCTAGTCCCACCACTGAAATGAGCAGATAATGACTTTTCTTTACGGTGTGAAATATAGGGATAACGTAGCATTCACTCACATTAGCCTACTTGATGTCTCTGTATGTGAGGCGTTGGTGAATCTTTCACTTTGTCTTTTGTCTCCAAACTGTCTAAACTGAGCTGTCCTTCTAATACTCGGTCCTAATTCTGTCCACCCTTTCCTCCCAGCATCATTTCCAATCCATTTAACATAGCTGGTCTCACTACTGTCCTGTAAACCTTACCTTTCATTCTTGCTGGTCCCCATCTGTCACAGATCACTCCTGTCACTCTTCTCCACCCATTCCAAGCTGCCTGCACTCTCTTCTTCACCTCTCTTCCACACTTGCTGTTACTCTGAACTGTCCACCCTGAGTATTTAAACTCCTCCCCCTTCTCCTCCTCTACTCCCTGTGTCCAAACCATTGCAATCAAGAATGGGATCATTGCTGATCCTTGATGGAAACCCACCTCTACTTTAAACTCATCTTTCACTCCCATGACTGACATCACCATTGTCACACGGAACTCATACATATCCTTTACCACTTTCACAAGCTTCTCATCCAAAACCACAACTCCTCTCTAGACACCCTGTCATCTGCTTTCTCCAAGTCCACAAAGGCACAATGTAACTCCTTCTGACCTTCTCTGTACTTCTCCATCAACACCCTCAGAGCAAACATTGTATCTGTAGAGCTCTTTCTCAGCATGAAACCACACTGCTGTTCACTGATCACCTCTTTTCTTAACCTGCTTCCACGACTCTCTCCCAGAACGTCATGCTGTGTCTGATCAACTTTATCCCTCTATAGTTCCTACAGCTCTGTTCATCACCCTTATTCTTCACCCTTATCCTCAGGCTCCTCCCACTTTCCAACATTGTGTTAAACAATCTGGTCAGAAACTCCACTACCATCTCCCCAAAACACCTCTATGCTTCCACTGGTATATCAGTATATACAGTTTTTCCATTGGTTGATTTTTCTTTTATTTTCAAGCTGATAAATGACAAAATGGTTTCTGCCTCAGATATACTAAGGGTGCATTCAATTCTGAAGGACACTGTATGTGTGATCACTGTAGACACAAGTGTGTGTGTGTGTCATCACCTCATGTCATGCTCATTTGTGCCCTCATCTTGTCTTGTGCATCATGTCTCCATGGACAGGAATCTGCACTGAAGAGCTGTGCAGTAAGTCTGCTGTGATTAAGCACTAAAGCCTGAACTTTTTTTGTGCTTTCACTCTGCTGTTTGTGTGAGTTTGACCCCTTGTCCACCGCACAGGTCCTGGTGCCAGTGTCGGTGCCGGTGCTGATCCACTCCTGGTTCCCAATCTGGAACCAGCTCCATGTTTTTCCACTGAAAGAAAAATTAAACTAGTCATCGCAGCAGTACTCAAACTTTGCTAGTCTGGAAACAAGAACCTTTGATGTCACCAGAAGTGGGTGGAGTGAGCGAGAAAAAGAAAATGGCAAACAATAAGTCAGTAGTTGTTTGGTTTGGACGTGTCCAGAGAAGAGACGAGGAGTATATCAGGAGAAGGGTGTTGAGGATGGAGCTGCCAGGAAAGAGGAGAAGAGGAAGGACAAAGAGGAGGTTTATGGACGTGGTGAGAGAGGACAGGTAGGTGGACCGTGTGAAAGAGGAAGATGCAGAGGACAGGAAGAAATTGAAACAGATGATCTGCTGTGATGACCAGAAGATTTAGTCTGTACTTTTGCGGCCATTGGAAGAAATTAATCTTTTAGAAACTTGGTCATTTCAGGAATTAGAGAATACACAAAGAAAGAAACATTTGGTGAAGGTGAGAGGAGCTTTAAACAGCAGGATTTGACTGGTCAGTAGAACAGTAATAGGCATTATATGTATAGTTTTTCATGATGTCGTCACCCACCTCTCATTGGGAACTAAACTCAGTGGAAATATGACCCAGTTCTCACCAGTTCCCAACTTCAGCACCAGCTGAGCACTGGCACCATGGAGTGGAAAACGGGTTTGAGTGTGTTCATTTCTGTACCTTGGGTTCATCTGATGATGATTATTATTATTATATATTTGATTTATTATTAGTATTAAAATCAATCATTTTTTCAACATTAATTTTTTGCATTTTGGTTGTTTTTGATACTAATAATTATTCTGTCCCCTTCTTTATTCAAGCAAAGGCTCAAAATGTTCTGTCCATTCAAACAGAAATGCACAAAGAAGGTATTAATAATTAGTTTTTTTTTTCTGACTGAAATAAAAAAGTACAATTGGAGATACTTTAGTAAAACAATTGGTAAAAGTAGAAGTACTGATTCAACTTCTTTACTTATTATAAATGAAAAGTACAGGAATGTACTGAGAGTACTTTTTTTATTCTGACAAAATTCCTGTACTTTTTACTTTACACTCTCAGTACATTCCTGTACTTTGTCACTTGTATTGTGTAAAGAAGTTTTATCTGTACTTCTTCTGGAGAAAGGAATGTGGACCTCCACTCACAGTAGTGCTAGTTTGAATATTGAATATTGACAAAATGAAAACATCAGGTCTCTAATCCCCTGATTTTTGCTCTGCCTGAAGAAACTAGTGAGGCAAGTGCTTTAAAAATACTACTTAACTGAGCATTATGCCTGTGATAAATATAATTGTTAAAATTAAATTAGAATCATGGGAACATACCCTGCTCCTGAGTTCAGTTAATGAGTTTCACTGCCAGATTGCGATGTGAGGATTCACTGGGCTGTTAAGCTCACATATGTTACGTCCTGCTATTATCTTCTGCACAAAGCTCAGAAACACACACTGTAGTGAAGAGATGATGAATCTGACTCATTTCTGGCTCACAGCTGTTAACCTTTATTACTGTGTGTGTGTGTGTGTGTGTGTGTGTGTGTGTGTGTGTGTGTGTGTGTGTGTTTTATGTGTTTGAGTTGGGTTTTTCAGCCAGTTCTAGATTTTTCACTGAAAGTTGCACGTTAACATAAGCAGGTTTAGGTCAGTAGATGGTTCTAGATGGCCAGTGACTGTAAAGCCTTTGTGCAAGCAGGTTTTAGTTGGTTCTAGATACATCACTGATTGTAGCGCTTTAGCATAAGCAGGTTTTAATCAGTAGTCAGTTCTAGCCTAGTAGGGTTCAGCAGCGGTGGCCTAGTGGTTAAGGACTAGACTAGGACTGAAAATGGTGGATTTTACGGCTCTGATCTGATTCACATTCAGCTTTAAAGTGAACAGGGCCCACCTTTAGCAAAAAACGCATCCAATATTGTTGCTATGGCAACACTCTGGGCTTTTAAGATTTTTTTTTCCGCTAAGATAGACTGGATAAAGTTGCTAAATGTGTTACTGCATGTCCTCTGAGGCCACTTCTCAGTGTCATTCTCTCCTTCGCCCATCGTAGAAGGTGGAGATACAACCACATTGCTTCATTTGATATTTTGGGGTTTGTCCAAAAAGACGTTTCAGTGTAACACACTAGAAGCCACGCCCATAATTTGTAGAATATCAATGGAGCTTGAATAAAGATTGATAGTTTTGTGATACATTTCAAATCTACATTCTTCTTTGCTGCACTTTTTCACTCTCACCAGCTCAACCCGGGGGTACTTTGGAAATAAAGTCATTTATATTCATTTAAGCATAACCTTTTGCCTCAGAATATCTTTAAATCTAAACAAAATGTACATTACATACACTAAGTCACCCGGTCAGACTCACTCATGTCACAGCAGCACCCTCTAGTGTCCGTGTTGGAAAATGACATCCCATCCATCCCGGTATTTTTTTCTTTTTGGCACATGTCTGCATGTGTAAAAGAATTAGGCCGCCTTCACATGTCCTGGAACTGGAAAAGCTTTTGTGCCACATGTCCGGGTCAACTTTGGTGACATGACTAAAATGCTAAAACACACTCTCACACACACACACAGGGTGGCCACCAATCAGCTAGGACATTAAAACCGACTCCCTGTTAATACAGGATATATATGAAAACAAATACACACTTTTATGTTTACTACAGTGTGTGTGTGAGGATGTTACATTAACCTCAATAACCAAAAAAAGTCAATCTTTCTGCTCATAACATTAAATTTGTGGTGAAACCACACAATTATTTGTGAGGACCAGCAAAATGTCCTCACTTCTACAGCAGTACTGGTATTGCTGTCCTTAAGAGGGCCCAGAAATAGATACACACACACACACACACACACACACACACACACACACACACACACACACTCATCTCTCTCAGTGTGACACTCACATAACACACTGATGAGGGTCAGTGTGTGCTGAGTGTTAGCTGGGTCATGTTCTTTGGAGGCGGAGCCTATTTCTCCCTCAGGTTCCCATCTGTCACACTACCCATGATGCCTCATGCTCCAGTTCTCCTTATGGCTGAATACAACTTGGTACACACACACACACACACACACACATACATGCTTTTTCTGATGTGTATTGGTGTGTGCACTGAAAAAACAAGTCCTAAAAATGAGATATTTGAACTGGAAATCATTAACAGATTGTTAAAAGTTAACAGCGGTGCTCTAAGAGTGTGTGTCCATCACAACCCAAACCTCACCCTCAGCTTTAGCGCCGTTAACGGTTCCTATCAGAGGATTTTGCCCCTTAAATGTCATTTTAATCAGGCCTGGAGGATCGGGTCCCCATAAATCGATGAAAACAAACCTGCTGCATCTTTGCAGAATAACTGTTCCTTCTTTTCGGCTAACTTCCAGTACCTGGAAACAGACGAATGTAAGAGAAATGTTAGAAGAGGAATAGAAATGAAAATCCTGCTTTTTTTTCTTCCTTCGTCCAATCTCTAAAGGCAGTAATCTTTCCAGTAAGTCTGCAGTGATGAGGAGAAAATCTGCCAGAGATTAAGGAACAAGGCTCTCGGGAGGCTCTGTAGAGTTTTCTCTCTCTCTCTTTCTCGTCCAGACAGTAGCTCAAGCCTTACAAGAACAAATGTGGCTCATTTTGGGGATCGGTATCGTAACAGCAGACTCTCCAGACTATATTAGTTTCT
Source organism: Hepsetus odoe (assembly GCA_017165825.1). NCBI lineage: Eukaryota > Metazoa > Chordata > Actinopteri > Characiformes > Hepsetidae > Hepsetus > Hepsetus odoe. The sequence goes on from CM029375.1 coordinate 28,530,581, forward strand.
GAACAGAGATGTTTAAGAGGCAGAGGGGCAGCGGTGGTCTAGTGGTTAGGGAGTTGGCCTCAGGATAAGAAGGTCATGAGTTTGAATCTCAGAGCGGTAGGTTGTTTCAAGGTACCCATGAGCATGGTACCTTCCCCATCACTGTTACCTGGGCACTTTAAATAGCTGCCCCCTGCTGCACGGTGTGTGTGGGTGAAATGTAGAGGTTGAATTTTGCTGTGTCATTTCACAATGACAAGAATAGTCATTTTCACACAACCAGCAGGGGGTAGCTATTTAAAGCGCCCGGGGAACAGTGATGGGGAAGGTACCATGCTCATGGGTACCTTGAAACAACCTACCGCTCTGAGATTCAAACTCACCTTGCTCAAGGGTACCTCAGGGCAACCTACTACTCTGGGATTCAACAGTAACAACAGTAATCTAGACCTCTAAGGGTTCGATACTGCTGAAAATTGTTCTGTGGCACTTTGTATTTGAAGGTAAATGTCTGGTTTTGGATTTAGCGAATTTGGATCATTCCTCCGTCAGATGATTGGCTAAATAGGAATGCGTATTCATTTGGGTTAAGCAGTGGCTTATTGTTTAGGGACTAAGGATCTGAAGGTTGTGGGTTTGAATCTCAGACTAGTAGATAGCACTGAGGTTCCCCTGCTCAAGGGCAGCGTCCCATCATTGCTCTCTGGGTTCTGGATATAACTGCCCCATGTTGTGTGTGTGTGTGTGTGTGTGTGTGTGTGAGGGTGAACAGCAGGGGAAGCATTCTGTGGTTCACTGCGTGCTGTACTGTGTTTCACAATGTCAGTTAGTCACATTCACTTCACTTTTGCTTCACTTAAGATCTGGTGATTGAGTCCAAAATTTCAATTTCAATTTCAATTTATTCTTATATAGCGCCTTTTACAACACAGTTGCCCCAAGGCTCTTTACAATGGTGGTGGATGGTGGAACAGGTTACAGTAATAGATGTTAACGCCGGAAATTTTCCACTTTCCCCTGTTTAACACTCAGAAGGAAAATCTGATCCTTCATCTCATCCACCTTCTGATCTCAAACCCAAATCAAAGATCTGCAAAAAACAATAAATTGGTCTTTCTGTTCCAGTACTTTTGAAGTATCAAGAATCAAGTTCTGAGAGACACTACAGGTTCCTTATTGAAAGGTCAAAAAAGGACAAAGCCTTTTTTGGAAACCACAAATGTTTTTTTTCTGAAAAACATGATTTTAAACACATTTCTTCTGATTCCAGGCTTTAGATATCCCGGAATACAATCTGTGCAGAGAAAGTCACCAGTACCAACAACCGAAAACTGAGTATTCTAGTGATTTATGTGTTCACTGAAATAAGATTGTATCTAATTTTGGGTTCTTGTTGTGGATTTATCTTGAATCACCTGCTTGTGCTGCTGCCACAATCCAAGACTAACCAAACCTCCACCAACTCAAACAGTCAAACTACATTAACTTCACTGTTCATTAAAACCTTTTAATGATCAACTACAGACTCTACTATCAGCTTCAAACCTTTTAATGAACAACTACAGACTCTACGATCAGCTTCAAACCTTTTAATGAACAACTACAGACTCTACTATCAGCTTCAAACCTTTTAATGACCAACTACAGACTCTACTATCAGCTTCAAACCTTTTAATGAACTCCAACTACAGACTCTACTATCAGCTTCAAACCTTTTAATGATCAACTACAGACTCTACTATCAGCTTCAAACCTTTTAATGACCAACTACAGACTCTACTATCAGCTTAAAACCTTTTAATGATCAACTACAGACTCTACTATCAGCTTCAAACCTTTTAATGATCAACTACAGACTCTACTATCAGCTTAGAACCTTTTAATGAACTCCAAATACATCTGGGTCTGGGTTCTTCCCAGGGTTTCTTCCAGTTTTATGGAGTTTGTCGCTCACTTAAGGACTCGAACCCAGATTCTGAAAAGCTGCTTTATGACAGCCATTGGAAAAAGTGCTATATAAATAAAAACTGACTTGACTCTAATTCTCTCTGTTTTTAGGGAGGCTGCATCAGGGACCCAGCGGACCACCACGGTGACCTTCGCGCTCCCGTCCACTCCCTCCTCCAGCCTGCCCCCACACATATCCAGCCCAATTTCTTCTCCGCCAGCAGCCTCCTCCCTTCCAGGCTCCGCCTCATCGCTGCCAGGCTCTGCGTCCTCCCCCACCCTGACGGACGTCTTCGGCCTGCCCACTCCTCCCCTGGGCAGCATCGGCTCGGGCAGCAGTCGCTCCCCATCGCCTCTGACCCTCATGCAGGCCGCCTCCAACAAGCCGTTCGCCAACAAACCCGTCCTGCTGTGGACGAAGCACGATGTAGCCGACTGGTTGGAAAGCCTCAACCTGGGGGAGCACCGGGATGCCTTCATGGACAATGAGATCGAGGGCTCCCATCTCCCCAACCTCCAGAAAGAGGACCTCATTGACTTAGGAGTGACCCGTGTGGGTCATCGGATGAACATAGAGAGGGCACTCAAGCTTCTACTGGACAGATAAGGGGGGTGTCTCATTGTGCACTGTTTTGTGGACATAGGCAGTTTTTTTTCCAAACGTTTTCAATGGGAGAGATGCGCTTTGCTCTCATTTTTAGGCGCCCTGGGCGGCTGGCTGTCTTTATTGTGCCCCGAGTTGAAATAGGTTCAACTCAAAGTGGTCGAGTAGCCTACGTCATGAGCGTTTTTATTTTCTGAACAGTCAGACGAACGGGAAGGCAGGCCTTCAGTGACAGTTTGTTAAACTTGTGGCACAAGTGGTTGCAGAGACTGAGGACCACTCACCTTTACGATTTCACAGATCAAAGTTACCATGACATATCGAAACGATATCTAGCCACCAAGCTAGACGTCACAAACCTTCCTAGATGTTCAAAACGACCATTACGATGCCGTTGTCTTACTCGCTGATCAGGTGTGTGGTCATGTGTGGGGTTTATCAGGACAGGAGGACACTTTCCTTCTTTTACAGGGTTTGCTCTTCCACTGTCCTGGATGGCAAGCGCTGCCAGTCCTTAAACAAGCCCTAATGCAGGGATACTCAACTCTGGTCCTGGAAGGTCTTCGTCCAGCACAGTTTGGCTCTGTAGCTGCCTTTATGCGCTAATGGAACAGTCGTAAATCAAACAATCCAAAAATTGGGGTATCGGTGGCCTAATGGTTAAGGAATTGGCATAGTCGGAAGTGTGTGGGTTCAATTCCCAGACCAGTAGGCTGTCTGAGGTTCCCTTGAACAAGGTACAGTCCCCATTACTGCTCCCCGGTTGCTGGATATATCTGCCACCTGCTGGACGGTGTGTGTGTTAAATACAGAGGATGTGTTTGGTTGTGGTTCACTGTGTTCACAATGACTAATAGTCCCTTTCACAAATATGAAGATGAAGGTCAATATAATCGTCTAATGGAGAACCCAAATATACAAGCGATACATGGACATTAATTACTATCAGTAGAAAACACTCAAATATAATATTCATAAAATAACGTAAACAGCGTTGAAACAGTGAAGAAACACTTTAGTACTTTCATAACATAAGACCCTTATTTCTTTATATTTGGTTTTCTAAGACCCAGACTTTCTTGTATTTTAATGTGTTGTTGAGGAGCAGTTCTCCAGATCTTCCTGAAGGACAGTGTTGTTGTCTCTCATGTTCAGTCCAGTCTCTGTACCTGAGCAGTTTGATAGTTCTGTGTTGGTTAATCCACACAGTGATCTACGTCTGAACCTTCAAGCAGAACAAAGCGTCTAACTGAAGACATGAAGCAGTGAAGAACCAGGTGCAGATGATTCCAGATGATCAGCTGATTCGTTTACTGCTGATGCTGAATGCTGAGTGAGTGGGTGGAATCTCTTTCTCTAAAACCTTGTATCGTTAGACACTTAGCAGCCTGGAGCACTAAAACACTTGTTTTTCCATTGTTTAATTGACTCAATATGACAAAGGTCAGACAGACTGACAGCCGTAAAATTGTTGCAACGTGGTGTTTACCCACAAAAGAAATGAAGGGCTCAAGATTTTTGCACAGAAGTCCAGACCCATAGTTTCTCCACTTTAGGAGATTTTTGGTGCTTTTCACCATTTATTTGTTGGCTTAAGGTTGAAGAAAGTCAGGTTGGGTTTGTGAATGCTCTCCTCACACCATAACAACACTGCTACAACTGAGCACTTCTGAATTATTATTATTATTATTATCCACTTTTTGCCATTTTTTAACCCTTAGAGGACCTCCACTTCTAAATTTGAAGAAGTGGAGTCACATTATGACCAAGTCCAGTGGAGGGAACTCTGTTGCAGAGACAGAGAACTTTAATTGCTGCAAATGAATAAAGCCATATTCTTGCTGCACAAAAAACAGCAAGATTTTTTTTTTCCAATCGACTTTAATTTCAAATTTAAAAAAGTCCTGAACTTTAAGGGTCTCTTAACTGTGCTGGACTGAAGATCTCAGGTGCTGAAGTTGATCCCTGCACTAATGTCCTGACCACTCTTGACCTCACTGATGCCTCACGTAAATCAGCTGAGCTTGAGCATCCTTTGTTTTAATTAGCTTTAGACATACATTGAACCCAAACCACTGAAAAAAAATCTATTTATTTATAGAAACTATTCACCCCCTCCTATCTCTCTGTTCTGTGTGAAAGTGAGACAGTAGGTTCAGTGATTTGTGTACAAACACAATAGACTAAACACAAAGAGAGTTTCATTCTAACCAACTTTACAGTCAATATTCACCAAAACCACCATTATTCTTCAGCACAGCCTCAACTCTCTTAGACCAGCTCCTTTCTGTTGTTGACGTTGCTGCATTTTGTTCTCCGTTCTCTGTGGAGATGATCTCACACTGCTTCTGAAACTGCTCAGGTACAGAGACTGGACTGAACATGAGAGACAAACACTTTACCCTTCAGGAAGATCTGGAGAACTGTCCCTCAACAATACATTAAACATGCAAGAACGTTTGGAAGATAAATATGAAGAAATGAGGGGCTTCCGTGGGCTTCTCACTTCAGGTTTAACAGCTTCCCACCAACACACCTTACTAGGCGTGTCCTCATTTTCCTGACCTGTTGTCCCAGGACAATGGGACGAGTGTAGCAGCCCCTCCTTTGTGTGTGTGTTAGCTTGACTGCCGTCTCTCTGAATGCTGGAAAGGAAGTATAAAGTCAGACTCATCCTTGTCTTCCTCATCTCTGTAGGTGAGCAGGAGCTTTATCAGCTTTATGTTAAAAAACACCTTAAAAAGTGCCGCTGTTTCCTCCCCGTCAGTCACTTCCAGGATCTCTGTTGCTAATCCACAGTTGTTTTCCAGCTTCTTTTGATTTTGTCCCTGACTTACTGACACAAGCAGGGCTTAAAGAAATACAAAATCAAGTTAACACCCCCTCCAGTTAAAGTAGCCAGTTAGCATCAGCGCTAAATCAGACCAGGTGGTGTAACAGAACCAGGCCAGAAGCTGACCAGGCATTTAGAAGACGCTCTTATCCAGAGCAACTTCCACTTCCTTATTACAGGGACAGTCTCCATTGATGGTGGTGTTGGAGGTGGGATTCGAACCTGTGTCTATAGGTGAGTATCCCACCACTAGACCACCACCACCACCACCTGTAAACAAGGACTAAAGCAATTTTTTAAATGTTTTTCCAGCTTCATGTTCACCTTCACATCAGTTTATAGGAAAACACATTCGCTGGCAGAGCCTGGAGGAGTAAATTCGATTTTTCACCAAACTGTTCCTTTTGAACTGGTCGGCAACTGTTGGAAAGAGGTAACGAGACGGATGTCAAAACAAGGTTTTGAAATCCAGATGTAGGGAACGGGGTAGAAGGGTTTTTTTTGGTAAACTACCCTATTTACCCTACTGAAGGGTAAATTTCAAAACCCTTTCAAAGCCAACTTTTAAATGTATAAAGGCTTATTCCAGCAAGCGTCCACTGAAAGTGTGGAAGAGACTGGTTCCCAGACCGTCCCAGTCTGTTGTTCACATAATAAAGATGCTGCTATTTTCACATAAACGTTAAATATGGACTCAGATTCAGTCAGCAGTGTTCACAACAGGCCAAAAGTCTGGAGGCAACTGTACCTTTATCACAGGAAATCAAAGTGTTAATGAATTACATTTCATACTGAAAGGCAAACATGTTACACTCTGGTGAAAGTTCACCCTCCAATAAACTGCTGTTTAACACTAAGTGACTTTATAGTAAGGGCACAATTAGTGACGATCTTAAATCCGCTGCCAGGTGAAGTTAACGTTATTCTATTGTTCTAGTGTCTCCCGCCTGTAGGTGGAGATGTTAGGCAGCAACGGTCAGTTCTTGAAGTTAATGTTGGAAGCAGGAAAAATAGACGAGGGTCCCTTACCTGGGAAGAGACACCAGGATGCACTATAGGAGACACTCTGGACAACGATCTGCTGGAAAACCTTGGGTGCTGCATTCATGTTGACATTACTTTGATACTTAAACATCCCTGTAGAACAAGTTCCCACCTTCATGGAGATAGTGTCCCATAATGGCAGTGAGCAGGACAACATTCCCTCACACTGAAATAATGTTTAGGAACCGGCTGAAGAACAAAGAGTTCAAGGTGTTCCTCTAAATTCCCCACATCTCAGTCCCATCCAGCATCTGTGGGACAAACTCAAAAAGCTGTGAGTAAAAACGACATGCAGTTAAATTCAAATCAACGACATGCAGTTAAAACGACATGCAGTTAAATTCAAATCAAATCAGTTTAGAACTTTTCATATTAAATGTAGTTAATGAATATTAATGATTTACTAATATCTGAACTGTATATCAAAATAATGAATAACAATTAATTAAAAAATATATTTTTCCCATGAAAAAATTTGTTCCTAGACTTTTGGCCTGCCGTGTAAATCAGTTCACAATCAACGATGGCGAATTTGAGTTCCAATAAATAAGAATTATAAAACTTTTAATACTGGATTTCTAGAAAAACTAACACAAACACCAGAGCCACTCTTTTCACTCGTCCCTCATAAAGCTTTTATAAACATGGACGACAGCAGCTGCTCCACGAATAAGAGATGAAAAAGATTCCACTTTTTCTCATTTAGCATCAGGTATTACAGAGGGAAGCAGAGGGGTTTTGATGGTTTTTGTATTTAGATACTTTGAGCAACGTGACTTCTTTATTAAATATATACAAGAGTGTTGGAAACATACATATACAAAAATCTAATTAATACATTAGTAAAGACTGAAATATCTGCTTGGGCGACTTCGTAGTGCAGACACTTTTCTGTAGAGCGACAGACTAAACTTCCAATTTTTGGCAATAGTTCGGCAAAAAATCTCCCCCCACTTGTAGACATTCAATCAAGATGTTTAATTTCATTAATTGGGAGTTACGAGGCTAACAAAAAATGAGAGCAGAAGTGTAGAGTTTAGCTTCTCAAACTCGTTATTCTTGTTCATGTGGTTTCTGACACTGTACAACACTGTTATCTAGAACACGGACTGAAGAACTGTTATTGTATATAAATGCAGATTTAATTCTTTATATTCTACCAACAGTGTCAGAAAGTTCCCGAACACACATTTTAATGATCTGGCCTGGTGTTCATTGATAACCCTGAAGTTGCGATTTTCATCCTCATTAGCCTAGAAGCTAAAAATGAAGATTTATATTTGGGATGGCACACCTTTCTTGCCCTGTCGGGCTAAATTTGGGGGAAATCTGTAAATTGGATTTTTTGCAAAACTACTTTAAAAAACAATACCGATTCTAAATTATAGATACAGATTATAGATAATAACCAGTGATAAAGCCCAGAAGAGAAACTCGGACGGAGATACGCTGCTTTGTGTCGACCCTTTTTAAAATAGAGATTATTTTATGATAGCCTGAAAAACAAAAAACTACAAAAAAAAACAAAACAGCACAGTATTTTTAATGATTTATATAGAAATATATGAAATTTTATAAAAGCTATCCGAGTGGAATATGGTCACCTAGTGTGGTTTGCCAAATGACGTGTTTAAATTAAGTAAGTATGGTTGTTAGATCCCTGATATAGCAATATTTATACTCCGTTCTCCTTGGTTGTGATTTTTCAAGACACCCTGACCCTGTGATTAAAAACAAAAGCTCTGGTGGAAGGTTATCCAGATCACTAGCACACAGATTTAAAGGCTGTAAGGCATCGAAATCACCGTTGGGAAACTGCGGCGTCCGATTTGCTGTAAAATGTTGTATATCTGACCAAATCACGTGCTGTAAATGTATACGTGATTCCCAGGCCACTTCCAAAAAACTGGTCTGAACACGATTTTACGGTATATTATATAGTAAAAGTACTTTTTTATTTTAGAAAAGGAAAAATATGTGAAGAATTTATGGAGCAACATATCACTAAAGCTAATTTCTGTGTGGAAATGTAGATCTAAGTAGTAGCTGAAGTTTAAAGAAATGCTGAATTTCACCACTGTGGATCAGGCCCCCCGTCACCGCCCCGCTTTTAGCTATTCTGTTTTTCATTTTCACCTATTTTTAATTTTTCCCTTTTTTATTCATCATAGATATTAAGCCTTCTCTCACTCTATTTTGTGTAAAAACCTGTGTTCATGTTCTCTACGATGCTGTAATTTTGTGCTATCCAGATCCTTTTCTTTAGAATTTATTGAATTATTAAAAATCAGAAAAAAGAGAAGTTCCTGTAACTGCACTCTTTCCCCCAAAAAAGTCCTCAATAATTATTGTATGGCAACCAAAAGTGGCTGTAAGAAATAAAAGTATCATTATGAGAGAACTCTGACGTGTTGACTGTGAATGTTCACACAAGCGCCCACTGCTGGTCACTGGTGCACACCTAGAATAATGACTCCCTTCTGCAGAATTAAACTTGAGGATTTTAAAAGTTAAAATAAGAAAGCATTTTGTTTTTAACTGTAATAACTATTAAAAAGTGAACCTAGATCCTTCGATCTTTAATAATTATAACCATTAGTCACCAATTCGGGTCAGACGCCAATAATTACTACCAAAAGTTAAGCTAAAGCAAAAAAAAAAAGGGGTAAATCTGTGGATAAAGGAAACCGGCAACAGAATAAAACAGGAAATTAAAGGAAAATGTCAATAGGAAAATAAAAACAAAACAAAAAATATATTTTATAAGCATGAATCATGATTTTAAAAATCTGTTTTGATGGAAAGTTTCAAGATTTATATTATATTATTATATTTATATTTTATATATAAATATTTATATATTTTATATATTTTATTTTATACCATTCGGTCTTCTCTTTTTCGTGGTTTTCATTTTTCTTTTTTTCTTTTGTATTTTCTCTGTTGAGTTCTTTTCCTTGTTTGCTTTCCTTTACCCTTTCCCAGTTTTCTTTTTTTCAGTTTTTTGTTCCCTTTTCCACATTTTGTTTTTCCTTAGTCCAATTTTTTCCTTCTATTTTTCCGGTTTCCGATAATTCATTTTATCTTAATTTAGTCACGTCTTCCTGTTCTTGGTTTCCTTTTTCATTGTTTTTTTCTCTTTTCTTTTTCTGTATTATTCTTATTCTTTTCTATTTTTTCCATTTTCTTTCTCAGTAATGGTTTTCCTCCATTTTACTTTGCTTCTTTTCACTTTTTTCCACACTAACTCTCCGATATTTCATACTCGTTTTTTCATTTTTACTTTTTCTCCTTGATCTTTTTCTTGTTTTTCCCTACCAAAAGAAAAGGCAACAAGTCTGAGCTGTTCATTTCATTTCAGCGATCTGTTTTATTAATTGAAATTCAGTTTCTTACAAAAAAAAAAGGAAAAAAAAAAAAAAAAGCACGTAATGAGACTAAAGCCAGCAAATACAGATAAAAATAAAAGATCTGAAAAGGTCACTTTATAAAACCCCCCACCCAGAAGGATGTCGTTAGCGATTAACTGTTGCTACACCAAAGATGCACCACTAATGATTTGGCATCCCACTGGTTGCCAGATAAAAAGGAAGCTTTATTGTATTATTTTATATTTAGCCAATATCAAAACCAAGCGTACAGCATTTCCCCGAGACGAAACACTCAGCCTAAAACCCCCGGCGTCCCGCTGTGTTGGTCAGGAGATCATAACAGTGCCCCCCAAAATAACAACAATTATAACTCCGTGAGAAGACATGGACACACCAGGACGAGGGACGACAACAGCGCATAGCCAGGACACACAAACTGGACAGTCCAACACCACCGGAACTGAAGCTCGAAGTACATGATCGGATCCTAAAAACCACATTTCTGTGATTATACTTGAGGAGGGCCGTAACCCAGCGTTTAGTGTTCTGAAGGACCTGTAGCTACAACGTTAGTGTTCAGAATTAAGAAAACAAAATGAGAAGAAGAGTGAGACGAATGAGAAAACGGGAGCCAACGAACCAGATGACCATTACAGCACAAGCTGTCAAACTTACACCACCATAGGGCTGGGCGATATGACGATATTTATGGTTATTGTGATGAATCTCAATAGAAATATTCTTTAATAACATTCTATTATATTAATACTCTATGAACCTGTTTCATGGCAAAGAGAGCAGAATTAGTCCAGGAGTGCAGTAAAGTAGGGAAAACTGAGATAAAGCACTGTTTTCATGTTTTTTGTGGCACTATTTTCAATTAAAATGTATCTAATATTTGAAAAAATAAATATCATGCCTATATCGTGAAACTTTATCGAGATGATTATATTTTGGCTATATCGTCCAGTCCTACACTACCGTCTCCCACTGACTCATTACTCTACTCTAAAAGATTACTCTACTGTCCACACTGACAGTCCCTCCATGGCCGCCTCTGATACCGAGTTAGGAACGCTAACGCTGCTAACAGTCATTGAATGTCAACAGACGCCAGTTAGCACAATTGCAGATAATAGCCAACAATGCTAAATGTGAACAGAAGCCAACAGGCCTCGGTTAGCATGATTCAGATGACTTACGTGATGGCTAAATGGGCTAACACTGAATGGAAGTCATGGCTAATGTAGCTAACAGAGAATGTAAGTCAAAAGCCATCAGTTAACATAATGCAGATAATTGCTAAAGTGGCTAACAGCGGGTGAGAGTCAGCTAATGTTGCTAACAGTGAGTTCTAAGTGAACAGGCGTGATGATACAGATGAAGGCTAATGTGGCTAACAGTGAATGATAAATAGCCACCATTTAGCACAATGCAGATAAAATTAACATTGCTAACAATGGCTGAGAGCAAACAGCCACTACTTAGCATAATGCAAGTGATTTATTTGACTGGTAAAGTTGCTAACAGTGAATAGACATGACTAGCCACCAGTTAGCACAATGCAGGTAATAGCTAACACTGATTGAGAGAGAATAGCATTATGCAAATTATTTAATTGATTAACACCTAAACAAAGTCAACAGCCACCAGTGCAGGTTGCAACTGAGGGCTAATGTTGCAAAAAGTGAATTAAAGTAAAAAGCCTGCATATTCAGCTTCCATTTGTTGTTAGCATGTTAGCATTTCTGGCTGAGCCTTTATCGCATAACTTTCATGAAAAAAAGGGGAGTAAAGAAAAATCCCAAAATTAATCAAACTCCATAAATCACTTCAGGGCAGCACTGGTGCGATTGAGGACTAAATGAACCCTAATAGTGTAACCCTAAGGAGAGCGGGGAAGGAGTAAATTATTTTTTTAGCCAATTTGGTGTTTTGGAAAATGACTGCTTTGTCGTGAGGCTTTAGCATGGAGAAAAAGAAAAGAGAGACTGAAAGGAAAGAGCGAGCGACTGAAAGACCTGAGAACACCCAACAACTCCGAAGCACCGTGGAGAATGAAGGGAGCAGGAGAAAGGAGGAGAGGAAAATAAAGGGACAAAAGGTGGCAGAATGTGCAAGAAGACCCCTCTCCTCCAGGGAGATGGGCGTGGCCAGATGAGGGGGCATGGCTTTTACTGCCGGACCTCGACGTAATTGGCTGGAAAGAGTCCGTAAGCACCCCTGCACACGCCCCTCCACCAGCCCTCGTCAATCATCTCGATGTTGGTGATGATGTCATCAGGATCAAAGGAAATCTCGTCGTCTCCAGCTGTGAAAACACACACGTTCATGTTAACGTGTGATTTAAAACACACCTGTGCATGTTAATAGACCAGTTTAATTAGCAGTTAACACACCTGTACAGAACACACACAACTTAATAACTTAATATACCTGCTCAGTTATCACACCTGTGTAGGTTTATAACTATGTTCAGTTCAACACATCTCTTTAGATGAGTACACCTGGTTAATTAAACACACCTTTGCAGGTAAACTGTCCAGTCATTAGTTAACACACCTGAGCAGGTGAACACAGTTAACTTGAATGTTGTTTCATCACCAGTAAGTCACTTTGGATAAAAACATCTGCTAAATGAGATAAAAGACACCTGTGCAGTTAACACACCTGTGCAGGTTCAGCTGATGACAGAACAGCGGTGGGTGTTTATCAATTCAAAAAATGCAATAAAAAGTAACACTGTGAGCAAACTTTGATGTGTTGACTGAGAAATTGTACACTGGCACCCTCTGCTGGTCACTAGTGGAAATTGACACAGAATAACGTGACCCTTCGCAGCAGTGGACCCCAACCAAACCGATTAAATAAACTGATCAAAAAATATTGTATTTTACATGGTTTACATGAAACCGGTCTGTGGCGCAAAAAAGGGTGGGGAGCGCCGCTTTACATTATAAAACCTGAGCAGTTTAACAGTTAAATTATGTGGCTTTCTGGTTTTATTGCTTTTAATTGTATTAAATGGGGAAAAAAGTTATTCTAGAGAATTTTCCCTGTTCTGGTTTTTAATAAATATAAGCATTAATCAACAACATTGGTTAGACACCATGGGGAAAAAAACACAAATGAACATTTTGCTGCTCTTTCGCTTGAAAAGATTTTTCCAGTTTACACTCGTAGCAGCTGAAAACTGGTTACTTTAACAGAGAAGGACACGGTGACTCGTCTTCTCCCGAGTTGGAGGACAGTAACGGTTCATTAATACAGGATCGTAAAGTGATGATTACTTTTACTATCATTTATCAGAAACTTTCATCCAAAACCAGTGAGGAGCAGCGTTCAGGCTGCAGGAGACAGAGAGGTGAAAAGGCTCAAGTCCTAAAGAGTGTCTGAGCTGATCTGGTGAAGAGTGAGTGTGAGTGTAGTGTATATAGAGACAGTTTATATATAGTGTATATAGTACAGTTTATATAGTATCTAGTGTATATAGTACAGTTTATATAGTATCTAGTGTATATAGTACAGTTTATATAGTATCTAGTGTATATAGAGAGTATATAAAGTGTATAGTGTATATAGAGACAGTTTATATATAGTGTATATAGTAGTTTATATAGTATATATAGACAGTTTCTATAGTATATAGTGTATATAGACAGTTTATATAGTATAGTGTATATAGTAGTTTATATAGTATATAGTGTATATAGTACAGTTTATATAGTATATAGTGTATATAGAGACAGTTTATATATAGTGTATATAGTACAGTTTATATAGTATCTAGTGTATATAGTACAGTTTATATAGTATCTAGTGTATATAGAGAGTATATAAAGTGTATAGTGTATATAGAGACAGTTTATATATAGTGTATATAGTAGTTTATATAGTATATATAGACAGTTTCTATAGTATATAGTGTATATAGACAGTTTATATAGTATAGTGTATATAGTAGTTTATATAGTATATAGTGTATATAGTACAGTTTATATAGTATATAGTGTATATAGAGACAGTTTATATATAGTGTATATAGTACAGTTTATATAGTATCTAGTGTATATAGTACAGTTTATATAGTATCTAGTGTATATAGAGAGTATATAAAGTGTATAGTGTATATAGAGACAGTTTATATATAGTGTATATAGTAGTTTATATAGTATATATAGACAGTTTCTATAGTATATAGTGTATATAGACAGTTTATATAGTATAGTGTATATAGTAGTTTATATAGTATATAGTGTATATAGTACAGTTTATATAGTATATAGTGTATATAGAGACAGTTTATATATAGTGTATATAGTACAGTTTATATAGTATCTAGTGTATATAGTACAGTTTATATAGTATCTAGTGTATATAGAGAGTATATAAAGTGTATAGTGTATATAGAGACAGTTTATATATAGTGTATATAGTAGTTTATATAGTATATATAGACAGTTTCTATAGTATATAGTGTATATAGACAGTTTATATAGTATAGTGTATATAGTAGTTTATATAGTATATAGTGTATATAGTACAGTTTATATAGTATATAGTGTATATAGAGACAGTTTATATAGTATATAGTGTATATAGACAGTTTATATAGTATATAGTGTATATAGAGAGTTTATATAGTATATAGTGTATATAGAGACAGTTTATATAGTATATAGTGTATATAGTACACTTTATATAGTATATAGTGTATATAGAGACAGTTTATATAGTATATCGTGTATATACAGTTTATATAGTATACAGTGTATATAGAGAGTTTATATAGTATATAGTGTATATAGAGACAGTTTATATAGTATATAGTGTATATAGAGAGAGTTTATATAGTATATAGTGTATATAGTACACTTTATATAGTATTTGGTGAATGGAATCCCTGAGAAAGAGAAAAACTGAACTTGACTTTAAAAAGGCACAAACTGCACTCACCAGCCTGGTAGTCGTAAAGGGCAACTGCAGTCACCCCCAGGTCCTCTCCATAGTCATAGGACTGAGTTTCTGGAAAAAATAAAACAAACGGGGAAAAAACCTGATCAGGAATGTTTGACACAAAGCTGTTAAAGTGGGAAACAATATGTTAGGAATGGGGGTTCAGCAAACAAAGAATGAATGTTATGGCTAATGTAGCTAACATAATATACAAGTCAATAGCCACCAATTAGCATAATGGAAATAATTGCTAACATGGCCAACAGCGGCTTAAAGTCACACTGTAGCCCAAAAATGGTGATTTCAAAGACAGCTAATTCTGTGTGATTTCCATAATGCTAATGCTAGGAGCTAATGCTGCTAACAGTGAACGATAATGAATAGCCAGCAGTTAGCACGATACGGAGTTAGCATGATGCAGGTGTTTTAGTTGACTGCTTATACAGCTAACTGTGGACAACCACCAGTGAATAGCCACCACTTTTCTCAATGCAGATAATGTCTAACTTTGCCAACACTGACTGTGAGTGAATAGCCAACAATTAGCAAGATGCAGTTGATTTACCTGACAGCTTATGTAGCTAACATTGAGTAGAAGTAAATTGACATTAGTTAGCATGATACAGATGATAGCTAAGGTTGCTAACAGTGAATGTTAGCAAACAGCCACCATTTAGCACGATACAGACAATGGCTAACATTGCTAACAATGACATGGTGAATAGGCACCAGTTAGCACATTGCCATCACTGAGAGCGAAATGCCATTAGTTAGTAGGATGCAGGTGATTTAGCTGGCAGTGACTAGAAGTAAATAGAGACTAGTTAGCATGATACAAATGAAAGTTAAGCTGCTAACAGTGATGGTAACAAATGGCCACCATTTAGCATGATAACATTGCTAACATTAACTGAGAGAGAATAGCCACCAGTTAGCATGATACAGATTGTACGTGACTGCTAATGTTGCTAACGCTGAAAACCACCAGTTTTAGTCTGCAAAAAGGCAGAAAACATACAATAACACCTCATTAGGACCGTTCAACACACAGCTGTTACAGCAGAAAACAATCTGACTGTAGAAAACGCAGGACGGTTTGGGAACCTTCCCATGTTCTCGCTTCACCACTACTTCAGCTCACCTCAGCTTCAAACCCTTAACACTCAACTTCAAAGCAAATTAAATTTTCCAGAAAAATAAAATGTGTGATTTTAGAGAAGGTATGATCACGTTACATAAAGGGAGACAATAAAGATGTATAAATAGCTTTAATCTGATTAAACCTCTTTGGAGTTTTCTTTTTATTTGAAAAGAGGGATTATTCTGTCACTAAAAAAAAGCTGGGTTAAAATATAAAATATACTGTCATTTTGAAACACTGATAACAGATGCAAATCAATCAATCAATCAATAAATCAATAAATCTGTGACAGATGGGTATCAGTAAGAGTGAAAGGGAAGATAGCGAGACCAGCTATGTTCTACAGGTTGGAGACTGTAGTGAGACCAATGATGTTATATGGGTTGGAGACGGTGATGGAAAGACAGGCGGTGGAGCTGGAGGTGTCAAGCTGCTGAAATTTGCATCAGGAGAGACGAAGATGGACAGGATTAGGAATGAATATAAGAGGGACAGGTTGGACAGTCTGCAGACAAAGTGAGAGAAGTGAGACTGCATTGGTTTGGACGTGTCCAGAGGAGAGACGAGGAGTATATCAGGAGAAGGATGTTGAGAATGGAGCTGCCAGGAAAGAGGAGAAGAGGAAGGACAAAGAGGAGGTTTATGGATGTGGGGAGAGAGGACATGCACGGGGACGGTGTGAAAGAGGAAGAGGCAGAGGACAGGAAGACATGGAGCCTTTACATCTCAAAAAGAAGCCTTTGGTGAAGTTTGTGAGGTACCTGCTGCCTGGTACTGGTCATCTTTCTCCTGTTCCACTTCCTGGTTCTGGTACAGAGGCTCCTGGACAGGTTCTTTGTAGGAGGGTTCGGCCGCAGGAGTCGGTTCCACTTCATAAATGTTCTCCTCCTTCTCTTCTTCCTCAGTGGGGGCCTTTTTGTTCAAATACACAAAAAACAGGAGACCATCAAACAACAAAGCTGCTTATCTGAAGGTTAATAGTCCAGAAAATGTATCATAATTCATGACTATTCGTTGCCAAGTGTGTATAAGTAGTATTACACTTCCTGTAGCTTATTAGTTGCTCATAATAAAAATTATGAGGGGGCAGCGGTGTCCAAGTGGTTAGGGAGTTGTCCCGCATCAGAAGATTGTGGGTTCGATTCCCTCACAAGTAGGTTGCCCTGAGGTACCCCTGAGCAAGGTACCGTCCCCATCACTGCTCCCCGGGCGCTTTCAATAGCTGCCCACTGCCTCACGGTGTTTGTGTGCATGGGTTAAAAGCAGAGGTGGGGCAGCGGTGGCCTAGCGGTTAGGCCGTTAGCCGCATGATCGGAGGATCAGGGGTTTGAACCCCTTCCCAATAGGTTGCCCTGAGGTACCCTTGAGCAAGGCACCGTCCCCATCACTGCTCCCCGGGCGCTTTCAATAGCTGCCCACACTGCTGCACGAGTTTGAGTCTGCATGGGTAAAATGCAGAGGTCCAATTTCGTTGTGGTTCATGTGTGCTGTGCCGTGACCTCGCAATGACAAGGGTTTTCACTTTCACTTCACTTTTAAGTGTTTGAGAGCACATTTAAATAAAACAACAGGAGCCATATCACCCCCTACAGGTCCTGCAGTGTATTAACATTTGTCACAATGACCGCATGAAAAATTAACATCACTAACCCTAGCCCCCTACACTTCCTGTAGTGTATTACACTCCGTCAGAATGGCTGTGTGGATCATACGTACCTAATAGAGGCCTTATAAATAAAAATGCAGAACCCCCTACAGGTCAAGCAGTGCATTACAACCTGTCAGAATGAACTAATAAATCAAATTAAATGATGAAAGGAAACAAATTAATACAAATTAACATTTTGCGAATTAACCTTACAAGAAACATAATGCAGATCCCCGTTTTGTGCATTTCCTTAAATACAATTCTCAAAAAAAAAAAAAAGTTTTTATTTTTCAGATTTCAAGAGGAGAATTGTGCCTTCCTGCACTGGCAGTAGGGTTTCTGTCCAGGTTTCATTTAAAAAGACTGACACAAATGAAGAATATCCAATAATTATGTTTGATTACATTTGTTTTACAAAACTGACAAAAATGGACTCCAGGGTGAATAAAAACTAGGAGAAATGTAAGAAATGGATCCTTTAGGGGTAATTAAACAAAAAAGGGTTATAATTTTTGGGGAGAACCTTCTCTAACGAGATCAAGAACAGGTCCTGGAGGACACAGGGAGACTCGTGTTTGGACAGAAGTGAAGCATTAGGAAGGCTGAGGGACGCTCCCGCTTCCAATATTTAGACGATGATGATGATGATGATGATGATGATTGTGACTCAAATGAAGGAAAGAAAACTGCTCCTCGAGGGGAACAGCGTAAAGGTTTTACATCGAGATTTTAGTCTCACTGCACCGGGAAAGCAGAGGAACAACATTTTATACACCAGTCAGGAATAAACGATGTTTTTGGACATTTCTGCTGAACATTACAGGATCTACAGACTTTTATGGAAAGTGAATCCCAATTAGAACCCACGGCTGCAAAGTAAAATTACAACCTAAACCATCATTTTGAGTTTAAAAGAATAAAAATCTAAATCAAACAGTTGAACCATAATTAAATTATATTACATATAGACTATTTTAATTTTTCAGTAGTACTGACTAACATTACTATAATACTGTTATTCTTAAGATAATTATTCCTTATTTCTCATTATATATATGTAAAAAAATAAACACACACACAAACACAAAACAATAACTTATTATTATTGCTGTACTTTTACTAGAGTGCCATAATTACTACTATTATCATTTTTATTCTTCTTATTATTAGTGGAACTGCTGGAATTATTGCTGACATCATTATTGATTTATTAACATTATTATCAACACTTATCATTATAATTGTTTATTGAATTATAATTGATTTTCATCCTTACATTTACTGTAAATCTTATATTTTTTATTGCTGTTATTCTTGCCATCATTACTATCTTCATGATGATCATCATTATTATCATGTAAACAGTGGAGTTACCTGGTACGCTGGAGTGGTGGTGGTGGGACTGGGTTGAGGGGATGGAGTTCTAGCTTTGGCAGTTTCCTAAAGCCAGACAGGAAACACAGACATGCAGGATGAACGAACACACACACACACACACACACTGGAAAACAGACTGTACACCTACAGCATAAACATATGTAACATGTTTACGCCCACAATGTATGAAAACCATGGATTATGAGCACAACCTCACACACACACACACACACACCTCTATTTTGCTGCGTGCTTGCTCTTGTTCTTGTTTCTCCTTGGCCTGTCGTCTGGATCGCTCTTCCTCTGCTTTCTTCCTGTCCTCCTCCTCCTTCTCCTTCGCCAGGTTTTCAAAACGAGCCTTAATGCTGCCTGTTCCACTGCCCACTGTTTGTTCACACACACACACACACACACACACACACACACACACACACACACTCAAAGGTTCTCTACAGTGGCAACTTTGGAGACTGGTTTCTTTCGAAAATACACCTTTTAGATAAACACAGCACTGAGCCAAAGTCTCAACCCCTTCATTTCTCTATATTCTACTTTCTTTCTTGTATGTTTAATTTGTTGAGGAGGGACATTTCTCCAGATCTTCCTGAAGGACAGTGTTGTTGTCTCTCATGTTCAGTCCAGTCTCTGTCAATCTCTGTAGAAGCAGTGTGAGATCATCTCCACAGAGAACGGAGAACAAAAGACAGACAATGTCCAAAGAAGAGCTTTGGGACGTCCTTCAAGAAGCCTGGAGGAGTGTTCCTGAAGAGGACTTAAAGAAAGGAGCTGGTCTAAGAGAATTGAGGCTGTGCTGAAGAATAACGGTGGTGAATATTGACTTTAGAGCTGGTTAGAATGAAACTCTCTCTGTTTAGACTGGAGTTACATGTGTTTGTACAGAATCACTGAACCTACTGTCTCACTTTCACACAGAACAGAGAGACAGGAGGGGTCAGGACTGTTCGGATGCTAAAAGTTGTTAAAAGAACCTGATCATTTGTCACAATTGTGGGGCAGTGGTGGTCTAGTGGTTAGGGAGTCGCCCCGCATCGGAAGATTGTGGGTTCGATTCCCACACAGGAGGTTGCCCTGAGGTACCCCTGAGCAAGGTACCGTCCTCGTCACTGCTCCCCGGGCGCTTTCAATAGCTGCCTCCTGCTGCACGGTGTTTGTGTGCATGGGTTAAAAGCAGAGGTCCAGTTTCGTTGTGGTTCACGCTTGCTGTGCTGTGACCTCGCAATGGCAAGGGTTGTCACTTTCACTTTTCAATTCTTAAAACAATTTTTAAAAAGCTGGGTCTGCTCAGTTTTTCTAGACACTGTATTTATTGTCTACAGAAAAACACAACAGTGTGTGTGTGTGCGTGTGTGTGTGTGTGTGTGTGTTCGTTCTTGCCTGCTTCCACGGGTTTGGTTTTCTGGTAAGCGGTACTGGGCCGCGCCACCTCCTCAAAGGTTCCTGCACTCTGAACACCAAGAACAAAAACATCAACACAGCATGATCACTTGATAACTCAATAATAATAAAATAAAATTATTTTAACATGATTATTATTTATTTATTTTTATTAATAACCATCCATTATCTGAACCGCTAATCCAGGATTATAACTAATAAATAAAGAATTGACTATTATCATCCCTTTATTATTTCTTAATAATAACAATAATCATACTATTAAAAACTATTATTAAATAGTAATGATTACTACATTATTATATCAGTTTTAATATTAACAAATAATAATAACAATAAATTATTATTTCTGTTTAAATGATTGACAATTTGGATGCAAATTAAAAACATGGTATGGTTAAGATGTCCTGTGCAAAAGTCTTCAGCCCCCGAGTGCCGGTCTCTGTACAGAACCTGCTCCATGAAAAACCCCAGTGTGTTTACTGGAAAAAAAGTGAAATATGTCCCACCTTGTCCATTCTGTCCTTCTGCACTCCATACTTCCCTCCAAACCCTTTGGAGTAATCTAGGAGACAAAAAGAGAGAACTTTAGAACCCGAGATCCGTTCTCCTGTCCAGAGGGAAGCCGGTGGAGCGATGCCGAGAGCAGCTCATGCAAACCTGTAAAAGAAAGACAGCCAAACAGGAACGAAACAAACGGGACACACAAAAAGGAGGAGGGCATCATTCTCAGCAGCCAGCCGAGCGTCCCGGGCCGTCTCGGGCCCAGGCAGGACACAGCAGGGAAAGTGGACTAAGCTCGGTGTTCAGGAGGTGGGTGATGGAGCTCATGCACAATAAAAGGCCTGAAAGCTGATGGGGGCGTGTGAGAATTTAATATATAAATAAAAAAAAAGAGGAGCACAGCAGCAGTCCAAAATATCAGTTCTGTCTGTCCCACCTCGCCCTCTGGTGGAGGGAATATAATTATAATGAAAATAGAGACACAGTGCTCAATTAAAACTCAGCCTCTCTGACAATCTCCTTATAAAAACATTTTTAAATGAATCAATAACGAATATATTTAAGACAGGTTTGCACATCTGTGCTCAAATTAAAAACACTTTCATTTTAAATATATTTTAGTGAATCTTAAATATTTAAATCATTTTAAAAAGTCAATCTTATTACAATTTTAATACTACAATGTAAAATGTCCTACAGTTACAAATATCATAAAATTACAATTACGGTAGGTTTACTTTTAAATAATATTTCATGAACTATGGTTGCTTTTTTAAAAAGAGCCATTTGTAAAATTACAGGTTAAAACATTAACTATTTTCTTTGGTTTAAAAAAAAAAAAGTGACCCTATCTAATCTGACCCATACACACACACACACACACAAAAAAAATAATAATTTAAAATTTTTTTAAATCTAATGTAGTTTTAATATTAAAAACACTAATTTTTTGACAGTCTGAGGACAGTCCTGCGTTATTTGGACCAAAATTAAAGACGCATATTGTGCAGCCCAGGTGAGGGTGAGGGAGGGGGTGTGTGTGTGTGTGTCGGAGACGGTGCCTTGTTGGGACTCGTGCTTCGCCAGGCTCTCTTTGTGGTCAAACCCCAAAGCACACTTGTCCTGCTTCTCAACATCCACCCCGTACTTCCCTCCAAACCCACGTTTATAATCTGTGAAAAAATCAAAAACAAGCTGCACACACATTTACAGACACACAAACACTCACAGACTGACTGCAGACAGAGCGGGGACTGAGGACAAATCAGGACTGACGTGGACAAATTATTCACAATGAGATTTTCGATTGGTCACATCCTCACAACCTGCAGGGAAATTTATTTATGTAATAAAATAAAATCATTCTAAGTGTCCCAACTAGAAATACTAATATTCTACAATATTCAAATATATTTAAAATAAGTAGAAATATGTAAATTAGTATGTAAATGTGTTTGTAGTTATTGCTGTATCACTAAGGCAACTGAAATTGGAAAACACGTCGTCATCATCTTCCTTCTTTTTCTTTCTGCTGCTCCTGTGTCTCCACAGCGGATCTTCCTTCTCCTTCCTGTCCCATGTATCTTTCTTTCACACCTGCATGTCCTCTCTCAACACGTCCATAAAGCTCCTCTTTGTCCTTGCTCTTCTCCTCTTTCCTGGCAGCTCCATCTTCAACATCCTTCTCCTGAAATACTCCTCGTCTCTCCTCTGGACACGTCCAAACCAACACCGTCTCACTTCTCTTAATGCGTCTCCAAAACGTCTATCCTGAGCTGTCCCTCTAATATACTCGTCCCTAATCCTTTAGAAATTCTTTAATTCATCTGCAGATATGATTGAGGAAACTCTACAAACCTCTGCAGCTTTTGGCAAAATCAGTATCAAATAGACTGATATTGATTTAAAATCAATTTTATTGAGCGACTAAAATGTAGTGACTGTAGCAAATGTTTTGTCCTTCCATCTTCAGAACAGACTCTTTACTTCAGTCTGAACATCTGAGTTAATCCTCCTTTATTTTATCCTCCATCACCTTCCCAGCATCCAGACCGTCTCAGACTAAATGGACACAAACACAGAAGAGACGTCCCTCTGTGTGTCCATCGGTGCAGGACAGAGTGAAGGAGAGTGAGAGAGAGGACAGGGAGAGTGGACGGTGGAGTTCAGGGTGTGTGGAGTGTGTGTCCGTGATGGAGAACTAGTAGAGACGGTGATGAAAGTGAAGCGGTGAAGTTCATGTGGATTATTTTCAGTAGATTGTTTTTATTGGAGTTGAAGTTCGAGGCTTTAATAGTCTTTAATTCTATTAATATGGAGTGAGATTCAGTTCACTTTCAGCACAGACAGACGCTCCAGACGTCCTTCAGAGGAGACACGTCTCACTTTACACTCTCAGTACACTCCTGTACTTTTACTTTACACTCTCAGTACATTCCTGTACTTTTACTTTACACTCTCACTACATTCCTGTACTTTTACTTTACACTCTCACTACATTCCTGTACTTTTTAGTTTTTTTTTGTTTTTTTTGTTTATCACTTTTAGAGTCACACATTCCTGTTCTCACACACACAGTAATGGAATGGAGAAAGAGACAGACAGGCTTGTCCACATCCTCAAAATTGTGAAACTTCCTGCTTTCAGTAAAAGAAAGTGTGTGTGTGTGTGTGTGTGTGTGTGTGTGTGTGTGTGTGCGTGTGTGTGTCTTCACCTTTCTGGGACTCATGAAGCTGGAGTTTCTCCTGATGGTCCCAACCCACTGCAGATTTGTCCTGGCGATCCGTCTGCACCCCAAACTTCCCACCGAAACCCTTTACATAGTCTAAAACACACACACACACACACACACACACACACACACACACACATTATAACATACAAGGTGTGGATATTTTTGCCACTTAAAAGAATCAATCCTGATCATTCATTCAGTCTGAACAGGATGTGCTTTCCAACCCAAAACTAAAAATGAATATGATCAGTGAACATTCCCGAATCGGTTTTAATTCACAAAGTTAATAAAATGCGTTAAAATGTTGATGTAAGTGTATATATATATATATAGATAGATAGATAGATAATTTATAGCTCCTGTACTTTCTCCTGTACTTGTTCCTCTTTCTTTATATCTCTATATTTTTATATATCTTTTTTCTATTCCTTTCTGTACATCTGTCACCTTTATAAGAGCCCTGTAACGCCCAAATTTCCCATTCGTGGGAGAATAAAAGATCACTCTACTCTACTCTAAAATCTTCAGCCCCTAAAGTTCAGTCCTCGGTTTAAAGGTGAAACTCCTGAGCTGCTGCAGCCAAGTCGCTCCCGAAGTTCTACATGAACGGGACGCTGGAATCACCTGCAGAATTTTCTCTCCTAAAAAAATCTAAAATTTGTTTCTTAAATAAACAGACGGGAGTAAATTACAGGAGAGAATTACCTGCGTGATAAAAGAGATCAATATATTAAATGCTTTAGCAAAGTAAAAACTGGGTTGTTTGATCATTTATGGGGAGTTTAAACATTTTAATTGCCTGCAAGTTATGGACACAATCTGGCAACCCCCGCTGGTTGGACTGCAGTTCATTTCTAAAAACATCTTGCATCATCAGCAGGAATCTCTCTCACTGATGGTGTGTTAATTACGTGTGCGTGCGTGTGTGTGTGTGTGTGTGTGTGTGTGTGTGTCTGTGCTGCAAGTCAGCTCATGCCTGCAGGTTTAGGGTGAAGGCTTTGTTGTCATGGTAACAAGCCTCATGAAAACTTTCCAGCTGGCTTTTATAAAAATGACTCAACACATTAATCCAGATTTTTCAGTCGGACGGATGTGAAGGACGTCCCTGCCCACTGACTGACACACACACACACACACACACACACACACACACACACATACACACGCACACACCTTTCTGAGACTCATGCTTCTCCGTCTTCCCCTGATACTCAAACCCAACAGCGCTTTTGTCCACTTTGTCCGTTTCCACGCCAAACTTTCCCCCGAATCCTTTGGTGTAGTCTGAACACACAGAGACACAGACAGGAGAAAAGGACAATTATGAAATTCTGTTCTGGTGTGGGACACTCAGGGTTCTGGTTTTAGTTTGTAGGACGTGTAATCTAGGACACACTAACTTCACCAAGTTTGAACTTTTGTTGTTCTGAAGATCAATCAGTTGTTTTTATAAATGTGCTTCCTGTTTGCATGTTAGCAAATCATTCAGCGAGTAAGTCACCGGATCATTCAAGGAGTCATTCAGCGAGTCAGTGATTCAGTAAGTGAACCAGTTGCCAATTCATTAAGGGAACCAATCGGCAAGTCAGTCACCACATCCTTCAAGGAGTCAATCAACGAGTCAGTGACTCAATGAGTGAACCCTTCAGCGATTGAGTGAACAAACCAGTCAACGAACCCCTGAATGAATCGATAAGTGAACCAGTCAGTCAATTAATAAGTGGCCTGCTCAGTGAGTCAGTCAGGGAGCGAGTGAATCAATAACTCATCGATTCAGTGTTAACTTTTTTTAAATAACACATTAAATTATAGGCACTCGGTATAAACACCAAATTAAATCCAAAATCATCTCTATCAGCGTGGAGAGGCAGCAGATAAAAAAAGAAAATGTGATGGCGTCTAGCGGTGTGTTACAGCCACAGGTGTGTGTGTGAGAGCAGAGAGAGCAAAGGATCATGGGAAGCAGGAACAAACCTTTCTGCGATTCGTGTTTTTCCGTTTTGCCCTGGTAATCAAATCCTACTGCGCTCTGGTCCACGCGGTCAGCCTGGACCCCATAGCGGCCACCGAATCCGGTGGCGTAGTCTAGAGACGTACGGCCAAGCAGGCGGGAGGGGAGGGAGGGATGGAGGTGTGGAGGAGAAAAAGCAACAGAAATCACACACACAGCAGAAAAAAAAACGGCTGCGGACGAGTGACGGTGAAAGAGCAGAGACGCTGCAGGGGACCGAGCGCCGAGCGTCCACACAGCTTCCCGTTTCCACACTGGGGCAGCGGCGTTCTAGTGCTGAGGGAGTCGCCCCGAATCAGAAGATTGTGGGTTCGATTCCCTCACCAGTAGGTTGCCCTGAGGTACCCCTGAGCAAGGTACCGTCCCCGCCACTGCTCCCCGGGCGCGTTCAATAGCTGCCCCCTGCTGCACGTGTGTGTGGGTGAAACGCAGAGGTTGAATTCCGTTGTGCTGTGCTGCGTTTACATGAAGAAACCCCTCAAACATCTCACAGCTTAAAGAATTCTGCAGGAACTGAGGATCAAACACTTCTTCAGACTGATGTCAGAGACCGGTAGATGCTATAAGAAGCGTCTCACTCCGGTTATTTCAGCCAAATTTGGGACACTAGCTTTTAGCAGGAGGGTGTCCTAACTTTCTCCTCTGTTAGAAACACATTTTTGTTGAGATCTTTGGTTTAATGAATAAATCAAGGTTCATTTTGGTGGTTTACCTGCAAAAAATCACTTTCTTTTCCAGAAATAAACAAAAACCAGATTAGACATCCATATGTGAACATTTCATAATAAAGAACTGAATATTTAATGGCGTGTCCTAATTTTTTCACATGACCGTACAAACCAGGTCTGGAGAAGGAGTTCAGGATCTGCACTCTGGATTTCGCCGCACAAATTCAGTTCCCATAAAACTACTTACTGACGTTCCTCTTAAACACTCAAACAGCCGTCCAGAGAGACGCTGTTCTAGGATCAGTCCCCAGTGTGTGAGAATGGAACCGAATGTCTGAATGTCCCTCACAGAGATGAAATGATGGAGGAGACGCTGTCTGATGTCTGAGACGTTAGGAGAACATTTTAGACTAAAACTGAACCCGTTCATGGTGGAGGGACACAAAGAACAGAGATTTAGTTCAGATGGACTATTTTACCATCATCACCGTCCCACAGAGACACTCAGAGACACTCGGGGACAGTAAATCTGGTTCCATTCACCACCACTGGAGAGAAATCTATACCGTTTAACCCCAAACCCGCTGTGGAGGACGTTTTGAAATGAGTGTGAATTAAATTCAGGCAGACGGAGGCGCTGCCTCAATGCGGCCGGTGTGTATTAGAGGAGGAAGCTG
>CM029375.1:28559990-28562490 GCA_017165825.1 Hepsetus odoe
GGAAAAAAACGAAAGAAAAAAAGATTTTTAAAGAGTTATCAAACTGAGGACAAGAAACCAGATTAACCGTTTATACTGCATTTAACAAACATCACTTTAATATACTCTTCATCTTTCATTTTCGTCCACCTCCATGTCTTCCTGTTCTCTGCACCATCCTCTTTCACACCGTCCCCTGCATGTCCTCTCTCTCCACATCCATCAACCTCCTCTTTGGTCTTCCTCTTCTCCTCTTTCCTGGCAGCTCCATCTTCAACATCCTCCTTCCAATATAATCCTCGTCTCTCCTCTGGACATGTCCAAACCAACCCAACCTTGCTTCTCTAATTTTGTCTCCAAGACGTCCAACCTGAGCTGTCCCTCTAATACACTCATTTCTAATCCTGTCCATCCTCGTCACACCCAACGAACATCTCAGCATCTTTAACTCCGACACCTCCAGCTCCGCCTCCTGCCTTTTCATCACAATCTCCAACCCGTATAACATAGCTGGTCTCTACCATCCTGTAAACCTTCCCTTTCACTCTTGCTGGTCCCCGTCCATCACAGATCACTCCTGTCACTCTTCTCCACCCATTCCAACCTGCCTGCACTCTCTTCTTCTCCTCTCTTCCACTCGCCGTTACTCTGAACTGTCCACCCCGAGTATTTAAACTCCTCCCCCTTCACCTCCTCTACTCCCTCCATCCTCACCACTCCACTGTCCTCCCTTCACACTCATGCATTCTGTCTTTGTCCTACTCACTTTCATTCCTCTCCTCTTTTTTTTCACTCCATTACACTCTTGTCTTTTTAATTTTTATTTGAACTGTTCTTGGGACTGTGAGAGGCAGCGACCAATTCTGAGGCAGGTTTGAGTCGCTCAGGACTCCAGATTGTCTCTCGGTTGCTCTTCATCCCAGAGACATGGTGACAACTCGCAGACGCCCAACAGACGTCAAGCAGGTTAAATAACTGATCTACAGCCAATCAAAGAGCAAGACACAAACCCAGGGGAGGAGTTTATCTTCTTACATTTATTTCCTTTCGTTTCTTCCCCTGGACAAGGTTTGGATCTCCCTCTTAGTCCATTATCGGAGGAAAATAACGGCCTGTCTCACGTTTAGCATGTTTTGGGGACAAACGGTAGTGTGGAGAGACTGGTGGGAGGTTCCTGTAATGTAGGACACCCTGATCTCTGACCACAGTACAGACAGCTGTCCTCTCTGAACCTCCAAGTGTCTCCAAGACTTTTAAAAAATAAAATGGGGGACACATGGGGGAGGGTCTGATGGGGTGAAATAAAAAAACTCCAGTGTCCCACCTTGTCCATGCGGTCCTGCTGCACTCCGAACTTCCCTCCATATCCATGCGAGGCTTTAGGCATGTCCTCAAGCTCCTTCTGCTTCAGCTCAACGTGCTCTGAGGAAACCTTCTCACGAAGCTTATGGATACTTCAGAACCAGAGCAGACCAGAGAAAGATTTTAGCATTTATCACTAAATCTGTCCTCCCTCTCCCCCATTACTCAGTATAACTGCCCTCCCTCTCCCCCATCACTCAGTAGAACTGTCCTCCCTCTCCCCCATCACTCAGTAGAACTGTCCTCTCTCTCTCTGGGTGTGTAGGGTGGTCCTCCCTCTCCCCCATCCCTCAGTAGAACTGTCCTCCCTCTCCCCCATCCCTCAGTAGAACATTTTAAACTCCTGCTCACTTGATGTGCTCCTGATGGCCGGACCCTTCCACCGTTTTGGCTCCCCATCGCTGCTCCTTCTCCGTCAAGTCATTCTAGATGGGAGAACAGAGACGGAGGAAAAACAGTGAAGGAGAAGAAGGAAGATGAAAGACAAAAACAAACAAAAAAGAATCTCAGACGCACGTCCTCCTTTACACACTTCACACTCTTAAAGCAGACGTTTAAGGTCAACACCGGGACGTCTACGCTGGATCTGTCCATTTCGGAACATCTGGAGCTTTAAAAGCCTCCACACCCACACCCACACACACACACACACACACACACACCCACACACACACACACCAATAATAATCTTCTCACCTTTTATCATATTTTACTCTCCAAGCGCTGGTTCCTGTTTACCTGCCCTCTTACCTGTCAATCAAATGTGGGGACCCGCCCCTAAAAACATCTCTCTATAGTGCCCAGTTCACACGTGTGTGTGTGTGTATACTTACAACACACACACACACACACACACACAGGTCACACCCTAACCTATAGTATGTCCACACATACACAGACATTCTCTCTCTCACACACACACACACACACACACACACACACACACACTCTCAGTAAAAGTGAGGAGGAAGTGGAGTTGAGAGTGGAGGAACTGAACACACTGCAGACACACTGGAGGAGGAAGTAAAATCCATCGTTCACCTCGAAGTCCGGGTCGGTCTCCCAGTCGTCAGTCCCGTCGTCCGTGGCAACGGAGAGAGAATGACCAGCAGCTGATTTCCACATCTGGGAGGATCAGAACCAGAACCGGTGATTAACA
>CM029375.1:28567490-28569382 GCA_017165825.1 Hepsetus odoe
AGCGGTGGTCTAGTGGTGAGGGAGTCGCCCCGGATCGGAGGATGGTGGGTTCGATTCCTTCACCAGTAGGTTGTCCTGAGGTACCCTTGAGCAAGGTACCGTCCCCGTCACTGCCCCCTGCTGCACATGTGTGTGAGGGAAACGCAGAGATTGAATTTCGTGTTGTGCCACATTTCACAATGACAATTGTAGTCACTTTCACTTTCACCTGAACCCAGTCTGGAGGAGTTTATGGGTCAATTTGGAAAAATCTGGAATAAATTTTCTATTTCTATTTGGTTTTAAAGGCCACATGATCTGGAGAAGCAGCTAAAAGACGCATAAAGACACAAAAACGTAGATTTTAACGTAAAGACTTAGTCTTTTTATTGGCAGTGGAAAATAAGTTTCAGTATTTTTTTATTGAAAGGAAGCAATAAATAATACTGTGATAAAAAATAGCCCATAAGTACTCAGACTGTACAGAACTTCTGTTACAAGATCAGGAGGTTTTTAACGGAGAGACAGAAAACAACGCAGAGAAATTAGCAAAATCGTGTACATGAACGACTACAAATCACAAAGAAGAAGAAAAATAATGCAGGAAAAAAAGTGAGGGGTTTCTCGTTTTTGGAGGTTTCTGTCACTTCCTCCGACAGCCTTTATTTCTGAAAAGAATTGAAGACAAAGAAACGGCAAATGTGTCGAAAGAGGCTGAAATCACAGAAATGAGTAGAATAAATAAAAACAGAAGAAAACCAAACCAAAAAAGAGATATAAGGCTCGATCAGTCGCATGGTCTTAATATCGGGGGAAAAAAATTAAATAAAAAATTGCGCCGCTTTCGGACGCCGCGGTTTGAGTTTAGGCCACAGTGGGGTTGGTCCAGCGGAGAGAACACACACACACACACACACACACTATTTCACATGTCGCAAAAGAAAGGAATGGACAGTTCAACGGCAGGAAGCAACGGCCGCATTTTTTCTCTTTCTTTTTTTTTTTTGCTGAAAAGATGCATCCGAAAGTAGCCCTCGTCGTCGCTACGTTTATGGCTTATCTTGTTTTGGTATGAAAAGAGAGAAAGAATAAAGGGGAGGGAAAGATCCGTCCGTCCGCAACATCACGCAGTCGCTCAGACGCTGAAATGAAAAACTGCAGCAGAAACAGAACCGAGACGAGCGGTTTGGAGACAAAATTAAGTTAAAATCACACGTCGGCGTTTCTTGAGCTTCGAAAGAACCCGAGCAGATATGAACAATTACAGGATTATTATAAAAAGATTAGATATCGTCCGCAGATATAAATGTACAAACTTGTAATAATACATTCAGTTACACCTGATAAGAGTTAAAACATGAGAAAAGATGAAAAGCAAGGAACAAATGATACATTAACTAAAATAAATGAAATGTCCCATCAGTTTACATAAATAGAATAATCAATAAATCTAAAATATGTCCTCTAGGGTGTCCTCGAATCCGTCTCGGGGCCTTGCTGTCCGTTCTGCTCCCAGCCTGAAGGGGGCACCTCACTCTCGGGGGCATTACCTATAGAGATAATGGGCATAAACTAAGAGAAGGGAGGAGAGGAGGAAGGACAGATGGAGGAGATGGCACAGTGGAAAAGGAGAAGTGGGAGAAGAAAGAGAGACAGAAAGAAGCGAGAGACACGTTTACTTTAAAGCCATGACAGATAAAGCTCGTTTCATGTTAGCTGTTTGAGAAAAATGACAAGATCTGATCACAAAATCCGATTAGAACATAAACAATATCAATAAACACCACAATAAACACTAATATACACTAGAATAAGAGATATTAGTGTATAAACACTACAATAAACACTAATATACACTAGAATAGGAGATATTAGTGTATAAACACCACAATAAACACTAATATACACTAGAA
>CM029375.1:28569882-28620169 GCA_017165825.1 Hepsetus odoe
AGAGAGAGAGAGAGAGAGAGAGAGAGAGAGAGAGAGAGAGAGAGAGAGATTTTAGTGAGAGATAAGACCTTTGCTACAGAGTCGGGAGAGGAAAACCAGTGAAAGGGAAAAACAGAACACACTCCATAATAAAGGTTATCATTACACACACACACACACACACCGCAGATAAGCTCTGTTTAAACAGGTTTGTTTAAGGAAAAACCCAACACATCTGCCAGTCTATCTAAACAACAGCAACGAGACAGGAGAACCCTGTAGAGCCCTGTGGAACCCTAAGGGTGACTGGAACACTTGCTGTAAATCCCAGCGTTCTACAGGGTCCTACAAAGTAAGTTAAAAACAGTAAAAACTTTACAGAGACGCTGCAGGACATTAAAGAGGGAGGAAAAGGGAGAGACTGATTAGGACAGAGAAAAGAGGCACCACAAAATGGTCTTCAGGAGGAAGAAACACAGATCTACTGCAAGGTCCTCAAATCTGTGAAAGACAGAATGTTCTCCAAAACCAACCAACATTCACTAACGTTCTCCATCAATCATCATCAGCCATCTCTGACATTCTCCATCAATCATCATTTTCCACCAATTATCAACATTCACCAATGTTCTCCATCAATCACCATCAGCATTCTCCACCAATCACCATCAGCATTCTCCACCATTCTCCATCAATCAACAACATTTTCCACCAATCATCATCAATGTTCTCCACCAACAATCAAGATTCTCCAACATGATCCACCAATCATCACCATTCTGCATCACTCTTGTCCAGATGGTTCTCCAGCAATCACTGTCATTTTGCCTTTAGAACAAGCAGGATAGCACCCATCAGCCAGAGAACATCTGTGAGCTCCATCATCGTAGACCGGTACGACACCCTCACCCAGTGTCTTTATCTGGTGGAGTAAATGATGGACAGTTCTGGATTTGGGGAAGTTTGGAGTTTGTCGCTGTAGGACAAGCACATGGACAAGTTTAATCAGACCTTCAGCCCTTGTTCCACATTTTGCTGAACAGTTTAAATGGCTGGACTGACAGCAGGTCCTCCTAAACCTGTCTGTTCCTCGATCAGGGAACCACTGACTACAGGAAACAACTCCTCGTTACATGAACAGCGTTTAGCAGACGCTCGTTATCCGACCACAAGAACTGCAGCAGAGCAGGAGACTAAAGGGACAGCAGCTGAAGACTGGAGACCACTAGTGAATAATTCAGCAGACGTCAGAACAAGCTCTAGAGGAGCCTGCAGAACCACCAGGCCGAGGCTGATCGAGGTCCGTCCAGCACACAGCAGCCGTAATTACAGAGAAGACGTCCCCGCCGAGGGCTGAACCAGCATTGGGACACGCTGGACAGGGCAGGGCTTCCGTCCATCATGGCACTCGTTCTTTACCCTAACATTTCTGCTTTATATGGACCTAAAAACAGTCCAGCGACTTTCAACTGAACCTCTTCCAGCTCCCTGAAGAACTTTTCATGAAACTTGAGCTTCTCAAAAATTCAAAAATGACCCCTCACAGATTTCTAGGACAGAATAATAATATTAATTTTATTTATACAGCACCTTTCTAACATCTGAATTACAGGACGTGCACAGAATATAACAAACCACTAAAATTTAAGATAAAAAGGGTAATAATTATATTTTTAGTAGATAAATTAATTCATATGTATGTAAAACACTAATTAATACAGGAAGACCAACAGCAGAAAGCAAAACTTCAGAATTAAAGAAAGAAAATCTAAAAACACTAGCTGCTTTTTTCAAGCTGCTTTTTAAAAATACAAGATCAGGTTCCAGTTAAATTATTATTAAAGTTTCTGAAACTTTCGCTCCATCGTTAGTTTTTATTCATAATCTGTGACGTCCCGTCAGATTTTCTTTTTTAAGATCCTTTAGTAGCTCTTAAACCCTTGTTGTTTTAAGTTCTAAGATATTTCTCCAGTGGGATCGGAGAGAAACCCACGTTCTACTTCTAAATGTCCTGAACACATGGCTTAATAAAAGTTGATTTTAATTTTAGAAACCAAACTGGTTAGTTTTATGTTTTAAACTCCATTGAAACATGAAACATGTCCTGTACAAAATAAACTTTATTTTATATGCACTTTATTTAGTATTCTTTTTTTAATTTCAGTTAATCATTTAAAAGCAGACGATACTAATTCTTTTTCTTTTGAGATTCTAAATTGTAATTTCAGACAAAAATCGATTCTTAATCTCCTGCTTGCTCCAGGTTTCAGATTTTATAGCATATTAATACAAGTTAAGGTCTTGTTCTAACATTAATAAATCTCATTTGAATACTTTTTTGTTGGTTGCGCTTTCTTTTGCGGCTAAACATCGTTTTTATATCAAAATCACGATCTGACAGATCACACTGGCTGCAGTTTGAACTGTAATCCACATTCTTCCATTTTTCTTCTAATTGAGGGAAATTAATTAAAAATGATTTAAAAATGAGCCAGATCAGAAAGCAGTGGCTAACGGGTAAATTAGTGACGAGTTTAAACGAACTAATCTGAAATTAAAGGTCTGCAGAACCTGCTTGTTGACTGAAGGGTCATTTTCACAGTGAAGGTTTGATGTTTCACCAGAGTCTTCGCTCTGAAATCGGGTGGAAGGTTCCTCTGACGGCGATTCGTGATGCAGGTGAGTCAAACGGAGCTGTTTGTACGGCGGGTCCTGAAATTCCTGTTCAATGAGTCGTTAACGCTGCCCAGGCTTGTAACGGGCGACAGATTAAACACGAAGCTGAGTCAGAAAACCTGGTAATTACAGAGCATTAACCACCTTCACACGCCGCCAGATACGGAGGGTGATGACGCACCAAATGCTGGCAACTTCTCCAGGTCTTGCAGACACATCTGAAGAACCCGGGCTACCCAGCTGCTCGTACAGTCTCTAGTCGTCTCCAAACTGGACACTGTAACTTTCTTCTGGCAAGCCGGCGAAGGGCTTCGTGGAGCTCGTGGAGGAGGTCCTCCCTCTGTCTCTCCTCCCTGAAGGGCCTAAAGGGGCGGTGGGGGACGGTCGAAGCGAGGTCTCTGGCGCCCTCCGTCTCTGGGGCGGGTAACTGCTGCTCGCCATGCTACACGAGTTTGACTGGGCGGGCACGGAAGGCGAGGTCTGATGAAGTCGCGAGGCACCCGTTCCCACGTAGGGATCAGGACAATGTAGGTTACCCTGAGGTATCCTTGAGCAAGGTACCGTCTCCATCGCTGCTTCCCGGGTGCTTTCAATAGCTGCCCGTTTGGGTAAAATGCAGAGGTGCGATTTCGTTTCACCGTGTTCTGCGCCGTGTTTCACAATGACGAGAACAGTCACTTTCACTTTCTGATGGGTCTTCCATTGAAGGCACCAAGAGAACTTCAGTTGATTCTGGCGTTGCTGTGAGGCTCGTCTTCAACCGTCCCAAGATCTCCTGCTACGTTCCTCAGAACGTCCAGCACTGCTCATCTTAAACCTCCTCTCCAAAAAGAAGAGGAAGACATGCAACGTGATTCCTGGCTCCTCTTGTGGTCAGAACTGCTGAGTTCTTTCCATCTTCAAGCATCATCTTAAGATGCACCAGTTCAAGGAGACCTTCCCTAAACATCTCCACTCGTATACATCTCTACACTTTCCTCTCTTCGTTGGCTGGGAAAGAGTTAATCAGCAGTTCATTTTGACCAGGTTACAGGAATGAAGACCAGAAGCTCTTATCTACGTCGCTCTGGAAAAGAGTGTCAGCTGAATGCTGTAAATGTAAATCTTATGTATTCATTTCATCTTTTTTAAAAAGACGGGCCTTCAGAAAAAAGCGTCGCCCGTACTTGGATGTTTCCGAACAAAATCTAACCCAGACGATCCAAAAACACCCGAAACAAAAGGCTGATGAGTCACAGACGCTCTTTTCTGAGTATTTCCTGTAATTTCACCCATTCATCCTCCCTCACACGGAGGACAGCAGGAGGAAAGTGGGGTCACTGTGTGGGACAGTTCGCTCGGGCGTGTTGAGGACCACCCAGTTGATCGCGGGGACAAAAAAAAAAAGCAACTGACCTTGGTGAGGGCGGCGACTCTCTGGGCGAGCTCCGCCTCCACCTCCGGGAGCGTCTCGGCTTTGCGGATGGTCTGCTGGAGCTTCTGCTCGGCCAGTTCCAGCCTCTCCTGCAGCTGCCGGTTCTTCTCCTCCGTCTAGAACCGAAAGAACATTGTCAGCATTAACTGCAGCATATTTATGACAAAGTTAGAGCGCAGACTCGCCTCCGAAATCTTAATTTAATGACGTTGTACATATCATTTACATCACGGCAGATTTTTCGGGACTATAAATCACACAAATTTTAGCAGCAATAAAAAAAAAAACAAAAGAAACCCTCATTAAGGAGCGGTGAAGAGAGGCTGGAATGGGTGGAGAGACAGGACTGATCTGTGAGAGACGGGGACCAGCAAGAGTGAAAGGGACCAGCTATGTTACATTGGTTAGTGAGAGTAGTGAGACCAGCTATGTTATACGGGCTGGAGACGGTAGTGAGACCAGCCATGTTATGTGGGTGGGAGACAGTGGTGAGACCAGCTATGTTATACGGGTTGGACACGGTAGTGAGACCAGCTATGTTATATGGTTAGAGACAGTGGTGAGACTGGCTATGTTATACGGGTGAAGAGGCTGAAAGAGTGGGATCAATAAAGAGAGCCGGGACTTCCATCACTAGAGGGCGCACACGCTCACCGTGGACCCAAACCGACACAGATTTGAGTTTTTGGGACAAATCCACAAAAATGTTTAAGGCATAGAAAATAATAAACTCAAACTCAAACGTTTAAGGATGTTTAATATATATTTATGGTGCAACTAATTATATTTGAAGGAAAACACACACACACACACACACAGTCATTAACGCAGTCTGCTGTAAAGACTGGAGTGTTTTCTCTCCCAGAGGAAAGATTTTACTTTACAGAAAACACAAAGAACCTCTACAGCAGCTCTGCCTTAGGGTCTCTCTCTCACACACACACACACACACACACACACACACACACACACACTATTCTGGGCTGTGAAATGAGAAAATGAATAGACTGGGCGAGAATATGTGCATGTGTGAGGTTTGGTATTACTCGCTTTGTGGGGACCAAATTTCTTCAAAACGATAAAAATACAGAAAAGCCCATAACAGCGGGGACACGATGGTCCCGAAAGGAAACGTCTGCGTCACAAAAAACCTTAAAGCCCAAAATGAACCTGAAACTAGGAAAGTGTAGTTTTACAGGAGTCAATGGCACGTCCCCACAAATATGGTAAAAGTGAAATTGTGTGTGTGTGTGTAAGGCCCTGCTGTGTTGAGTGGTGTGTGAATAGTGAAAGCACTGAGGAGTGTGAGCACTGCCAGCACTGTGGGGCCTTCCGGCTACCCATAGAGAATCCAGAACACACACACACACACACACACACACACACACACACACACACACAGAGAGAGAAGTGGGCCACATCTTCTTTTATGTTTGATCTGTGGTTTAAGATGTTGCTTTCCTTGATTAAAGCAACAAATGACTGAAAATCTCCCGTTTGAATCTCTTCCACTTTCAGTTCAGCTGTTACACGTTTACACTGGAACCGAAAACTCTTTTCCATTTGTAAACATTTACAGACTGAATAGAGTTATTACTGATAAACTGTTTAATACACACACACTACACTCTACACACCCAGAGAGAGAGAGGACCGTTCCACTGAGTGATGGGGGAGAGGGAGGACCACCCTACACACCCAGAGAGAGAGAGGACCGTTCTACTGAGTGATGGGGGAGAGGGAGGACCACCCTACACACCCAGAGAGAGAGAGAGAGGACAGTAATACTGAGTGATGGGGGAGAGGGAGGACAGGCAGACCTGGCGGAAGAGCGACTCCTTGTTGGCGAGTTCGTTCTCCAGTTTATCGTTGAGGTCGTGAACGGACGTGGCCTCTCTCTGAGCTGCCAGGTAGCGCTTCTCCAGCGTTGTGATCCTCTCTTCCATGTCCTCCTTCTGAGCGATGGACTGAAAGACAGAACAACATCCAATGACGTGTTCCAACGATGTGCAAGTCAGTTCGGAAGAAACAATTGAACTAAAACAGTTTAAAGTCAATCAATTTCACAGCAACCGATCATCTGATTGGTTCTTTTTAAAAATGTCATTAAGGATATAAAAGGATTAATATTTCACCGTGGTCTTCGTAAAGAGATTAAACCTCCTAAAAATAAACCTCTTCCTGAATCTCTCTTTATTTCAGTTTATTCGGGTTTTTAGATTTAAAGTTAAAAAGGGGAAACTATTTTCTGTGTGTCTCTGAAAATCATCAGAATCGACCACAAATGGAGGAACCCTCGTCCTTTCGCAGTCCTACCTCTCGCAGGTCCCTCTGCAGGCGTGTGTTCATGTCCTCCGACTTGATGAGGTCTTTGCGGGCCGTGTCCAGGTCCTCCTCCAGCTCGCTGACTCTGCTGCCGAGGGAGACCACGCGCTCTTTCATCTGCAGGAGCTCTTTGCCCTGGCGGTCCAACGCTTCCTGAAGCTCCGTCACCTTCCCCCGTTCGTCCTCCAGGCCCAGAGAACCGTCTGAGGACCGCTGCAGCAAAAAAGACAGACAGAGACACTTTCTCAATCAATTCAAATTTTCTAAATCAAAATCAAATTTTTGTCATTCGGGCTAATTCAAGACGATCGGGGTTAAAGGATTTGGACAAGGGGCCACAAGGTGGGTGGCACTGTCTCTTCACAGCGAGAACGTCCTGGGTTCTTTTCCCAGATGGGTCCATATAATTTCTGTGGAGTGTGGAGAGGACATGTTGTCCCTTGTCTGTGTGTTTCTCCTCCAGGAGCTACGGTTTCCTCCCACTATCTAAACACATGCATGTCACCAGCTAACTGCAGCCTCAGTCTGGTTTTGGTTCTAGCCAACATCAGCTAACTGCAGCCTCAGTCTGGTTTTGGTTCTAGCCAACATCAGCTAACTGCAGCCATGCTTTTATTGTTTTTGCTTCTGGCTAAAACTTGATAACTGTATCCTCACTTTGTTTCTTGTTCTAGCTCACCCTAGCTCTCACTAGCCAAACATTAATTGTTTAATTGGTTCTAGCCAACACCAGCAAGCTGCATACACCCATTCATTGTTCATAGTTCTTGCTAACACCAACTAATTACAGACATTAGCTAACTGCAGCTACACATTCATAGTCTGTGGTTCTAGCCAACGCCAGCTGCAGACACTTCACCTCCATCATGGAGTTCATATCAGTTAAAAACTGTCTGTGTAAAAGTGAAACCCTGATGTTGGTTCAAAAAACACAGAACACAAAAAAGGAACCCAAGAACAAAAACAAACAAAAAAAAAGTCAATTTCTTTGTTTGTGAAGTTTCATGAACTCGACCAGTCAGTTCAGAGTCTAAACACCGTTCACCGCTGTGCTCAACAGGTTCTTCCAGATTAGTAATCACATTTTATACGTTCTTCAAAATAAGAACAAAGTCTTACGAGTGATTCAACACAGGGAGCCGAACATGAACTAGAACATGAACTTCTAAGGCAAAAAGAAGTCATTCTGATTTCAAATTGATCTCTTACATTAAAACCACTTTCACTGGTGGAGAAAAATTAATTAAAAAATTGTATGCTTTAAAAATCGTGGATTATTCCGTGTTCAGATTTAATCAAGAACAGAGATTAAAGCTCCACAATGACTTGGAATAAATCCTGGTACATCTGTAATCAATAACCTTTTGAATGTTTCTTCTAAAGTTACTTTTCTGGAGATACGAGGTTGTTTTCTGGGGGGTAACAGTGATTTTAGTATCTAAATAACGGTTCCCTGCTGTACAGAACATGTATCTTCTGGGATTATTATTATTATTAATCCCGTTGTTCTCGCCGTCCGGTCGGTTCCTACTGGGTGCGTTTTGTCTGACGCTGTGCAAACCAACCCCGGACAGCAGATGGTTCGGTTTAAACTCTTGACGAATGAAAACTGGCTACTGGAACGTTGGAGAAGGAAAAGAATAAACAGAATTATATTCCCTCCGAGCTGGACGTACAGTTTAAAGGCAGAACGAAGTTCAGGAAGTTCTCTGACGCAGAACGAGTCGCCAGCGTTTATGTTTGAGCACAGCGAGAACGTCTGCGTTCTTCCAGCTCGTTAAAAAGCTTCTTTCTCCAAATCTCGTTAAATAAACACACAAACTGAAGTAAAC
Organism: Hepsetus odoe; assembly: GCA_017165825.1. Taxonomy (NCBI): domain Eukaryota; kingdom Metazoa; phylum Chordata; class Actinopteri; order Characiformes; family Hepsetidae; genus Hepsetus; species Hepsetus odoe. Next base: position 28,578,109 of record CM029375.1, read on the forward strand.
CTGACTTTTGTTTCTGCTTGATTCTTCTTCTTCTGCGTGTTCTTCTAGCTGCTCCCGTTCGGAGAGGTCTTCCTGTCCTCTGCGTCTTCCTCTTTCACACCCCTGCATGTCCTCTCTCATCACATCCACAAACATCCTCTTTGTCCTTCCTCTTCTCCTCTTTCCTGCCAGCTCCATCCTCAACATCCTTCTCCTGATATTCTCCTCGTCTCTCCTCTGGACGTGTCCAAACCAACACAGTCTCCCTTCTCTCTCACTTTGTCCCCAAACCGTCCATCTAACATACTCGTTCTTAATCCTGTCCGTCCTCTTCTCTCACAACGCGAATCTCATCATCTTTAACTCGGACACCTCCAGCTCCACCGCCTGTCATTCAATAACTGTCTCCAACCCAAATAACATAGCTGGTCTCACTACCATGTCCAACCCAAATAACATAGCTGGCCTCACAACAGTCCTGCAAACTAAAGTGTAACTAAAACTTGTGCTACCTGAAAATTACGACAGTGCTAAAAGCTACATTTATCAAAATGCTGCTGTGATATCACCTAGTCCTAAAGAGGAGCATCAAAACAGACAAATGTGTCCTCCAGGACAAAGACCGCGTTATTTACACACAAGACGAAACAAACTGCTTGCTTTTATGACTGGAGGAGCTCCCCCAGCAGCAGGACCTCAAATCAACCCCACGGTTATCGTGGTGGGGTGATGGTCACCTAAGGACCAAGAGGTTGTCGGTTCAAATCCTGAGAAAACCTTTAACCATAAGTGTCTCCAGGGAGACTGTCCCTGTAATTAGGACATGGAAGTTGCTCTGGATTAGAGTGTCTGCTAAATACCATTAATGTAAATTTAAAATCTTCCCTCGGGTGTTAGATTAAGAGCCGGTTCTCAGAGCCACTCCGGGGACAGAGGACACAGCCAGGTCACTTCAGTTCAGCCTGTCCAGAATGTTAAAATCTAATAATGTTATAAAACGTCTGCTACAGACATTACTCCCCCACGGTCAGCCTAATCAAATTCTCAGAGAATTTACTGCATCATATGATTCATTAGTGCTGAAGACAATGAGAGAGCAGCCCATTCTTCAGCAGAGGAGCAAGAATGGACCGCCTCAACGGGAGTCGAGACACCTGGGACTTTTCACAGAATTACTCCTTTAAATGTTCCATTCAAACCGTTTCCTCAAAGCTTATGATGAGAGTCAGTTAACTTCTTTAATTTTATATCTTCGTACTGAGAGTGTAAAGTAAAAAGTACAGGAATGTACTGAGAGTGTAAAGTAAAAAGAGTGTAAAGTACAGAAATGTACTGAGAGTGTAAAGTAGAAAGTACAGGAATGTACTGAGAGTGTAAAGTAAAAAGTACAGGAATGTACTGAGAGTGTAAAGTAGAAAGTACAGGAATGTACTGAGAATATAAAGTAAAAAATACAGGAATGTACTGAGAGTGTAAAGTAGAAAGTACAGGAATGTACTGAGAGTGTAAAGCAGAAAGTACAGGAATGTACTGAGAATGTAAAGTAAAAAGAGTGTAAAGTAGAAAGTACAGAAATGTACTGAGAGTGTAAAGTAAAAAGTACAGGAATGTACTGAGAGTGTAAAGTAGAAAGTACAGGAATGTACTGAGAATATAAAGTAAAAAGTACAGGAATGTACTGAGAGTGTAAAGTAAAAAATACAGGAATGTACTGAGAGTGTAAAGTAGAAAGTACAGGAATGTACTGGGAACGTAAAGTAGAAAGTACAGGAATGTACTGGGAACGTAAATTAGAAAGTAAAGGAATGTACTGAGAGTGTAAAATAAAAGAGTTCTCTGAAGGACGTTTCTAGACAACATGAACTTTGAAGGTAAAAGAAGTCCTTCTGATTTCGAATTGATCTTAAGCTTCTCTTACATTAAAAACACTTTCACTGGTGGAGAAAAATTCAGATTATACCGTGATTTAGTCATTTTTTTAATCAAGATTTTATCAAGACCAGAGATTAAAACTCCACAATAACTTGGAATAAAATCTTGGTACATGTGTAATCAGTAACCTTTTGAATGTTTCTTCTAAGTAAGTTTTCCTGCTAAGTTATTTTTTGGAGATATGAGGTTCTGGTTTTGTTGAGGGGGTAACTCTGCTACCTTGCCGTTGGTGCTGGGGGTGCTCTCGGAGTTGTGATTGATTTCTGCCTGCCCATCGATCAGCACCTTCTTCTGACTGCTCTGATCTCGAAGGACGATGATCTGAAAGCACAGAGAGCAGATTAGATCAGTGTCGAGCGAAAGGTCAAACATCTGACTCTGCAGAACAAACAGATTTAAAACTGCTGGATTTGCAGACCTGCAGGGTCGAAACAGGGCCGATCAAACTCACATGAACTGGAGAACATGGTGCATGTTCTTTAATTCCATTACGTTCTACCTGGAGGAGCTGATGAACCCTTAAGTGAAAGTGAAAGTAGCTATCTTAACCAACACACATTAGAGGGCAGCCTTATCCACCCAGGCAGCAGTGATGGGGATGGTACCTTGCTCAAGGGTACCTTGGGGCAACCTACTGGTCTTGGGACCTCGTCCCTAAACACTAGGACGGCACTGCATCTGTCTCTAAAGATGCAACGGGACATTAAATCATTCAATTTTTTAATAAAATAGCATTTAAAACAGCATTTCCATCTCTGAGATGTTACATGAAGCTTCACGCTTTGTCTGAAGAACAATGCTGATGTGTACTAGATTTGCTCTCTTTATTTCTTCAGCATGAATCAGCATCAAGTGCTTTTTAATTCTAATGAAGATGCACATCCTCAAAAGCTGGAAGGATAATTAATCAAATCTGATAAGGCAGAGCTTTCGAATGACCTTAGCTAGAAAATAAATGAAATGAAATACGTTTATAAAAAAAAAACTGCAGTTATATATTTTTCCTCAAATCGTTCAGCCCTTGAAGTAAAGACAGCGTTGACGGAGCGTGCTCGGAGGCTCAAATCTGCTCATAAATGGATTTTGTCCATTTATGTCCGAGAGAAAGGCTCTTTATGGCCCGTTGGCTTACATGTGCATTTAAAAACACACACACACACACAAAGATGAAATCTAGGTCATTCTCAGATGGTGCTCCCAGCCTATTGTCAATCCTAATCCCTTCTTTCTGCGTGGGGGAGGGGGGGAATATGGTGGAGAAAAATCAGGGAAAGATGTGTAGAACGTCTGGACAAAGCAGAAAAACTTCTACACCTTCTGTAATCTCCATTCTTGCTCAGAGCTCTTCAAAACGTGACACTTATGTCAGGAGGTGGAGCTGGAGGTGTCCGAGTTAAAGTGAAAGGGAAATGAAAGTGAAAGCGACTACCCTTGTCATTGCGAGGTCACAGCACAGCACACAGTGAACCGCAACGAAACTGGACCTCCACATTTAACCCATGCAAACACCGTGCAGCAGGGGGCAGCTATGAAAGCGCCCGGGGAGCAGTGACGGGGACGGTACCTTGCTCAAGGGTACCGCAGGGCAATCTGCTGGTAAGGGGTTTGAACCCACAATCTTCCAATGCTGTGGCCGAACTCCCTAACCACTAGAAGATGGAGCTGCCAGGAAAGAGGAGAAGAGGAAGACCAAAGAGGAGGTTTATGGATGTGGGGAGAGAGGGCATGGAAATGGATTATCTGCTGTGGCGACATCTAATGAGAAGAAGAGGAGGAAGAAGAAGAGAAAGAAGAAGAAGAATTCTCTCAGACAGAGACACAAACAGGCAGGAAGGAGGTTTCAAAAAGTTGAACTTTGACTTGTTTTCAGGACGAGCGCTGGAGTGTTTTCAGAAACACTGATACGGCTAATCACACACAGAGTTTAACATTCCTCACGTGTGTGTGTGTGTGTGTGTGTGTGTGTGTGTGTGTGTGGGGGGGGTTTCTAACCTCTTTGTGAGACACTGTGAGCTGTTCCTCCAGTGCACTGCATCTCTCCAGAGCAACACGTAACCTCTCCCTCACCTGGGAAACACACCAATACACACAGTTTACGATCAACAACAACAACAGATAAACAAACAACAAAGAACCAAAAATACACACAGTGTACAGTTTAGTGTTCAATGGTTGTTCTGTTTTGTTGTTTTGTTTACTGCTGAAGCAGAGTTTTGATGGTTTTGGGGCAATAAAGCAGTGTTTAATATAAACAGCCCGTTTAAGATCATGAATTATTTTTCTGAACAATGTTAGTGCCGTCAGAAGTAAATATTCTTTATCCTTATTTTCTTTTTGTAATTACAACGTCCTTTTTTATAATGTTTTTCAATTCAACAATGATCTACTATTAATAAAATCTAAACAATTACAGTATAAAAACAAATCAATAATAATGATGAAGACAGTCTGTGCTGCCATGTCATCAGATTCCCACTAAAGGTGCAGTGTGTGTGTGTGTGTGTGTGTGTGTGTGTGTGTGTGTGTGTGTGTGGGGTACCTTCTCGTCCAGCGCTTTGTGATGCTCAAACAGAGACTTAAGCGCCTTCAGAACCTCCACCTCGCTGGACACTCCAGCCGGAGACTGAGCCTGTCTCTTCACCACCGTCATCCTCAGAGAACGTTCATGACGAGAAACCAAACACTCCAGATGTTCCAGCAGCAGCTACAGACAGACAGAAATAGAGAGAGCGAGACAGACACAGAGAGATAGACACACAGAGATAGACACACAGAGAGGGAGAGGGAGAGAGAGAGAGAGAGAGAGAGAGAGAGATACAGACACAGAGAGAGAGACACAGAGAGAGAGAGAGACAGACACAGAGAGACACAGAGAGAGAGAGAGACAGACACAGAGAGACACAGAGAGAGAGAGAGAGAGAGAGAGAGAGAGAGAGAGAGAGAATATTTATAAACATTGAAGTCTTTTTTGTCTCAGTATTCCTGACATTGGGAACTGAAGCCACGCCCACTTCCTGGATCGCACTGACATCACTGGAACCTTTCAGGCCAAAAGAGCTTCTTCATTAACGGCCTGATTAATAAACTCTCTATTAATGTTTAACAGCTGCTCTTCATCAGCTTCCTCTCAGAGCTCCAGCAGTCTGTCTCCAGAGCGCCGAGACCCAAATCCACCATTTCAGCTACAGATACCTCCAGCGCTGCCGTCCCACCAGCAGGACTGATCTTACAGAAGGACAACGGGTGTCCACCATTTCCTTCTCTGCCCAGAGACAGAGACACGTCCAACAACACAACTCCACCGTCTGCTCCTCTGGACTTTGTCTCTCTGTTGGGATTCATGTTCTGTTATTCTAATCCAGGCAGATGTTCTAATGTGTTCTAGATACAGAGAGCACAGGCCCATATCTCTGAGAAGCGCAGCAGGATGAGGAAAAACCCAAACTCATCCTCTACACTCATCCCCGACACCCCGCTCTAATCCCTCGCTCTACCCCTCCACCCTCTGGGCCGCTGGACTGAAGCCAACTGTGTCAGGCGGTCCGAGGGTCGAGGATTAGACTCTGCACGCTTCCTCAGGACTGGACGGGCCCCCAGGGGCCCCTCTGAGGGAGAACACAGGGTTTGTGATTTACAGAAGCAAAGGAGACACGAGTCCCAGAGTCGCTGGAGAAACGATGGTGAAAGGTCACGTTTCAGCAAAACATACAGACAAAAATCTGAGCCTGCGCTGAAACATAAACAAGTAAATAGAGAGAAGACCGGCTTAGTTTAGTGTAACATGTTAATAAAGGTTTGATTTAGTGTAAAATATGTAAATAAAGGTTAGGTCTAGTGTAAATAAAGGTTAGGTCTAGTGTAAATAAAGGTTAGGTCGAGTGCAAAATGTGTAAATAAAGGTTAGGTCTAGTTTAAAATGTGTAAATAAAGGTTAGGTCTAGTGCAAAATGTGTAAATAAAGGTTAGGTCTAGTGCAAAATGTGTAAATAAAGGTTAGGTCGAGTGTAAAATGTGTAAATGAAAGTTAGGTCTAGTGCAAAATGTGTAAATAAAGGTTAGGTCTAGTGTAAATAAAGGTTAGGTCGAGTGTAAAACATGTAAATAAAGGTTAGGTCTAGTGCAAAATGTGTAAATAAATGTTAGGTTTAGTGTAAAATGTGTAAATAAAGAACAGATTTATTGTAAAATGTGTAAATAAAGAATAGGTTTAGCATAAAATGTGTCCAAATCTGCAGATATTTTTAAGACTAGGGTTAGAAAAGATTTAAATAAACATCCTAGACGTCGCTCACGTTTCTACTTTTTTTTTTTCTTTTTCATGTTTTGTTCACGAACAGACTTTATTAGCCTATAAACCCCACACTGTTTTTGAAGGTTATACCGCCGGCGTCCCTTTATTGTGTTAAATGCTAAATTAAACATTTGAAAAACTAGGAGTAGTAAACTTTGAGTAAACTTTATTTCCCTGGCAATGTTCTGAACCAGACCCCCTTGGTGAAGACCGCTTGTTTGGTGTAAACGTGAACTGAGTTTAAGCCCCTGATGAGACTTTTTCATGACCTGAAGGAACTTCGTTAAGCAGGAGATGTGATTTCAAAGCATAAATAAAGCAGCGAACAGAATCCGTGACACTGTCTAGACTATGGAGGAGGAATGAAGTGACTGGTGGTTGTTGTGCACTGATTTAAAACATTTCTAACCCTGTGGAGACTCTTTACATCCCTGTTTATCCCTTAAAGGGGCAGAAACGCTGAAGAAGAGCCTGATTCTGAAGCCGGGGCTCTAAGCCTCACTGCTGATTGGACGGTGAAAGGCCGCACTCTGATGAATTTGAGCTTTTGAGAGTATTTTTAAAAGGAGCTGCCAAGTGAAACCACCTTCCTGCACTCACCCGTGTGTTGTTCCTCTCGGCCTTGAGCTCGGCGATCTCCTCTTCCCTCTCCAGAAGCTGCTCTCGACACATGTTCACCTCCTTAGTCAGCGCCGCAAACTCCTGAACACACACACACACACACACACACACACACACACAGGGAGGGGGGGTCAAAAAATGATGAAAATGGGATTCGACTGATAAAGGCTAATGAGAACAATCTTTCAGTGAAGCGCTAGAAGGACAGTCAGTCCAAAAATGTGAGCAGAACCAGCAGAATTCAGACTTTTCTTTCAGAGGAGGCTCTTCTTCAGTTCCAACAGATTAAACACGGAACAGCTTCCAGTGACGAGAGCCAGTCCTGCAGAACTGAGTCGTACTGCTGTAGAAATAGCATTTTTAAGATTTTTAAGAAAACGGCTTCATGTCGAAACGGCACAACACACGCTGCACGTTTCAGACGAGACGGCTGAACTGTACCACCACAGGAAGCCTACTGTGAAGGACACTTTTAAAAGATGATAAAAACGTACAGGTTACCTCTCAGTACGGCCCGTCTGAGCGAGAAACAGAAGCGAAAAGTGTCAAAACGGCCCATTTTCTAACCACGGTATTTGTGAGGTCACAAAAAACTTTATATGAATGTTTTTCTTCAGCATTTTTTATAATTACACGTATAGATTTATATTATTTATACACACTAACACATATTAAAGATTAGATAACTATATAAACTGTAATATGCTGTGTGTGTGTTCACCAAATTTAAACACACACACACACACTTTAATGCTCAAGAAATGTTAAAAGATTGGAATGACAAGCCCTGACATTGTACAAGTGAAGGAGTGTGTGTGTGTGTGTGTGTGTGTGTGGAACCTCAGCAGGAAGGAGGAGTTTCTGGGTTACTGACAGTCCCTCTAAATGGTTTCCTTCCTTCCTCCTGAAGTCTCTGTGCAGCTCCGGAGGAAAAACACACACTAAAGTAACGTGTTCTTTAAAAAAGGGGTTCTTAAGCTGTTCTTTACATGTGGAACAACCTGCAAAAATGGCAAAATGGAGCAAAAAAGGAAATGAAAAGAAAGTTTAAAAAAAACAGGCATTAAAAACACTTCGGAGAATCTGTGCCTTTAAAGTGGCCATAAATAATTGGACTTTACGGCTCATGTAGCGCGACGGCGGTTTAAAAACGGTACACGGCGCAGCCTTTCGCAGCCAGTTTGGTGTTAAAATTGGGAAACGTTTGCGTAGCGGCGTAATTAAGGGCTGGAACCCGACTGTGGGCGTGTTTCTGGTTCCTCTTCATTGGTGTTCAGAGCTCAGAGCAGCCGCTGCTTCACTTTTTTGATAATGGCAGTGATTTCACTCAGGATCTGGAAATAAAGCAGGAAAATAAAGTGCGCTGGGTGAGCCGTGTTGCTCCGGCTCCGTCCTCATTCCTGTGTTTTCTGGCTGCAGCCCGGTCGTAATTACAGACCAGACTGGAATCCGAATTCCAAAACGTAACCCAAGACACGGACGGCGCCGGACCCCAAGACTTCAGCGCTTCTGAGAACCGGTTCTCCAGCTACTAATTATCCCCTCTTTCACAAACCCCTCCTCTCTCTAAACAGTCTGCCCGACACTGTCCCAGGACCAGCCTGGTCCAATTGACCGCGCACACACACACACACACACACACACACACACACACACACACATCATGCTGTCTGGAGACGTTAAAGGGCCCGGACCCTACAGGCCTCCTTCTTTTGTGACCTTTCAGTCACATCTAATCTCTGAGCTTTATACAAACACACACTTGAGAGTTATTAAAGACAAATCTGACACTGAGCTCCATTCTGACTGGCCGTCTCGGATCAATCGAGAGCCCCCCGGTCCTCGTGAGTGGGTGGAATTTAGATTTTTGAAATACTAAAAACGAAGAGAATAGAAGGCTCGTTTGTGAAAATGACACATTTACACACTGATGTATTGTTTATGTTCTTCTATTCCAGATTTGAATTTTCATTTTAAGTGTCTTTAAAGAGACCATGCTGCCCATGGTCTCTTTGGGTGCAAAATAATCTAATCACTATACTGGAGCTCAGCAGTTAAAGTTTATGATTCATCAGATGATCAAAACAAATAGAACAGAAACATTACCTTCATACCACAGATAAAACTACAAATCTATTCTTACTTCAACTGGGACAATTTGTTGCCAGGTGAGTGTAAAAACATGAACTTTTTAGAAAGTGAGAATGAAAAAGTGAAAGTGACTACCACCGTCATTGGGAACTTGTAGCACAACATAACGAAATTCAACCTCTGCGTTTCACCCACACACACCTGTGCAGCAGGGGGCAGCTATTGAAAGTGCCCAGGGAGCAATGACAGGGAGAGTACCTTGCTCAAGGGTACCTCGGGCAACCCACTGGTGAGGAATCAAACCACAATCTTTAGTCAGGCGACTCCCTCAGCACGAGGCCACCGCTGCCCCAAAGACTCTTTTAAAAGACCAAAACAAAAACACTGATGTTTCAGAGGAACCGGATGCAGCGATGATGTAACAAACTGCTCCAGTAACAGATGAATAATTCAGTATTTCTGTTTCAGGAGTAAAAATATACACCCAAAAAAATACAGCATAAACAGAGAAGTGATGTGGAGAATTTGGAAAAGAAAATTTCCAATTTATTAAAATAAAACAAACGTTGAATATTGTGATTATTCAGAGTTATAATTTTAGTTTTAAGTTACAACACATTTATTGTTACACAGAAGCCTAACAGAGCGAACTCAAGCTCCAGAGTCTTTTTACTCTTCCAGCAACATTCAGACTCTATTTACAGAGAACAGAGAACTAGCAGCTTTTAAAGGCCATGCTTCAGGATTAAGTCCAGTGATCATTGTGGTTGTGGTTCCACCCATTTCATCCAAGCGATGTGATTAAAGTAACTGGATGAGTAAAGTATAAGGAAGAATAAAACATCAGATTTACGTTGAAATAAGTTAACCTGTAAATAAAACTGTATAATAATAAATCTAAATGTATATTTATTATTTTTTATAAAGAACTTAAGGAATGAAAAGTGAAATTACAAAGAAAATTATCATTTAAATAATCATTAAAAATCATTTAAAATTGATAAACACTACTGAATAATAATCATCTTGTAGTGTGCTTATGTCGATTTCATAAAGTCAATTTTCATAAATTCAACATAAAGTTATTACAAATTATAAACAGTATAAAATTTACGAATTTATATTAAAATGGGGAAAAAAGTATGATTTAAGTTAGGGAATAATAAAAAGTAAAAATAAGAAAAAAGTGAGATTTGTTCAAATAAGTTTTAAAATGGCTAGAAACGTCAGTTTTTGTGCTGCTTTATTTCAAAATATTGCGACCGGATTATCGCACCAAGTGCAGAAGTGCGTGGATTAATCAGGAAGCGATAAATCCCCAGCGTACAGAGCGGTGAAGGTGTAGGTTTTAAGAGGCGATTACAAAAACTAGATTTAGCTCATTAAAATAATCCTACAGAAGAAGATTAACCCTTAGCGAGTCAAAGAAAGGTAGACGGCTTTGTTTCATTTACGTCACATGACCGCAATTACATAGCGACGTTAATCCGCTCTGCATCGTCAGGCTGGTTTGTTTGGTCTGAACGTTACCAATCTTCACTTTCCTCACAATTTAGAAGCTGCGCTATTCTAAAGTGGCTTAAAATCAGAAAATTGAGCAGCTGTTTCTTTTGGTTTTTTTGGTTTTTTAAACATCAACGGGTGAAGATGCGGCGAGAACGACAAGATCCGAATATTCTTTCGGTTCATATCTGCTTAAAATGTGGAAAAGTACAGACTGCCTGAGGACGCTTACGTACGATTTCTCTATGAATAACGTCAGACTGGTACAAAACAGAGAAAGATTTTTGTTTTCTTTGTTGATCGAACATCAATTAAGTAACCTTAAGATCAAAGACAGTGACATCAAAGTGACATCAAGACGAAAACGAGTGAATATGAGGATCCACAGGTAGAGCAGTCAGTCAAACAAACAAGCCAACTGAAGAACCGCCCAGTTTAACATCTACCAAGAGAAGAGCGGCCCGTTATACACCACCACCAGGAGTCCAGTTAAACACACCCCAATAGAGCAGCCCACTGGAATCATTTATACCAAAAGAACAGCCCAGTAGTAACTATTTGACTGCCAAATATATACAGAACCCAGTTAAATAGTTACCTCTAAGAGAACAGTTCTTTGAAATCTATACCAAAAGGAGAACAGTCCAGTTCTTGGTCTTCACAAGAACAGTCCATTAGAACAAAAAACTAGAAAGGAAATACACATCTGGGAAGAGCATGGCAAAAACACACCAAAAGGAAAACCGATTGGCCACATTTGGATCAAAAGGTAAAGAGTCTGGCAAAGAATACACCAATGGGACGAGGGTTTGGCAAAACAATAACTGCTGAAGAGTTTGAGTAAAAATGCAACAGAAGGCATGGCATTTTTCACCAAAAGGAGACAAATCCGGCTAAGACTACACCAACAGGATAAGAGTTTAGCTCAAAACAACAGTAGGAAGTTACGGCTAAAACACACCCGCAATGGGAAAGTGAACTGGTGTAAATCTGCCACTAGAAGATGAGCAGGATTAAAACATCAGACGAGCACCACCAACAATCCACCAATTAGAAAAGGGCAGGGGGTCAGCAGGGGGTCGAGGATATCCACTGCTGCTTCTGGACAGCTTCAGCATCGTAGCCAATAACAATTAACACTAAATCACAGCCTGGACCGACTACAGCTGAGATTTGATTGGCAGAAGGTTTTACAACTGCACTCCTCCAGGATTTCTCCTCCCGCGTCATTACATACGAACTGGTAGGCAACTGACTGAAGCATTTTTATGGGGACAGGTTCAATCACACACAGCAAACTGCAGGCTTTCAGCACTGAGTACATTCCTGTACTTTTTACTTTTATACTCGGAGTACATTCACTTGTTCTGAGTAAAGTAGTGGAATCAGTTCTTCTACTCTTACCAAAGTCTTTTCAAACAAGTATCCGTTCTACTGGAGGTGAGAACGTTCACCATATCTGACAATTTCCACACCGCTGTTCGAGGGTTTTGCTTCATAGAGGCAGGTGGAGCAATAAGTGCTTAACGTGAACACAGGCAGTGCCACACACACACACACACACACACACACACACACACACACACACACCCTATAAAACATGCAGGAGGCCACGTGGACCTCTATTGAGAAGGGCTCGTTGCCGTCCAGCAGATGTTCAGCAGGTAAAACCGTGGAGGATGAAGTTACAGCAGAGCGGCTCATCTGTCAACATAACCCCTAAAATACAGGGTCAGTCCACACACACACACACACACACACACACACACACACACACACACACACCCTAGAGGTTGCAAAGACTAGCTGACTAATAAATTAAGCGACAGATCTGGGAAAGATGTGCAGCAGGTCAGGACGATAAAGGATGGAAATGGAAACGTACTCACAGGTGAACAGAGCGTGTTGAGCAGATGGAAGGAATACTTTGAGGAGCTGATGAATGAAGAAAATGAGAGAGAGAGAAGACTGGATGATGTGAGAAGAGTTAACCAGGAAGTGCAGCAAATAAACAAGATGGAAGTAAGGGCAGCGATGAAGAGGATGAAGAATGGAAAGGCTGTTGGACCGGATGACATACCAGTGGAAGCATGGAGATGTTTAGGGGAGATGGCAGTTGAGTTTCTGACCAGATTGTTTAACACAATCTTGGAAAGTGGGAGGAGCCTGAGGAGTGGAGACTAAGTGTACTGGTACCGATCTTCAAGAATAAGGGTGATGCACAGAGCTGTAGTAACTATAGAGGGATAAAGTTGATCAACCACACCATGAAGTTCTGGGAAAGAGTCGTGGAAGCAGGTTAAGAAAAGAGGTGAGGATCAGTGAACAGCAGTGTGGGTTCATGCTGAGAAAGAGCTCTACAGATACAATGTTTGCTCTGAGGGTGTTGATGGAGAAGTACAGAGAAGGTCAGAAGGAGCTGCATTGTGCCTTTGTGGATTTGGAGAAAGCAGATGACAGGGTGCCTAGAGAGGAGTTGTGGTTTTGTATGAGGAAGTCTGGTGTTACAGAGAAGTATGTGAGAGTAGTTCAGGATATGTATGAGGGCAGTGTAACAGTGGTGAGATCTGCAGTGGGAGTGATGGATGCATTTAAAGTAGAGGTTGGATTACATCAAGGATCAGCACTGAGCCCATTCTTGTTTGCAGTAGTAATGGACAGGCTGACGGACGAGGTTAGACAGGAGTCTCCGTGGACGATGATGTTTCTAATGATATTGTGATCTGTAGTGAGAGTAGGGAGCAGCTTGAGGAGAACCTGGAGAAATGGAGATCTGCTCTGGAGAGGAGAGGAATGAAAGTGAGTAGGGCAAAGACAGAATACATGAGTGTGAATGAAAGTGAGGACAGTGGAGTGGGGAGGATGGAGGGAGTAGAGGAGGAGAAGGTGGAGGAGTTTAAATACTCGGGATCAACAGTTCAGTGTAACGGCGAGTGTGGAAGAGAGGTGAAGAAGAGAGTGCAGGATGGTTGGAATGGGTGGAGAAGAGTGGCTGGAGTGATTTGTGACAGACGGGTACCAGCAAGAGTGAAAGGGAAGGTTTACAGGACAGTAGTGAGACCAGCTATGTTGTACGTGTTGGAGACGGTGTCACTGATGAAAAGGCAGGAGGCGGAGCTGGAGGTGTCAGAGTTAAAGATGCTGAGATGTTCGTTGGGTGTGACGAGGATGGACAGGATTAGAAATGAGTATATTAGAGGGACAGCTCAGGTTAGACGTCTTGGAGACAAAGTTAGAGAAGCAAGGCTGCGTTGGTTTGGACGTGTCCAGAGGAGAGACGAGGAGTATATCAGGAGGAGGATGTTGAAGATGGAGGTGCCAGAAAAGAGGAGAAGAGGAAGACCAAAGAGGAGGTTTATGGACGTGGTGAGATTTGGTGAGTTGATTCGCTGTGGCGACTCCTAAACGGGAGCAGCCGAAAGAAGAAGAAGTGGTTTAAGTAAGCAGAAAATGAGGATTCTGTAGTAAAGCTGTCCTCCCTCTCCCCCATCCATCAGTATAACTGTCCTCTCTCTCTCTCTCCGTCCTCTCACAGCAGTCTGTCAAGCGTCCCGGAGGAGGCAGTCACACAACCGAATCTGAGGGGGAAAAATGTAAAAGCCAGTAGCGAAGGACAGCAGGGGCCTCATTCTCAGTTCTCCACAGAACATGTTCTCTAGGGTTACAGAACTTGGACGACGCTGGACCAGTTGACTTTGTGGACACAGGAAAACGAGTCCTCCGTGAAGGGGCCCAGCAGGAGGATCCGGCGCTAAAGGCCCGGCGCCGCGGCCGCTGCCATTTCGGCGTTGATTTAAATTCCCATCTGGCACTAAACTGGTCTGGCAAACCTGCCGCTGTAGCTGGAACACACCAGCCTTTGTCTCCGTCCATACCCTCTCCCTGTCTCTCTCTCTCTCTCCTGTCTCTCTCTCTGCCTATACCATCCCAAAGAGTGCGAGGATATAGTGTTCACAACATTCCTGGACATGAAAGGAGGAGAAAGTTTCAAAAGAGTTGCTGTGATTATTTCCACTCGTAAAACAATGCTCACTTGAGAGAGAGAGAGAGAGAGAGAGAGAGAGAGAGAGAGAGAGAAAGAGAGAAAAAAAACACATTTGGGAGATTCAAAGCTGGAAGAACATGAAGAAATAAATTCAAGACAGAAAGAAAGTCTTTTCTGACCAGCTGCCTGAAGAAAAGCACCAGCAGAAAAATTTACAACGTTCTGAACGTGTCTGATGAAGCACAGACGTTTCCTAAAAACAACCTCGTTCAGGCCGATGGACCGCAGCAGACCCGAACTGCAGAGAAGCAGTCCGTCTTCATAAAGGGACACCAAGACGCGGATACTGATTTTAGTTTTCTTATTTAAGTATTTTCTGTACTTAATTTCCTCCCTTCAACCCAAATATCTGTCCTGCTCCTCATTCTGTTTTCCAGGGGAGAGAGGGAGCGAGAGAGAGAGAGAGAGAGAGAGAGAGAGAGAGAGAGAGAGAGAGAGAGAGAGAGAGAGCAGCTGGTGTAAATAATGAATGTTGGCTCTGGACCCTCATACTTTCACTGCATGGAAAAATAAAAAGCCGGACGAGTGTGTCGTCAGAATTTCCGACTCGTGGCTGGACTTTACTGTAAAATCAATATAGACCCCCCCCCCCCACACCCAAACTCTCTCTCTCTCTCTCTCTCTCTCTCTCTCTCTCTCCATCCACTTGACTGATAGCACTTTAGCTCCGCCCAAACGGACCTCTTTTAAAACACTGGCAATCAGAGGAAAGCTCTTTTACATATGCAAATCTTAAACGGTAACAAAAACATCTTAAATGTTTTAAAACTTCTTCCCGGTTTGTCTTCCTGTCCTCGACATCTTCCTCTTCCACACCGTGTCCTCTCTCACCACGTCCATAAACCTCCTCTTTGTCCTTCCTCTTCCATCTTCAACATCCTTCTCTTGATATACTGCTCGTCTCTCCTCTGGACGTGTCCAACCGATCTTGCTTCTCCAACTTTGTCTTTAAATTGTCCAACCTGAGCTGTCCACCTAATATATCTTTGTTTCTAATCCTAATTCTCGTCCCTCCAGATATGATCTCAGAACCTTTAACTCTGACACCTCCAACACCTGCCTTTTCATCACCGTCTCCTACCCGTATAGCATAGCTGGTCTCACTACTGTCTACAACCTGCAGAACACAGCTGGTCTCACTACTGTCTCCAACTCCATTACTCTGAACTGTCCACCCAGAGTATTTAAACTCCTCCCCTTCACCTCCTCTATTCCCTCCATCCTCACCACTCCGCTGTCCTCACTTTCATTCA
The DNA here is from genome assembly GCA_017165825.1 of Hepsetus odoe. NCBI lineage: Eukaryota > Metazoa > Chordata > Actinopteri > Characiformes > Hepsetidae > Hepsetus > Hepsetus odoe. The sequence goes on from CM029375.1 coordinate 28,593,824, forward strand.
CACTCATGGGCTCGGTCTTTGCTCTCTGCAGTAGAGCTCCACCTCTCCAGGGTGTCGCTACAGATCACAAATACCTCATTTCATCAGACCAGCTGCGATTGGTCAAAGACTCTGAATGTTCAGAGGCTCATTTGCATATCACAGCCTCCTGCAGAGTCAGTATCGCAGGGACAAATGTTGCAATAAGATTAAACAGATGATCTTCCGAACAGCCCGAGTGTGACAACAAACTGTCCCTTTAACTCACAGCTTTCCCGACTTTGTCTGAGGCGATGGCGAGGAAGAGATTCCGAAAAAGGAAAAGAAAAAGGATCAAGAAGGGGGTTTGGTTTTCCCACCAAAACAAAGTGTTGTGTGTGGGTGTGTGTCAGCAGAGGTTTAACCCACAACTGCCACACACACACACACACTTCCACGAAATCACCCAGAACAGCCCCCTTGGCCCAATTAGAGACACACACACCCCTCCACTCTGGGACCTGGCCTGAGAAAGAGCCTCCCCGAAACATCAGGATGAAGCAGCCGGTTCAAACTAATTAAGGACTTTAAAAAAAAAATACACATTTGCATGTTTAATTAAAACAGCATCCAAAAGGGGGGCGACAGTCATCTTAAGCCAAGACACTTTCAACTCCTGTCCTGCACCGCCACAGTTATTCAGTCCCTAAAAACAGGGACGTCCCTGCCAGAGCTCTACTTTGGGGACGTCTGCACATGTCTTGTGGAGAATCCCTCCCCGTACACTGCCCTCAGGATGAAAGTAAGTTACAGAAGGACAGACAGCTGTGTGTGTCCTCAGCGTGGACTGTGGACAGACAGCTGTGTGTGTCCTCAGCGTGGACGGTGGACAGACAGCTGTGTGTGTCCTCAGTGTGGACGGTCAGTAACGCCGCCGCTCGGAGACGGAGGACGAGAGACTCTCACTGTTACAGTAAAGGGTGATGATGAGCTGATGTTAGCGAGCGTCCCTCTTCTCTCCAACAATCATCGAGAAGTTCTCAGACTGAAGATGAAGATCTTTAACTGGAGAACTGATTACTGATCTCTCGTTACATCACTGTCCACACAACCGTGTCCCAAACTGGACACACACTCAACAGTGTGGACAAATAGTGCACAACCACTGGACACACTCTCAGTAATGTAGTGTGTAATAATAGTGCACAACCACTGGACACACTCTCAGTGATGCAGTGTGTAATAGTGCACAACCACTGGACACACACTCAGTAATGTAGTGTGTAATAGTGCACAACCACTGGACACACTCTCAGTAATGTAGTGTGTAATAGTGCACAACCACTGGACACACACTCAGTGATGCGAGTCAAGTGTAGAAGTATGTGGTTTGGGACGCAGCCCGGAACGACGTGGTGATAAAAACACAATCATTAAAACACTGGAGCTCAAAGACGTGTGAACGACTGGTGTCCATTCTTTCAATCCCTCCCCGGAGACAGAGACACGTCCAACAGCACAACTCCACTGTCCCCGTCTCTGGACCTTTTTAATATGACGCATCAGAGCTTGTTTACACTGACATTACAGGTCAGACAAAACAAAGCAGAGACAAAGACACACACACACACACACACACACACACACACACACAAGCTGAAAATGATTCCCACACAATCAGGTTCTCTCACAAACTCCTCCTTCTTCCAACATCTTCCCAAATGAACCGCCGCACCCAACTCCGACCCCGAGAGGTGTCCAAGCCCTGCGCTCAGGAATGTGTGTGCATTCCTCAGGAGACACACACACACACACGGGAGAGCACTGTGTTCAAAGCTCCCCCTCCCTCTGTGTGTGTGTGTGTGTGTGTGTGTGTGTGTGTGTTGGCCTCAGGCTTTGCTTTCAGAAAACACAAAAAAAGGAAAGAAAAAGAAAGAGAAAAGAAAAAAAGACGGAGTTATCTATTTAAAAAGCTCCAGCCAGTACAGGAAGGAAATGGGGAGTTTATCCATGCTTTTAAACACACACACACACACACACACACACACACACACACACACACACACACACACACACACACACACACACACACACACACACACACAGTGGAATGTGTTGAACAGAATCAAAATAAAGTAAATATTATAAAGTTTAAAGCTCATTAAGTGTCTTCACAGTTTCCTGGTTGCAGACCTGGTTCTAGATTGACATCTAGCACCAGAACCTGTGGATTGAGCTGCAGGAGAACCAGGTGGGACCTTCAGCTTGGCCCACAAAGTCCAAGTGTGTTAGAAATTGAATGCTTTAAGACCCAGAAGCTGCAGAAATCTTTCAAATCGCAGGAGGCGCGTGACTGGACGAATTCAGATTTCCTCAAGATCCAAAATTGTGAAACACACTACAACAATGGGGAGCAGTGATGGGGGCAGTACCTTGATCAAGGGAAACTCAGAGTAACCTACTGATCCCAGGGCCTCTTCCAAAATCAGCCATACATGTAACAAAATGACTGAAATGTCATTTTCTAGTTAGAAACTACAGCGACTTTTAAATTGTTATACATTTTTAATCATCAGATTTTTTTTTTTTTTTAAATGATCATGGACCCATGCTCGAGACTTCAGTCATTAATAATTGGACGGTAAATCATCTAATAATAATAATGCTCTAATAAAGTTATCACAGTCTGATGTTTTTGCCCTGAAGAGTCGAAACCCCTCGGCGGCACTAATTAGCAGCAGCTCATTAATTAGTAAAGCTCCAAATTCCTCCTCCTTTGATGATCCGACCTCCTCCCTCAGGACGAAATGGCTCCCGCGCTCCGGAGAAGAGTCAAAAATGGTTCACAGAAACGCAGACACAGTCACAAAATACACATTAGCATTTCCCGCCCATTCATGATGAAGTCATGTCAGCCAGTCAGAACGGAGCTCATTTACATAAATCAGTGTTAAAGGCACCTTTCCTAAAACAGCCTGTGAGATCCTGAGGGACAAATACAGGCTGGAAATTGGCTGATTAGTTATTTTGCATAAAAATGAAAAAAAATACAAGGTAAAAAGTGCATGACGGGCCCTTTAACTGTATATAAAAGGAGTTTAAACGTATAAATGGGATGAAAAAGGATCGCGTGAACTGGGCTTAACGTAAAAGCACCTGTCCAGCCTGAACAGACGGTCCACACTGTCTCAGTCAGTGCGTCCATCTGCCGAGGGACATGAAGACCTTCTTCTTTCTGATCCGGCGGCTTAAAAACGAGCGCTCGGCCGGCGCCCCCTGCCAGCCCGAAACCTGCCGCTGTGGGGAGACCTCCCAAAATAATTCCGAACGGAGGGATTAAAAAGGGGGGAAATAAATAAACAAGAACAAAAAATTCTGAACAGTTCACAAAACGTTCACGGTGTGCAGTGCAGGCGCTCAGACCAGACCGAAGAGAGTCCGAGTGAACGGATTAGAAGTAAAAAAGTAGATTTTTAGTGCACTAATTGGAGGAAAACCTAAAATATAGTCACTTTAAACACACCTCGTCCAAAAACAGTCGCAGGAATCAAAGACGTCCACCAATCAGAACAACCCACCTGCAGCTGGGATTCATCAAAAAGCACCGATTTCAACATCAGTAATGCAGTATCGGCGATATGCAGATATTTATCATTATCGTGATAAAATTCAAGCCCATATTGTTTCCTGAGCGTCTCGTCAGGTCTTATTTAATTAAAGGAAACTGATCAGCTGCTTGTTTTCTGTACAAAGAGAGCAGAAACGGTCCAACAGGAGGTGTTGGGGGGGAAATAAATAAATTAAAAAAATAAAAACAGTATCAATTCTATAAAAATGTAAAATATCTTTAGCAGCTAATGGCTCTTCCATAAAAAAATTCTTTTTATTTTTATTTTTATTTATTCCCTGAAGCACTTTAGAGTGCAGCTCTAAAGGGGGAATAAAACTGAAACCAAATAAATAAGAATTAAAAACCACTATCTGGCAATCAGGGTCGATATTAGATAGACAGACAGACAGACAGACAGACAGATAAGTAAGACACACCCAACATATCACAATGGATGGATGGATGGATGGATCACACCCTACATATCACAAACACAAATTTATTTAAAAATAAGTTCGCTCCAGTTATGGACCGCCCACTTCACTGTGATTGGCTGAAAGCAACACCGTCTCCGTTAAACTGATTTTTCTTGGCCGCTGTTTAAAAGTTTCTGTTTCGATTTCGGAGTCGTACCAATAAACAACCAGCCAAACATCTACACCATCTTCCACCACAAAAGTCAGAGTCCCACCGAGTACGAGGGGATAATGCACAAAGAAACAAACCGTAAACAACTGTTTACTAATTAACGCGGCTCGTTATGAACGGACATCACTAATGGACATTTATCCTTCTCCTGGCGCTCCGTAGTCCAGAACAGCGCCCCCCGTCTGTTTTCTCTTACATTTACAACATCTTCAGACGCTCTGATCCAGAGCGGCTTCTTCTCACTGGTAGGGAAGTTGCTCCACAGTCTTGCTGGAGCAACCTGGAGCGCAGGGTTCTGCCCAGGAACCCGGTGGCGGTGTCGGAGATGGGAATCGAACCTGCGACCTCTTGGTACACAGGCGAGCGTCCCAAACACCAGAGCACCACTTCCACCTCTTCCCCTCCAAACGGCAAACTTTTACACACTTTCACAGCCTTTAAAAAAACTACTGGACTCAAAAAAGAAAGAAACAGCTTTACATTAAAGAAAGGAACAAACAGACAAGCCCACGTTTATGGTCTTCATTTCAAATCCCTGAAACTTGCATAAACGTGTCCTTTTAATAATAATAATAATAATAATAATAATAATAATAATGAGATGAAACCCATTAAAGAAACGCAAAACGGTTTCAGTTTATAGTTTCTGTGATGTCACAAAAGCACATTTGCATATCCCACCCATTCATGCTGAAGAACTGGACCGAACCTCTTTCACCAACGAGCCAGAAAACGGATTCCAGCTCAAAGGTAAACCAATTTTAAGGAACATGATTTATCGGCTAAAAATACTGAAGTAGACACACAGCAGGTCGTGGGCTCAAATCCCGGACCAGTGTGTTACCCTGAGGTACCCCTGTTCAAGGTACCGTCCCCATCACTGCTCCCCAGGTGCTGGATATGTCTGCCCCCTGCTGGACGGTGTGTGTGTTTAACGGTGGACGGTGTGTGCGGGGAAAGTCCCTTTCGCTTTCACTTACCTGAGGCAGGGCGGTGTTGAGCTGCCTCTGGAGCGAGTCCCTCTCGTGGCTGACCTCGTGAAGTTTGCCTTGCGTGAGACCCAGGTTCTCCTGGGTTTCTCTCAGGGTGTCCAGCAGCCTGTCCCGCTCCTCCAGCATGGACACCATCAGGGACTCAAAATGTCCCTCGGAGTCCGACTGCAGGGGCGACCCCGAACCCCGTCCGCCCCCGTTACTCCCCACCTCCGCCTCGCTGATGGTGGGCATCACCTCGCACATCATCTGCAGACAAAACGTTCAAAACCTCATGACTCTTCCCCAATTCTTACAGGAGTGCAAATCTGACAAAAAAACGCCAAATTTAAAGATGTCCCGGTAAAGCAGAACGGCCTGCGTGGTTCAAATTCTGCTTTTAAACAACTTTTTATCCGAAAATCGACAAGTAGCAAACTAACAAAAGTAACAGAACTTTTTACGGAACTGAGGTTCCCATCGAGAACCTCCAGTTTAGCAAGAACCCACAAGCTGAGCGAGAGGCGATGGCAGCATTTAAAATATATATATATAAATAATTTTTATGTATTATATAAACACACACATGTATTATATACTTATAATACATATATAATAAGGATAATATACTTTCATATTTAGCAAACAAAGTTTTGATTCATTATTGATTTTAAAAATGACACAAATTAATTCTATTTCATTGCATTAAGCATGCAAAAAATTCTTGATCCTTCTTAATTTGATTTTCAATAGAAATATCCAGGATTGTATATATGATATATACTCCATGAGCTCAGAAATGAAACAAGAAACGGCATTTCCCGTTAAGTGTCCTTGTTTTTTGTTCCTGAACACCTTCGACCGGTCCGACTCGCCGCCTGTTGCGAAACAAGACGCCGTTAATCATGACGTCCGTGAAGAAACGATCAGCTGAAAGAACGGCGGCTGCGCTGCGGGACGGCGATTTGACTAAAAGTTAAGACTGTTTTTATGTTCCCTTCAAGCAGATAAGAGGTTTTATGATGTTATGATGAGAAGATAAACCTCGTCTCACAGCCGCAATAATCTCCTCGCGCCCAGAATTATCGCCCTGTGGATTTAAGAACAGCGAGAGACGTGGAAAACCGAACGTCTGAGCGCTGACGTTCCAAAGTACATCCAACTGCGAAGGTCCTAAACGTCACCCCGAGCAGGCGGAGTTTTAAAGACATAAAAACGAACCGGCCGGACGGGACGAAGTCGGATTGGACTGCACGAAACACCGTCTGATAACGGTCATCGAATTTTAGCGTTAGTCGGTGTTGATGTGATGGGGCACGAGACAAAAACTGCAATAGCAGAAATTTAAAATCCATTTTTCTCTCTAAAATTAACTTTTTGTTTTTAGTTTCACCTTACTTGTTGGCAACCTAGTTTCTCTGATTGGTCCAGACTAAATCTAATCAGGGGCTGCACTCGGCTGAGAAAGATTCAAGTTTAAAGTGTCCAGATCTGAACATAGCCCGGGGAGCAGTGACAGGGACAGTACCTTGCTCAAGGGTACCTCAGGGCAACCCACTGGAGAGGGAACTGAACCCACAATCTTCCGGGGAAACTCCCTCACCACCAGGCCACGGCTGCAGGCACACTACGGACGAATAGAACTGATTATTATTCACCTGTAGCTAAACACCCCGTCCTGTCCCTGTCCTGTCCTGTCCTGTCCTGTGCCTGTCCCTGTGCCTCCTGGACAAGTGGTGAAGTTGGTTTTATATTGGATCTGGGTTTCTGTGATTTAAACGTTAATAACTTTTTGGATACGGCAGGGATTTTTTTCTGTTGAGGTTCAGTAAAGAGAAAACTTTAAAGCGACTTTAAAACTTCAGACTTACTTTAAAAGTAAGTCTTAATAGATGCAAAAATATTAAAACTAACAGCTTCTATCAGTGGTTCGAATTTTATCTGTTATTTTATGTACATTTCCATGTTCTTGTTAACTTCTAACTTTAATAAAACTCATTTTAATTGAACTACTTAACTAATAATTTTTTTTTATTTCATTTTTGATTTTGGAACCAACTTCTATTCTTTAGCTTATTTTATCTCCTTAAAGCGAAACAAAAGACCCGTGTTTTAAAACCTGCAATAAAAACAAACTCGGCGTCGAGTTAATACAACTAAAGATAATTCCAGGTAATTCATTCGCGTCCCTGTCGCAGGACGGGTTTAGTCTTAGTGAGGGTGAAACTGGACGAGTGGTGAAGTTTTATACTGGACCGGGGTTTCTGAGATTTAAACCTTCATTTCTTATATAATCTCCACACGAGGCAGAGATTCTTCTCGTTTTTAGTCTCGGATCGTTCATTAAACGAGTGGAGACTTTCACAGATTTAGTCTCTACCTTCTCATCCAGGAGAAAATAAAAGACAAATAAAAGACGCTCTAAAAAGTCACGCTGGTCAGCATATTTTGCGATTCAGGATGTAAAATGGGGTTAACAAAAAAAAAAACTTTAGGAAACAGAGGAAAAAAAAAAAAAAACAATTTCTTCATGCTTTGGGAAAAATAAAAAAATTGTAAATTTTCTTTAATTAACTGCTCTGATAACGGAGACCGATTGGCTGAGGGTCCACAGCCCACTATTTTCTGCACTTCATTATTTTTATGCCATTTCTGTGGGTTTGCGTTCTTGCTACTGTGCCTTTAAGAATGATTCATTTAAATCAGCTCTTCTCTGATTGGCTGCACCGTAATGTCTGTTTGAATGGCAGCTCAGGGCTAAAACACTCCGTACAACTTCTACACTAATGGGCGGAGCTAAACTGCTCAAGGCCTAATAAGGAAACATGCAAAATTTGTGACATCACAAAGATCTGGAATAAAGAGGCTTGACCTCAGGACTGACTCAGGACAGAAGCTCCAGACTGTGTAAAAAAATGTACACCTTGAGCATTTTTTATTTTTAATTAGAATTATTACAATTATCGTCATTTTAACTGCACTATTTCTATTTTGACTTCATTTTAAATACAGAAAAGCATTGAAATAAAGTTTGAACAATATTTACACACTTTCAGCCTTTATTAATATTTCTATTATCGCTGTTACTTTTTTACTTTCTCATTTTATTGTTCAGGATTTTGTGACTTTTGTCTGCGAAAAGCACTTTTTAAGCCTTTTTAGCATTTTATTTACCATTATTTCTACATTTAAATCATCTTTTTTTAAGTTTACATTATTCTCTCCGTTTATTGTTCAACATTTTGTGCTTTATCAATAAAAATAAATATAAATAACTTTACTTTTGTTTACATGCAGAAAAGTGATGGGGGAAGCATTAATTTACAAACTCTGGGCTTTAAAAGTGATTAAATGGGGAAAAAAAAGAATAATATTCACACATTTTGTGCCTTTTTAGTATTATTATTACGTATTATCTATAAATGATCTTTTTTTGTTGACCTAATTCTCTGAAGTGTTTTGTCACTCGTCTGTGAAGTGTTTAATAAATGACTTTACTTCCCTTTAAATGTAGAAAACTGATCAAATGAGAAAAACCTGACATTATTTACACACTATTATTAATCTTACACATTAAACTTCATACTTTACTATCGTTATTTTAGTTGAACTTATTTTCTTCTTCAGTGTTTAGTCCCTTGTCTATGAAAAGTGATTTATATATCAACTTGACTTTTGTTTAAATGCTGAAAAGTGATAAAATGGGGAAAATAGACTGATGTTTTAAATATATTTACACACTCTGACCAGTAAAGCGACGTGTGCTCTGTATCGTCAAAGAGCATCACAGCCGCAAACCCAGCGGTACCGTTTCCGGTCCGTATCGTGCAGTAATTACAGAAGAGAGTCGTAAAGGACCAGACGCCGCGTAAGAAAGTCTTTGAGGAGAACCGACTGTTCTTGGGTTTTAGCTGATTATTTGGCTTTTATTCTTGTAAAAACCCTTTAACTCCAAGCCCCTTTGGACCGCCGTCCTGCCGAAACAGGGCTTCGCGCCACAGTCGAGGCCCGAGATCATGTGAGGCGGATTTGCACGGATTTAAAGGGGTCGAATCAAAGCGGCCGAGATTCACCACTTATCAGTAACCTCGCACTGAAACCACTTCCTTTCAGAAACCGCTGCGTTCGCTAAGAGCGTTTCCTGCCAATCGCAGCTTTTTATGACAGCTAAGCGCAACAGAGCTGCCATTTAAAGGGGAATTTTCCAAATTTTCTGCAAATTTAGGAAGTAAAAGTCATTCAGGGACTGAAACTGGAACTCTGGCTTTGATAAGACATCGGGTTCCATTCGACACGCCTCTATTATAATAAAAGAGCGCATCGGAGTGGTTTTTGCGTCCCAGGGTGCTGAATGGAACGTCTGGTGGGGGAGATGCTGCCTGATGAGGAAGATTTTGGACAAAAACTGAACCTATTCCTGGTGGAGGGGCATAGGAAGAGCATTGTGAGGCTCCAAACTGATTAGGATCAGATCATTTTACGCTCCGTATCGCTCTAGAATCTCCTCATTCACTTTATATCTATTGCTTTTAATCCGTTTCCCCCGAGAACCAAAACTTTAGCATCCCTATTGGGTGTATATATGGAGATTATAGTAATTTGGGCTTTATAATTTACTTTTATACAGCTTTACATCCTTCTATATTCTATCTTAAGGTATCTAAAGGGTTGCTACAAATGATCTTATTGTCTATTATAGACAGTTAAACTTTAACTGGGATTCTCAGATATTTCAGGCTGAATTTTTTGGGATTCGAGGTTTATTTTGAGGCTTTTTCTGCAGAAATAGTTCAATTTTATAACCGCTGGACATTTAAACAGATCATTGAGTTGCTCTACAAGACCCTCCTCCTAAAACCCAACAAACCCGAGCCAGGGCCCGATCCGGAGGGTTGGGGAACGCTTGGGGAACGCTCTGTAGAACGAAGCTGCTGATGGCCCCCCGCCATCAAATCCTGCACATCTAACGGAGATGCAGAATTAAAGGGCCGGAGGGGGGAGGGAGTTTAACCTAATTCTGCGTGAACCGTGGTTTCGCAAAAGGAGGTCAGAGTGTGGTACAACAGCGGAGCTGGGGGGGGGGGGGGTCCAGGCTCCGGTTCACGGGCTGACAGATGGCACCTGCGGGATACCTGTGAGTCATGTGACCTGAGCCTGAGAACTGACCAATCAGCACTGAGCCATGCTCAGCTCTCTGGCATGGGTTTATTTCTCCCTTTTAAAAAGGCCTAAAGGATGGAAATCACAACAAAAGACCAGAGGAAGGGAAAACGGAGCGTTTAAAGGCAGAACTGCTGCAGGAATGAGTTGATTAGTGTCATTTCCAGGAGAAAAAACTGAGCCGCAGGTTCGGTGTTTACCTTTGCAGGTCCGACGTGGTCGCCTCCCGTGAGAATAAATCCGATCTAAGGTCCGGGAGCTGTGATTTTTTACTCTTAAAACCCCTTTTGGTTGCTTTCCAAGCCTCTGAACCCATCCAGACTGGATTCAGACTAAACTCTCAGCCCCTCTGAGACATTTTACACCGTTTACTCCTTCAGAGGAATGCATAGCAGAATAAAAATGAAAGATAAAAGTTAAAAAAAAGGGGGGAAATGGCTAAAAATGAGGTCCTAGGACTATCTACCCACTAAAATCATTGCTGGGCATACAGGTGAGGTGGGGAAGGTAAGTGAAGTAACTCTCTTCAGGAAGAAAGTCCCTGATTAATGATGGGGGGCCACTGAGGTCAACAACCCAGAGCAACATAAACAAACAAACAAACAAACAAACAAACAAACAAACAAACACAGGGACACAGACAGGCTCTGGGGTGGGTCAAAAAGTGCTCCTGCTCGACTTGTGGATATCCAGAGTGTTGTAAAAGCTTATAAAATCCAGCGGGAACATTTAAACTCGCTTGTAAATCCTGTAGTTTTGTTGTTTATCCGCTGCTCGGCCCCGCCGCCATCCTGCTCCTCGGGTTTCTGAGGAGAAAAGCAGAGCCGGGGGCCGAAAAAAGCGTCGAAAACACCGCAAAACCTTCACCCCCAGCTCGCAAACGCCGCCGGGTATCCGCGGAGAGTTGTTCCCGCGACTTCCGGCCGTTAAATCCCGAGTTTGAGGCCGAAACCGGTCGCTTTTTTCGGTTTTATCGCCCCGCCGCGCTCCCTCCGCGCTCCCTCCGCTCTCCGGCTCTCCCGAAAAGTCCGAGCGTGATGACGCGGCGGGTCGTGCGTGGCAGTGACGTCAGCGCGCAGAGGCGTGCGCGGCCCGGGGGCTTTCTTAATTGTTTACACTCAGAGCATAAACAACAATAAGAACAGAAAGAAAGCACAGATTTCCCCCCAAAACGCACCGAAATTCACAGGGTTCCTTATTGGATCGTCATTTTAGATCTCCAAGAATGGGAAAAGATGTAAAGAGCACTCAGACTCTGGAGATTTTTGACAATTTATTGATCCAGAAGTTGACCTTTACTGAAAAAAACATTTTTTTCCTATTTCTTTTCTGTGGTAGTTTATAAGGGGGGGAAAGTAACAATAATGAGAAACTCTCATTACAGCTACAACTCCTTCTTATGACTTCTGATGTCTCCCGTTTAGGAGTCGCCCCAGCAGATCATCTGTCTCCATTTCTTCCGGTCCTCTGCATCTTCCTCCTTCAAACCGACCACCTGCATGTCCTCTCTCACCACATCCATAAACCTCCTCTTTGGTCTTCCTCTTCTCCTCTTTCCTGGCAGCTCCATCAACATCCTCCTCCTGATATACTCCTCGTTGTCTCTGGACGTGTCCAAACCAACGCAGCCTTGCTTCTCTAAACGTCCAACCTGAGCTGTCCCTCTAATATACTCATTTCTAATCCTGTCCATCTTTAACTCTTACACCTCCAGCTAAGCCTCTGGTCTTTTCAGCGCTTTCCTTTTAGCACCACCATCTCCAATCCATACAACAATGCTGGTCTCACTACCGTCCTGTAAACCTTTCCATTATCTCTTGCATGTCCCTGCCCATCACAGATCACCCCTGCCTCTCTTCTCCACCCATTCCAACCTACCTGCACTCTCTTCTCCTCTCTTCTCTTCCATTACTCTGAAATGTCCACCCCGAGTATTTAGACTCCTCCCCCTTCACCTCCTCTACTCCCTCCATCCTCACCACTCCAGGTTAAGGAAAGTACAAGTGGTAGTTAAAGATACTGAGATGCTAAGGAGGGATGAGGGTGGACAGGATAAGGAACAAGTATATTAGAGGGACAGCTCAGGTTGGATGATTTGGAAACAAAATCAGAGAAGTGAGGCTGCGTTGGTTTGGACGTGTCCAGATGAGAGACAAGGAGCATATCAGGAGAAGGATGTTGAAGATGGATCTGTCAGACAAGAGGAGAAGAGGACAAAGAGATTTATGAATGCGATGTGAGAGGACATGCAGGTGTGAAAAAGGAAGATGCAGAGGACAGCAAGACATGGAGATTGACGATCCTCTGAGGAGACACAGTCACTGAGAGGACACAGTCCAGCAGGAACCGCTCACGTTCAGATCCGGGACAGCGCTGAAGAGACAAAAAAAAATTGGACTCTTGTAGGAAAGCAGTCATAAATATTGACGTATAAAAAGTTACAGTTTCCTTTCCTAACGTTTCCACACAGTTCTGATCAAAATGAGTTAAAAAGATGTTCCGGTTACACCGTGAAGGCCGCGGAGAGAAGAGTATCGGTGTGTGGTCCCGGCTGTAATCTGACCCTGTTGTCGTTTTCGCTGTGTACCTGCCATTGTCTGTTATGCTCTGCATCCTGTCCAATGTGAATAATTCATGGGCGGAGGGACTCAGAGAAATTCCCCAATCAGGCCTACACATCCCGCATCCCGGCGGTGGGTCAGCATCTCCAACATCACGAGCCGAAACAAGAGCAGCCCGCTTTCTGGTTCCGATCAGACGTTCCTTCTGGCAGAGAGACCGCTCACCTGTACTATATTCACTCACAGCATATTTATAAGTGTTTTAGCATAAACTAAAAATGTTAACTTCCGTGTTAACGGACCAACACAAACACCAGCGCTAATTAGATCTACATCCACTGTGAATGAAGAAGGTCTCTGTACAGCTGCACATTTTTTGGGAAATGCAAGGTTTTGAGAATGAATGGAATTCCTGTGAAGAGTGAATTTGTCCTCTGCATTTCACCTGACCACGCACACCAGTTGTGACCCGGAAGCAGTGACGGGGACAGTACCTTGTTCAAGGGTACCTCTGCAACTTTCTGGTCTGGGACTCAAACCCATGACCTGCCGATCATGAGCGCAAGCGCCAAACCGATATCTCACCTGTATTGTGAACACAGTGAACCCCAACCGAACACATCTTCTGTTTTTAACACACAAACGCCGTCCAGCAGGGGGCAGACATATCCAGCACCCGGGGAGCAGTGATGGGGACGGTACCTTGATCAAGGGAACCGGAGGACAATCTGCTGGTCAGGGATTTGAACCTAGACCTTACGATACTGGGCCTCGTCCTGAAACACTAGACCAACACTGCCCCCTGTAAATGCTCTGGATGCATGTGTAGTACACCCTGAGTCTGTCCCAGCTTTCACAGGATGGAAGACGGGGACACCATGGACAGGTCGCCAGTCCGTCACAAGGCAGACACACACACACGCTCACACAGGGGACAATTTAGCATCTCCAGTCCAGCTGACCAGCAGGTTTTAGGATGGTGGGAGGAAACACACACAGATACTGGGACAACATGTCTACTCCACACAGAAAGGACATGGACAGTCACTGGTGGGAATCAAACCCAGCACCTTCTCACTGTGAGGCGACAGTGCCGCCCACTGCATCACCATGTCATTTGATTTTGGAGATTAGGTCCACCGTCCCGCCTCCTCTTCTAGATTTTGCGCCCTTCATGTAAAGCGGATAAACTGTGGGACACTGTCTCACTTGGGATGTCAAATCACGAGTCAGCCGTTACCGTGGCAACTGACCATTATTGCCATTCTAAACCCCAGCCCGACATCTAGTGGTCAGATGGAGGTACTGCAAGTTCAACAACGTTATGGAGCAAAAGCTGCCCAGTAAAATGATTAAATTTGTTAATTATTAACACTTCTTTTGTACTTTGAAGCAATAATAAATGTTAATTATTTCTGTTTAATTGGCATGAAGTATAAATAATTAATAAGCTATTGACAAAAACGACATTGTAGCGAGATGACAAATGAAATGACTTTCCATAATTTATTACTTATTTATATAGTTTAAAGTGTGCACATCAGCCTGGGGACGTTTCTCCAAAACCAATCTATTAATAAATGAGAGGAGATGAGTTTTCAACTGTTAAACTGTTAATATTTTCTCATTTTGTATAATTTCTAAACTTGTAGAAGTCTCCTTCTTCTTTCAGGTGCTACTGTTATTGTTCTCCACAGTGGATCGTCTGTCTTCATGTCCTCTCTCATCACAAACATAAACCTCCTCTTTGTCCTTCCTCTTCTCCTCTTTCCTGTCAGCTCCATCCTCAACATCCTCCTCCTGATATACTCCTCGTCTCTCTTCTGGACATGTCCAAACTAACACAGCCTCACTTCTCTTTGTTGCCAAAGGCTTTTAGAAACAATTACATGAAGTTTATGCAGTGTTGCAAGTTTGGCTCTCCTTTTCAAGACCACTGCAGTTCATCCTGACATACTGTCGATCAAGAGGAGTTTGCTTGGAGTTTGTCAGAATCTGTGGGTTTCCGTTTGTCCACCTGCCTCTTGAGGATGGACTACAAGTTCTCAATTGGATGAAGGTCTGGGGAGTTTCCTGGCCATGGACCCAAAATTTTGATTTTTTGTCCACAAGACACTTCAGCAATTTTGCTGTATGTCCCGGAGCGCCATCATACTGGAAAAGACATTGTTCTTCACCAAACTGTTCCTTGAAGATCGTTTCTCTCGGAGGATGTAGCACTTATTTTTTCTTCCCTGGATAATCTTTTTTGCAGATGTCCCAAACAATCGGAAAAGGGACACATCAGAGAAAATGACTTTACGCAAGTCCTCAGCAGTCCAGTCCCTGTACCTTCTGCAGAAGATCAGTCTGTCCCTGATGTTTGTCTTGGAGAGAAATGGCTTCTTTGCTGTCCTTCTTGACACCAGGCGATTCTGTTTATTTGCAGGTATGCGCAGATGCCCTCAGACCTGCCTGCTGCCGTTCCTGAGCAAGCTCTGCACTGGCGGTGCCCTGATCCCTCAGCTGAATCAACTTTACACAATCTTATCAGGACTAGTATCCTCACCTGTGAAGCCCTTTTTGTGCAAAGCAACGATGACTACACATTTCCTTGCAGGTAACCGTGGTTACCAGAGGACGAACAATGATTTTAAGCATCACTCTCCTTTTAAGGCAGTCTGCTTTTCTAACTCAATCAGCAGGACAGGAGTGATCTCCAGCCTCGTCCTCCTCAACACTCTCACCTGTGTTAACAAGAGGATCACCGAGATGATGTCAAATGTTTTTTTTTTTTTTTTTTGGTATTAAGTTTATTTTAAGGGCAAAAATGGACTTTGCAAAAAAAAAAAAAAAACTGCAATTCATCTGATCATCTTCAGAACATTCTGGAGTTTATGCACCCTGGTTCAACTATACAATGGCACTTATACAGGATTTAAAAATGTGCTTTTCAATATTCATATGCAAGATGTTACATAGATGTTACATGTTCCTGCGGGGCCGGTACAGGGAGTCACACAGGGGCAGGGAGAGCAGCGAGTGAGATGCAGCATGGGGCAGTGGTGGTCTATTGTTTAGGGAAATGGTCCCAGGATCAGCAGGTCGTGGTTTCAAATCCCAGACTAGTAGTTTGCTCTGAGGTACTCTTGAGCAAGGTACCGTCCCCATCACTGCTCCCCGGGCGCTTTTAATATCTGCCCCCTGCTGCACGTGTGTGTAGGTAAAATGCAGAAGTGTAATTCCGCTGTGGTTCACTGTGTGCTGTGTTTCACAATGACAAGAATAGTCACTTTCACTTTCATATATATCTAAAATGTAAAGGACATTATAATCCTGTAGTGTGCGTTAGTCCAAATCTTGCTTTTTTGTTGAAAGACACAAAATATGCAGTGGACACCTTTCCTTACTGACTCCAGACAGTTGAAGACACTTGTTGCCATGGCCGAGCTAAAAGGACAGTTTATTATTGGAGTTGGAACAGAAATGTCTTGCAGATGATCATCTTGTAAAAGTGTTTCATGTTCCTGTTGCTAAATGCACAGAACTGTCCTGGACGTTAGGGGCTCCATGTGCGGACCAGCCACTGGACAGACCTCCCAGAACAACGTCCATGTCTGAGAGTGTCCACATGGGATCAGGGCAGGTTGTTTACTGGAGCAAGTGTTGATGTTGTCATGTGACTGGACCAAAAACAAACATCTGAAGGTGAAGAAGGTGATTTACAGGATAATATATAAGTGGAGAGATGAGGAGATTTGAGAACTTTAGGACAAGAATCTTCAAGATACGACAGCTGCTTGTAAGCAAATGTCCTCCAAGCTCTACCCAGAAGCCACTCCTAACCTAAACCCCAAACAGTATTTCCAGTAGATGAGACGGTGAAAATCTCCTGGACATTTGTGAATCATCATCTCCATCAGCAAAAAAAAAAACAAACTGTACAGTACAAAAGTCTTGTGATCCCCTCTTTTCTTTATATTTTGCTTGGGAACCACTTTGATGGTGCAAAAAATTATTCATTGCCTGTGAAAAGGCATATTGAGGCTGCAAAGTGCTTAAAGATTCAAGGTTCTAGATAAAGGGGTTCCACCCACACAGCGTACCTCACCAGCAGTAAACGAATCACCTGATCATCTGGAATCATCTGCACCTGTTTCTTCACTGCTTCAAGTCTTAAGTTAGACGCTTTGTTCTGGTTGGAGGTTCAGACGTAGATCACTGTGTGGATTAACCAACACAGAACTATCAAACTGCTCAGGTACAGAGACTGGACTGAACATGAGAGACAACAACACTGTCCTTCAGGAAGATCTGGAGAACTGCTCAGGTACAGAGACTGGACTGAACATGAGAGACAACAACACTGTCCTTCAGGAAGATCTGGAGAACTGTCCCTCACATATACAAGAAATTTTGGAAGCAAAACATGAAGAAATGAGGGCTGCACAGTACTGTATGTTAGAGAAGGTCATTCTTAGTGTATTCACTTGAGGAAACAACCAAGCTGGTCCAGGACCCCATATCTGATCACAAGTAGTAGGATCAGTCACAGGGTTCCTCTCCTGTGTGGACACGCTGGTGTCTTTGGAGGCTACTCTGCAGGGTAAAGCTCTTCCCACAGTCCGAGCAGCTGTAGGGCTTCTCTCCAGAGTGGCTGTGCAGATGAAGCTGCAGGTTGCTGTACTGCTTAAAGCTCTTGCCGCAGTACGAACAGTAGTACGGCTTCTCGCCGGTGTGGACGCGCTGGTGTCTCTGGAGGCTGCTCTGCAGGCTGAAGCTCTTCCCGCACTCGGCGCAGTAGTACGGCTTCTCTCCAGTGTGGACGCGCTCGTGCTTCCTGAGGGTTCCCCGCTCTCTGAAGCTTCGCCCGCAAACCAAGCAGTCGAACGGCTTCTCTCCGGTGTGGATGCGGCGGTGGACTTGGAAGGTCGTCTGCTGGTTGAAGCTCATGCCGCACTCGGAGCAGATGTATGGCTTTTCTCCAGTGTGAACCCGCTCGTGTTTGGTGAGGGTGCCCCGCTCACGGAAGCTCCTGCCGCACACCGAGCAGTCGTACGGCTTCTCGCCTGTGTGGATGCGCTGGTGCACCTTGAAGCTCCTCTGCTGGTTGAAGCTCTTGCCGCATTCGGAGCACTGGTAGGGCTTCTCTCCCGTGTGGATGCGCTGGTGCGCCTGTAGGTGGCTCTGCGTCGTAAAACCCTTCTCGCACTCGGAGCAGCGGTACGGCTTCTCTCCCGTGTGGATGCGCTGGTGTGTCTGGAGGTTGCTCAGCTGCCCGAAACACTTCCCGCACTCCGAACAGTGGTAGGACCTCTTCTTGCCCGTGCCTTTCCGACCTTGGCCGGAGGTCACTTCGGGGACGCCAGAAAACGCCTGCTGAGGACCGGAGCACTCAGTGAACTCTACAATCTCCACTTTAATCTCGTCCGAATTCAGCGCCGGGACATAGTCCTCGCCGGGAGCCTCTCCTGATCCTGACGTGTCCGGGGAGGTGCTGAGACGGACGCTGGGAGAAGGTGAGGATTCACAAGATGTCATTTTTTCCTGAAGAAGAAAAAGTACATAAGTGAAAAACAATCTTATTTATTCTTAATTCATCCTACTATAGTCCAGAGGAATCCTGCTCTCAAACGAGCAGAAGAAACTGAAACTCTTAGAAATCCAGCACTGACCTCAGAGTCTGTCCCAGAGCAGTCTTTCAGAATCTCCTCCCACCTTAAATTTGAATCATCAGGGATTTTCTAGTCAGCAGATACAGCAGGACACCTGACCAGAAATCTCAAATTAGGTATATTTCTAAAATTCATATGCCAAAAAAAAATAAAAAATCCCCAATTAAAGAGTGCACCAACCCAGACTGGTTAATGTTACATTTAATTGGTACAAAAATATATGCTTTTTGAGATTTACACAAAAAGCAAAAGGTGCAAACAGCACCACAGCCTTTAATTAAAATAGTATAAAATTTTAACTGGTGGAGAAATCTTTAAGTTTTTTAATTTTTGGGATTTAAACACCTAAAAAGGGACTTTTTATCTTTTTTTTAAACCCAGTTTAAGTTAAGAACTCACCATCTGATTAATGTAATGTCATATTTTAACAGGTTAAAAGTCTTAAATGAGATACAGCTGAGGTTTAAAAAACAACTAAAATGTGATTTATATCTGAGGAAGATCAAACAACAGCTTTGATCAACTGCACATGACCTTTTATGGGAAAATGTTACATTTTGTTTACATTCAAAGTTGCCTTCAAAGGGCGCCTAAAGAATAACAAAGTAACAGAGGGAGATGAAAGGCACGTGGAGGTGTGGAGCAGGGCTTTATATCCCCCCCCATCCAACACAGGACCTTCCATCATCCTCAGCAGCAGCAGCAGAACCAGAACCGGAACCGGTACCAGAACCGCGGATCCAGGAGAACACTGACCTACAGGAGAGCAGAACATCTCCAGAACCCAGGAGGTCCACAGGTGAGCTGCAGGTGAAGGTGTGTGGACTGGACTCTCTGCTGTGCAGGTCCTGGTTCTGTTCGGGCAGCCGAACCGGGCCAGGAGGAGGAGGAGGAGGAGGCATGGCCTGCGGGATCTTCTTCTCTGTTTTACTGCACAACCACTTCACTTTTAGCGCCCCCTGCTGGAGGAACAGGGGAACATCACCCTCATTTTTCACAGGAACCTTCAGAGAACAGCATGCAGTGAAATGTATTATTGAACTAATTTAATTTAATTTAATTTATTTAAAGATCTATTTGCTGATTTAGATTTGTTAGTATGTTTTTGTTTATTTATTGATCTAGTTAGTATTGTGTTTCTATATTTGTGTATTTATTGTTTGTTCATGTATTTAAAGTAATCGTGCAGCCTGCAGTGAAATATAGTCCTGAATTATTGATCGAATTTTATTTTATTTATTAAATTATTTATTTGCTACTTTTTATTTGTTCGTACATTTTTAAATGTATTGTTCAATTTGTTTATTGATTTATTTATTCGATTTATTTATTTATTATTCATAGTTAGTTATGTGTTTATTTATTCATGTTTGTATTTGTAAATAAAAGTCAGCCTGCAGTGGATTGCGGTCCTGAATTTCTCCTCTTTAGTGCACAAAACAGATTATCACATGGATTATTACTAGTCTGAGCTTTACTCTGGGTCTGAGCTTTATTGGTCGATTTGAATATTGTTTATTTATTATTTATCAGAATTATTTATTGAATACTTTTTATAAGTAAGTGTTTAATTAATTAATTAATTGTGTGTATTTATTTATTAATTTGTTCTCATGGTGTTTTTGATGATTCCTCCTCTACATCTATGAGATCATTCAGCATCTCTTCACTTCTGAAATAACTGGAGCAGCAGTCAGTGTCCTAGTGTTTAGGGACGAGGTAGTACGTTGCCCTGAGGTATCCTTGAGCAAGGTACTGTCCCCGTCACTGCTCCCCAGGTGCTTTCAATAGCGGCCCCGGCTGGACGGTGTGTGTGTGGGTGAAATGCAGAGATGTAATTTCATTATGCTTCACTGTGTGTGTTGTGTTTCACAATGACAAGAATAGTCACTTTCACTTCAAATAGATGGACAGATGATAGATAGATAATTGGATAAATGGATAGATGGGTACATAGATGGATAATTGGATAAATGGATAGATAGATAGATGGATAATTGGATAAATGGATAGATAGATAGATAGATAGATAGATAGATAGATAGATAGATAGATACATGCATAGACAGATGGATAATTGGATAGATGGATATATAGATAGATAGATTGGCAGATAGATAGATAGATAGATGGATGGATAAATGGATAGATGGGTACATAGATAGATGGATAGATAGATGGATAATTGGATAAATGAATAGATAGATAGATAGATAGATAGATAGATAGATAGATAGACAGATGAATAATTGGATAGATGGATATATAGATAGATGGGAAGATGATATAGTTATATAGTTAGATAGATATATAGTTAGATAGATAGATAGATAGATAGATAGATAATTGGATAAATGGATAGATGGGTACATAGATAGATAGATGGATGGATAATTGGATAAATGGATAGATGGGTACATAGATAGATGGATAGATTAATAGATAGATGGATAATTGGACAAACTGATAAATGGGTACATAGATAGATAGATAGAGAATAGATAGATCTATCACAGAAACCTTCAGAAAAGATGTAAAGGTACAGTCTGCAATGAAATGTAGCCTGAATTAGGAATTGTTGATCAACTGACTTTCATTCCTCTCCTCTCTAGAGCAGAAAGCATGTAATTCCACTGTGAAGACTCAGGTTCCATGGTCACCCAGAACCTGTATGGACCACAAAGCTGGACTGAACCTCAAACAGCATCCTGTTCCTCAGAAAGTGCACTCTGCAGGTCATGAAGGTCATGCTTTCTAACATTTTTGTCAGATGATTTATGGATAAAGGCATTTTATTTGCATTAAAAAGGCAGAAAGAGAAACATTTTATTTGCATTAAAGTGCAGAATGAGCATCTGTGGAACTAAAAGCAGAATTTTCAAAGGGCAAAATTTTGTTTGATCAACGGAATACAAAAATGACACTGAATCTGGGTGGTGGTGGTCTAGTAGTAGGACACTTGCTTATGGACCAAGAGGTTGCAGGTTTGAATCCCCCCTCCAGCACTACCACCATTCCTGAGCAAGGCCCTCAACCCTGAATGTCTCCAGGGGGATTGTCCCTGTAATCAGGACATGGAAGTTGCTCTGGGTAAGAGCGTCTGCTAAATCCTGTGAATGTAAATGTGTCTGATCCAGCCGTTACCCCTCAGCACAGGCGTCTGTCACAGGCGAGTCCTGGGACAGAAGATACGGTCATGTATACTGTTTATGTTTCAACTCATGAATTAGAGAAGTTCCTCCCAAAAGCAAAGCAAAGAAATGAGCCCAAAGCCTGAAGGCTCTTTAATTTGGGTCAACACTCATCTCGCGGTTTTGGAGGGTGGCTCAGCCACCCCGAGCAGACAAACTGGGATTTCATTTGTCAGCATCTCATAGTATCGACTGAAAAATCAGCTTTATTTAACACAGATTCAGCTTCTTTTATTGGTGGGTGAATGGGAACCCACATCTCTGTCCTGTCCAGCATCTGTGGGACAATCCAGTCCCATCCGTGGATCTACATCCCAATTTACCGGACTTAAAGGATCTCATAGGGTCCTGCTGATGTCCATCAGGCTGGAAAAGCTCACAATCTGTTTGTCAGATTTTTCAATGATAATGTCAGTTTGCAATAATGTTTCTGCCTCTTCTTTCACTTCTCTGTGAGATGGAGGGATGGATGAAGGAGAGCTGATGCTGTTTCAGTGATTAATGTGAAGCAGAAAAAGTGAAACAATGGACGATTGTGCAAAGCGTTTTAAAACTGCAGACATTTAGTCTCCTGCTGAGATTCACTACAGTGCCAGCATTGTGTATTCACCCTGGTAGGGAGATCTTCTTCATCTTCTCTCTCTCTGACTATCATTTTAATACTAGTATTCATCATCATGATTATCATTCTCACCTTCTTCATCACCATCATCATAATCATCACAAGCATCACCACCTCCTCCATCATCATCCTCATCATCATCAGAATAATCATTACCATCATTTTAGACATCGTTATCTTCTCAATCATCATAATCGCAACCATCATCTTAATTTTGATCATCTTCATCATCATCACCACCACGTGATTCTCACCATCATCATCATAATTTAAATCATCACCATCATCATGATCATCATTCTCACCTTCATCATCATTATCATCATCAATATCATCATGATTATCATTCTCTCCTTCTTCATCAAATCATCTTCATTTGATCAACTTCATCATCATCACCACCACACCACCATTCTTATCATCGTCATCATCATCATCATCATCTTTCTCTTTTATTTAGTTCATTCTCTCAGGTTCCTCATTGCTTGTACACATAAAGAAGGATCTCTTCTGATGTAGATCTTGAGGTACAGATGCATTTCAGCCCTGAAGGCTCGAAAGCAGCTCCAGAACCGGTCCAGCAGGACCAATCCATTCATGAACTATAAGGTTCCACCTTTAGATCTCATTACAGTGGGTAAGCCCGGTTCCATTCAGCACAAGGCTTTGTTCCAACATCAGTTTTCTTTTTTAACCAGTTTTTCGACTTTTTAAACTAATCCTGTGACTGAGAATGAAAACATGAGTCATTTCTACGATCCTGATGACCTTCATTGATCCGTTTATCCTTTAACATCGTCGTCCTCACTGATCTCTTTTGTTCCTGTTGTTCTTATACCCCAATTTTTAAATCCACAAATACAGACTGTAAACGTTCATCTGTGTAGAACGACAGCAGTTTAATACATTTACACCAAAGCAGGTAAAATCATCCAGTGAACCTGTTATATATTTATACACCACCTGCATATTTATTATAACAACAGATAATATTTTTAGAGCACTTTTCATGCATTCAGCTGCAGCTCAACCAGCTCATGTTGCAACAATTTTAAAACTATTGGTTTAATTGTTGGTTAATTGATGTAAATAACTGGACCAGGAAAATGTAATTAATTAAATAAAAAACGAATGTGAAAAGGTCAGAGCAAGTTATGGGAAAATAAAAAATGTATTAAAAATGACAAGTTGTGGTATACACACACACACACACACACACACACACACACACACACACACACACACACATATATATATATATATATATATATATTCTTATATTATATATCTATATATAATACAGTATTTACAGTGTTATTGATCATGAAAAATAGTACATATATATAATCTGAACAAACTACTTTTTATGATCAGTAACAATCAATAATAACTCATGATAAATCCAATCTACAGCGTTTAATAAACGTGATCATTCTGTTGACTGTGGATCTTATTTGAGCAGGTCTTCAATCACCAAACTAACATAAAAGTCACTTAAAAGGAAAAAATCAAGCGCGGACTACATTTCTAAAACTTTTAAAGGACTTTTTACAACTTTCTTCCACGTCTTTTCTACCGGGGGGCGTTTCTGTTCCTCTCCTGCGTTCTGATTGGCCAGTCGTGGCCAGTCCCCGCGCCCTGATTGGCTGAGCCTCTCCCTGAGGTGTGAAATTCCAGCCAGAGGGGGGCGGAGCTTTCCAGAAACCAGATCAGGAATGCTGGAGGAGGGACTTCCTGCTCTCCTTCAGGTCCGGTGTGGGTCGGGATCCGCAGCTGCAGTTTGGGTGACACGTAAACTGAAAAAAAAAGTGGAGCTCGGAGGACTGGGCCTAAAGATGAGCTCCGGATTAGTATTTAGGGCCAGTTTTAGATGCAGATACCTGTAGAGGTGGGTTTGCAGGAGGGAGCTTTTGTGTTTGGGGAGTGTGAATGTGTGCAGAACAGCTGGCAACTTGTTTTTCTTTCTCTGTCCATCCCAGGATCATGGACTTCTCATGCATGCAAGAGGGGACAGTGGTTTGATGAGGGCAGGGAGCTCTTCTGACTCATTCAAAGCCAAAGGGAAGTTGGGAGGAGGTCTAGTCATCCAGGTCCAGTCCAACAGCACCAGAACCAGCACCATGGCCAACGGGATGTGCTCCAGGAGGCAGAGGAGGATCCTGCAGTCCCTCCTTCTCCTCACCCTGGTGTGTGGGGGTCTCTATGGGGCCATGGTGGCTTATGAGACCCATAAGCAGCTGAAGAGAACCGAGGCCATGGCTCTGAAGTACCAGCAGCACCAGGAGGCTCTTTCAGCTCAGCTTCAAGGTGAGTCTGCTTTTCAGAAACCTCTCTCCACAGCTCCCAGCGCCGACGTTACCTGTCTGACCTGTTTGGCACAAGACAAAACAGCAGCCGGTCTTTTATTGAAACACTTGCCGTCAGGCCTGGGTAAGTGGAGTAGGTAGACTAAACTTTCAGCCCACGGTGAAAAAGCAGTCAGGAGGACTGGTGCACCGGAAAGGAGCCCATCAGGGTTCTGGATTCAAATTCATGACCTCCATATGCACCCGTCTACAGTTTGCCCAGCTTTGAGAGCTGATGGATACTTTGTCTGAATGTAGCCAAAATCTTTTGATGTTTATGAAAACATTTGAGTGTTTCGGCCGATGTTTACATACCCCGTCTCAGTGGCCCGTTAGAGGTTTGTGTTGAGATGGTGTGTAATGGAGATGTTGTTGTTATCTAATAATAGTAATAAGAATAATAAAACTAACTTACTGCCCACTAGAGGCTGGAGGAGCTTGAAGGAGGTCCTAGATACTAATTCTAGATCCTAGATTCTAAAAATACTCCCAAGAAATAAAAGGTGGCTGCCCAAAAAGCAGACCATCTCAGCAGGCGTGTCACGTTCATTACACACAGTTTGTTGGACTTTATTCTCCTAAATGTTCTGCAGAAATAAAGACGACTTGAGAACCGTGAGGCTGAAGGAGGGAAAGAGAGTGTGATTATTCACGTGATCATCTGGTACAGTGCAGGAACCCTTTTGGTTCAAAGTACGAACAGTGTAAACACACTCTCAGAAGTACAGCAGAGTCCAGGTTGGTACCTTAAATGGGTCTGTCTCAGGAGAACGGCCGCAGATTTGTACCTTTTCATAACCTAAAGATAGAACAGTCCACCTTAAAGATATTCCTGCTGTGGGATACGGTGGAGTCATGTTTACCAACTAAAGGTTTAACCTTGAGGGAACCAACACAGTTTATTGGAACATTTTAAATTCTTGATTCACCGGCTGTACAGCTGTAGTGTAAGTGGGTCCCTATCAGTTCTAGATACATCACTGCCTGTAGACCTGTAGCTGAAGCAGGTTTAGTCAGTTCTAGATACATCACTGACTGTAGACCTGTAATTTAAGCAGGTTTAATTAGTTCTAGATACAACACAGATTGTAGCGCTGTAAGCATGCTTAGTCAGTTCTAGATACGTCACAGACTGTAGAGCTACAGTAAAAGGAGGTTTCAGTCTGTTCTATGTGTCACTGGTTGTAGGGACAGTGCAGTGGATTTCATTCAGTTCTAGATACTTCTCTGACTGTAGAGCCATAGTGTAATCAGATTTAGGTTCTCTCTAGATATGTCACTGAACTGTAATGTAGTAGATTTCATTCCTTTCTAGATACTTCACTGGCTATAGAGCTGTACTATAGCAGGTTCCATTTTGTTCTAGACACATTGTTGATTGCTGAGCCCAAACCGATGGCCTATCCTAGGACCTAGTCGCTAAACACTAGAACACCGCTCATGGTTCTCCAGTGGATATTTTCATCCCATCATCCTCTATAGACTGTTGTTGTCAGGGTTCCTATGTTTGATCTAAATGCATCTTTATGATTTAAGCAGTTATTTTGTGTTCTAGAAGTATTACTGATACACACACACACACACACACACACACACACACACACACACACACACACACACACACAC